>CAOLHI010004222.1:0-378401 GCA_948474755.1 Ctenosaura bakeri
GTAGCTTTAAATTGTCAGCCATTTCAGTCCAACTCACAGCCTTTGGGGTCTCTTCCTAAAGCAGCTCACTATCAGCGAATGCAGGTCTGTACTTCTTGCGATCTTAAATAATTGTAATCCAGATCGGGTTGCTAGTTGTAATCTCTGTGTATCTGCTTCATTTAAAAGTCGGCGGCGGCGCTTGTGCCGCTAAAGCGGCGAGCCTGGAGGTTCTGTCATGGTCCTATGATCCTTTGCAGCACCTCCGCCCTCTCCTTTCAGAGAGAGCTCAGCACTGGACTTCTGGATCCCCTTCGGACCTCTTCCGCATCCCCTTTACCAAGGGGACGTCTAGCTGGTTTGGATGGCTCTCGAACCGGCTGGAACCAGCAGGTGGAGGTTCGGAATTGCACAGCGCTATTCCGAACTACCACTCTCGTGCGCCATGCAACCAAGGAAGTCAAGAAGGCTGAATTATTTATATCAAAGTGATATCTAATATCCCTCAAGTCCAGGCTAGAAACTGCGGTAACAGATCATAAAAAAATTTCTGAGAGGCCCAGTTTAAGCATTTTATCAAGGATCATTTTATTTAGATGCAAGGTATAAGTGTCTTTTTGTATTAGATACATGTATCCTGTCCTTTTTCTCAAGGAAAACCCACCTTAACCAGTGCCCCATCACCAATTTCCAGGCTGTACATTCTAGCAACGTTATTCTCACCTCAAGCCCCCGGACTGCTATGGCCACACAATTTGGAACTGCAAATATTTTTCTTGGGGAGAAAGACAATACTTTTTCCAGCTGGGAGCACCATGTTGTCAATATTCTTCTTGAACTGTGGTGATCAAGAACTGGCACAACAGAATTCTGGGTGAGGTCTGATTAAAGCAGAATAGGGTGACAGTTTCTTTCTTTCTTCATAGTTTCTTTCATGTAGATACCACACTCCCAATGGTGCAGCCTGGTACTGAATTCACTTTTAAGCTGCTGTATCACACTGTTGACTCATGTTTACTTTGTTGTCTATTAAGACACCTAGATCTTTTCAACGTCTACTGCTATCAAGCCAGATGTAATTCATCTTATGTTACAGGCCTGAACACACACAGAGAAATTGATATGGTTTATTTAGCAAAATATGTTTCAATTGGCAAAATACATTGATATAAAATGGATCCTGAGGTGACTGGAAGGTCAAGCTGGGCAGAGGAAAATTATGGACTGAACATGTATGCTGCAAACTAGGTCAGAAGATCCCTTGTAGGCATATCCAAGGTCATTGTCAGGTAGATTACTAGGTAACTGCAGAGATAATAGTTTTATGGCTGGGTGACCATTTGCTGGGGGTACATTAAGTGGTAGGCAGTTGGACCTGATGTTCATTGTGGCTTCTTCCAACTTTATGATTCTATAATTCTATATCTGTAACTTCCCCACATCAACCAAGCACGTAATTGTATCAGAAGAAGAGATAAGGCTAGCCAGGATGAATTTGTTACCCTGTATATTGGGGGTCCTGGGAGGGGCGCCCAAATAACCAAATAAAAACACAAGTTGGGAGAAATTAGCTTGAGCACTCTCTCAACTGAACAAGAGGCAAGGTAACTTAGCAAGGATCTTTTAACCCTATGTATACAGCATCAGGTCAGAGAGCGGCTAGACAAGGTTTTTCAAAGTAACAAACAATATTTTATTAAAGACAAGAAACACGAAAGACAAGACATAAACTAACTAACTGAGAAATAGAAACGGAGAGCTTTTTCGGGAAAGGCAATACAACTCCTGGTCTCGTAGTCCTGGAGAGAAGCGGGGTTCCGGGGAAGAAAACTCAGCGGGGCTCTCTGAGGGGAGTTTCCTTAGACAACCGGCAGCAAGGGGGGATGGAAGTCCAAAGTAGTCTGAAGACATCCCAAAAGTGGTGACCTTTTATAGGGTGGAGTTTACCTACAGGCTATGTCATGCTCAGTGAGAACAAAGGAAATTTGGAGTTGGACAAAGGAGTTGGAAAAGGTCAAGTTCAACATGATTGGTTTAGCTTTGACTGATAATAGCGTGACCAGTTTATTAATAGCCCAATACAAAGGAATGACTTCGCTCTTGGCTGCATGGCTTTGTGTAGGTCTGAGCCGACCAGAGCCGGTTTGCAGGGAGGTTTTTCCCTAAAGCAACGGAGAGGCTTAAACTGCCTGCCTGAATGGGGTTTTGGAATGTACAACCATTAATGGCCGCGCCCGTACGTGCTCGTCCAGGAGGCCTCTGCAAACACGTGGAGTGGGGTGGCAGAGAGAGGTCAAGCAAAGGCCAAATTATTTGATATCAAAAGGATATCTAGCGCTCTCACCAGACATATCATAACCGTGATAACAAATTGTTTTTGAGAACCTCATATTGGCTCTTACTAATCACAGTATTCCTTTCTAAGTGCTCACATACTGACTGTTTAGTGATCTGTTCAATAATCTGTCTTGGTACTGACATCAGACTAGCTTGTTGTTAGTTACTCCACACACACACACACACACACACACACACCTTTTTTAAAATGGAACAAAAATCTGGAATCCCTCCTGTTCTTAGAGAATTCTCAAAATTATTTAGAGCGTCTTGCATTTGCAAGTTCTTTATTGTCCTTGGATGTAGTTGGCTGGGAGACTTGAATTCATTTAAAACAGCTATTTCTATACAATTTCTTTAGTTATTCTGAACTGCAGTTAAATCATTTATTCTGTTTACATTAATTTTAGAACTGTTTTCCTTAGAGTAACAACATTGTAAAATCAAAACAGACAATAGTCTAAAGTCTATTTAATGACACTTTTTTATTCAGCAACTGGTCAAAATTTCAGTCCACATCAATCCACTTAAAGGAACTGTTAAAAACTGCTGAAGAGCTTCCTGTCTGTGACTTTCTCTGTTCCTACTGTTGATAGCAAGTCACCTGACTCACCTAATGTAATTTATATAACTATTGGCCAGGAAATGGATATGAATGAAACTAGAAATCAATATAGTGTTTTTAAATGGAGGTTTGGTGCAGACAGTTTAAAGAAATTGTCTAGAGATTTTAAAATAGCACATGTGAGGAAAGCCAAATGGATTTTTTCACACAAGGTAATCTACCACATTTCTAGAGGGCAACTGTCTACTTATCATGTTCTTAAAGGTTGTCAAGTACAGTATGAAAACAAGTTGTACATGTTTCAAGACGTAAATACATTTCACCAGCCACTACCATTAGGGATGCCTAGTCAGGACAATCCCAAGCCCTGAAATTTCAGGGCCATAATCTGAAACCTAGAGAGGATCTCTTGTGATATCACAGGGGACAAGCCCGAGTGACATCATTAAGCAGGATGTTTTAAGCAGTTTTGTAGTTGACCAAAGTGTGCCATTCAAATAAAAACTCCATCTAACAAATAAGGATAATATATATATATGCTGGTGGGGAGGGAGACTTTTCAAGGCACTTCTCTCAACCTGAGATTCCTTTCTCTTATCTCTAAAACTAGAGAAGAACATCCAGAACTTGAGACTCCAGACGTGGCCATGAGATCTGGCAACCTTAACTGACATGTTCATAAATTGAACATGGCACAGCCATATGATGCTGCAGCAAAGAAGGTAAATAATATTTTAGTTTGCATTAATAGAACTGTAGTTTCAAAGAGAAGGGAAGTTATAATCCCACTAGTCAAATATCTTCAGGAGTAGTGCATTCAGTTCAGGGCAGCTCATTTTAAGGATATAGATAAGCCAGCATGGTTTATTGGCCTATGACCCTGGAGACCAAGGTTCAATTCCTTGTTTGGCCATGGAGGCCCACTAGGTAACCCTGACTATCTGACAGACTCTCTGCCTCCAGAAAGCCCTGTGATAGATTTGCCTTAGAGTCACCATAACTCAGAAACAACTTGAAGACACACAGCAAGAACAATAGAAAAGGTGAAGCATGTTCAGAGAAGGGCAAAAATATTTTAACTTCCATTAATTGAAACATATTTTCCAAGACAAGTGAAGTTTCAGTCTGACTATATTCTGCACTAGTCAGACATCTTCTGGAATACTGCATTCAGTTATGGGCACCTCATTTTAAGAAAGATATAGACAAGTTGAAGCATATAGATAGGCACGACCTGGAAAAGTAATATTTCCAGATCTAGGGAAGAACAAAACACTATCTGGATTAGAACTGGGTCAAGAAGCACAGAATGAAGATAATAGAGAATGCAGAATTAGGGTGAGGGATTGAACTACAACCCCCAGAATTCCCTAGCTAGCACAGGAGATTCTTAGAACTGTAGTTTTAAAAATCAGTGTGATAGATGATGCTGCAGTGATTGAGAAGCAACTGATTCTGCATGGGGCCGAGCCAGGGGCCCTTTTCGCACGGGCTTTCCCGGGCGAAATAGCCCCGTGAGCCGTGTGGGAGTGGGAGCGTCACTCCGCACGACGCGCTCCCACTTCCGGCGCTCTCACGGGGCTGCAACGGCGCGAGCGCGGGGTTTTTGATTTTCGCTTTCAAGCGAAAATCACCCCGCGCTCGCACTACGCTCCCGGCGCCCACACGCACTCACCTGTAGTGCGGTGCATCGGGGAGGCGGCCGGGTCGCGCCTCCTTCCCTCCGCCCGTGCGGAGGGAAGGGGCGGGGCGGGGAGCTAGCGTGGCGGATGCGAGAGCATCCTGCTTCGCACGGGCGGGGGGCCGCTCGCGACAGCCTCCCGCTCGCACGCGCGCGCGGGGGGCTGGCGTGACTGTCGCTCGCTCCTGGCGCGCGCGGGGGGCGGGCGCGACTGTCGCTCGCGCCAGGAGCGAGGGACAGTCGCGCCCGCCCCCCCGTGCGCGCGCGCGCGATCGGGAGGCTGTCGCGAGCAGCCCCCCCGCGCGCGCCAGGAGCGAGCAACAGTCGCGCCCGCCCCCCGCGCGCGCCAGGAGCGACGGGCTCCTTTCTTGCGCGCGCGGGGGGGTGGACTCGCGAGCCGCCGCCGCCTCCGGGACGGTACAGTTTCCCAGCTGGTTCCTTCGGCTGCGGAAGGAACCAGCGGGGAACCGGTAGGCTCCCGAACTAGGCTTTTCCCGCAAGCCGCCCGCCCCCGCTCGCGCAAAAAGCCTAGTGCGAAAAGGGCCAGGGAGTGAGCAAGTCAACCTGCAAATATCCTCTGCACAGGAAAGTCAAACAGAGACAGAGTTGCCCCAGCCAGCTCATGATGGAGAAGGAACCAGCAGTGATGCAGAAGAGTTGCAACCAGCTGTGTCCATCAGCCCTCAATCACGCAGAAGGCTGAAACAGGCTGCTCATAGGGAGGCTGCATGGACTAGACTGAGGAAACAATAACAAGTAGCACCTGCTCACAGAGGCTATTTAAGTCTGCTGGCATGGCTGCTCCTTGCTTGCAGCAAATTATTGGCAAGTCCTCATGACCTTTGTGTCTCCTGCTCTCTGAAACCCTCCGGACAGATGTCTGCCTCCTGAACCTTTGGACTGGACCTTGACCTGGCTTGACTTGTGTTTTCCTGGTGTTTTGGTATATTCGGACTTTCCAAGTATTTCTGCCATCTCTCCTCCCTTGCTGGCTGTGGCTCGGCAGGGAGAGGTTCCTGACAATCAGTTTTGAAACTCTGAACTGCCCCATCTGCCCTCTCATCTCACATACACTCCACCCCCACTGTCAAATCAAATAATTGCCTGGTTCCCTCGTTATACCTCATTCTTCTAATCCATGTTATATTTCTAATATGAAGAAAGAAAGACAATGCTTCACTAACAATTTTGTGCCCATAGTGATAACCTGTGGTCTGTCAGCAACCACTACTCATTTTGTAACGGCTTGCTCTTCTAAACCCAGAAAAATAAGACACATCACATCTCCTTTTAGCCAAAGGCACTTTAGGTTCCATGTATCCAATGTACTACACATTGCAATTACTTGAAATTATTTGAGCCAATGTGAATGGTGCTATTAGAAAAGCAGTCTCTTCAATGAGGCCCAATTGGATTTTTTTTCTGATTTGAGATGATACACAAGGAACAAAATAAGTTCTACAAATAGAGTGCAAAAGAACCAAATGATTTTTTATCACAGACATATGGAATAGTTAGAGTAGCTGTGTAATAATTTTAAGATTAGATATGAGCATTTTCTAATTCATCCATGGAAACTGGCAAGCAGTATTTATTGAGAAATACAAGTTTTGATCCTGCCCTAAACCGTATTAACATCCATGGTACTTGATTTTCTAGCCACCATTAACTGAGAAACTTGCGTTCAAACCATATCCTCATAAATAGTAAGATGACGGATGTGTGTCTGAGGATCACATACATATTATAGCATGTTTTTTGCTTACACATTCATATTATTAGTAGCTTGATGTGGGTCTGGACGCCAGTCAGTTGAAGATAGGATTAATCATTTTTCCCTTCACTATTGGACTTAGCTACTCCATTACTCTCAAGAAAACACACAGGGTTTTTCTCATGGTATTTTTAATGAGGTACAGGATGCTTAGTTTACAACAGTTGCCCGAGTTATCAATTTACAACACATATAGCGGCACACGCTTTTACACATGTGCAATGCCCATTGATGGATTCTTCAGATTTATGCCTCTCCTAAACTTCCAGCTCTTCCCAAGTGTTACTGCAGGTTAGGCCTCCTTGGAGATAGCATAAAGATATCATTTTGATATCAATAATTTGGCTCTCTTCCACCATCCCTCTCCACGTGTTCGTGAGGCCCCCGGACAAGCACAGAACTAGGCTTGGCCATCAAAGGCTGCAATATCGCAAAACAATACAGGCAGGCCAGAAATAGCCAGATCACCACTTTAGGAGACCTCTCTGCAAACACCCTCATGCACGCTGTTTACAAAGGACTCCCTGCCCTGAGCAGGCAACTTGACAAGCTGAATACTCAACTGCCAAGCACTGAGCATTTGCATACTGTCAACCTCTTTGTCAATTCGGACTTAACTCAATCATGCTATATTCTGACCTTTCCAAAGCTTTGTCTCATACCCAAAACTCATTGTTTTCCCCAAGTACGGAATAGCCTGCAGTTACATTTCTCTCTATAAAAACCCCTGATTCCGAGACCTTCCTTGGATCACTCCCAAGTTCCAGACCACCTTGCTGCCACTTTGGTTGGTGAGCTTCCCCTCAACTCCACATGCTGAGCCATATCGAACCCCAGCATCGCTCTCTATTCTTCCAGGCTTCAGGACAGGTTTCGTATCACCCAATCCAACTATCCCTCTGAAAAATCTCTCTATACCACTCTAACCTTTATTTTCCTTAGTTACTTGTGTGATTGTGTGTTGCATACACTGTGTGTCTGTATTTAATAACATCTCAATTATTCTTATAACTTGGTGTGCTCCTTGGCTCGGCCTGACCCCCTAGACATTGGGTAAAAGATTCCGCTGCAGTGCCCTGCCTCTCGCATTGCTAACTTGTGCTTTAGCTAATTTCCCCAAACTTAATTGAGAGCGCATATAGGTGTTCCTCCCGGGACCTCCAGTAAACAGGGTAACAGAGGAACTAACTTCCCAAACTTTGATCCAAAGCATTTCCGCATCTCTTGTGTTATCTTTATTTCAGTTCTCTGGATATCTCACTTAATACTGGCCAGACATCTTGAGGCCATCTTTTGAGGCCAATCTATTCTCTTCGATCCCTTTCCACTAGGCTGAGATTCCCAGACCCCTTTCCTTAGTTATGCAACCCATTGTTAACTGCAGTTCTAAGGTGGGTACTCTAAAGCTCATATATAGTAAATCACTTGTTGATTCCTTTCACTTCTAAATAAACAGAGCCATGACTTGCCAGCCTGCCTAAATACCCATTTACAACTACCATACAGATAGTGACCAATGCCCAACATTGACCATATGATTTTTTGTAACATATTATATTCATACAATCCTTATGTTACATTAATAGCATAATCTACATTCATTCATAATTGTGGATCAGCTATATGATCCATATGGCACGTGGCATACCTGACATAATAACTGTATTCATGACTAAAATCATTTCCCCTGGTGAAGTTGCTATTTCCATTAGGAGAGAAACTGCTCATGATTCCATAGAAAACAAACCCATCACAGAGAGACTTTGGCCAGAATTATTGACCTAATAAGCTCATTTTCTTCATTCAGGGTATTTATTTGCCATATTTGGGAGTATTAAACCATTCTCTTTTTCTGTCTCTTTCTGTCTCTCTCTCTCTCTGTCTCTCTCTCTCACACACACACATACACACACACACTCCTAGTATAAATCAAACAGATGATTTTTCTGAATGTGCAGCTCAGTTATCTAAGTCTTCCATTCCATACACTCAGAGGCAATACCACTATACCACTATTCTGAGTGGTACTAAAACACCACTGTTTGGGGGACTGGACAGTTAGTTTTACATTATGTCATATAACTCTAACATGTCACTTGTTATCATTTCTTGTGTAAATGATCACAACCATCTCACAAAAGCTCTTTGCATCATGTTTTATTATCAAGTTTTCCATCTCTTCACTGTTGTTTAACCTTTGTAAGGTAATTGTATTCTGTACTGAACAGCAGTTTCAAGGGGAAATTGTATCAGTTATTTTATATAACACGATCAATAATAATATATTTCTGTGCAATAACATTGTGAGGAGCAGCGTTTAATGATGGCTCCTGAGTTGTGGGTGTGAGTTGATCTGTTAAAATGCTGAAATGTTAGAAAGAACATTCTAGAACTGGAGAAATAGAACATAAAAGGAAAAAGGTGCTAGATTGCCAGGTTCATGCTACTGCCTAGACCCAGTAAGAGATATCCATATATATGTGCAGAATGTACAACTTGACGAGAAGCCAATTCTCCATGCAATACTCTGAACTGAAATGAGGTATCCTTTCATGTTGGTGTTGACACACAGCCATCAGCTGTCATACATAATTACTTGCCTACAGCTATAGCTTAACTGTGGGAGGGGAATATGTGTGTCAATTTTCTACTGAAGCAGGAATCTCAGCAACCAAAGATTCCTCTGTACATCATTCTTTCTTTCCTCTTATCTGCTTTATTAATTGTCTGATGTAGCTCACAGTACCAAAGAAGAGACAGACAAATTGATTTGGGCAGAGGGCTAAGCAATAACTGCCAATTTATTCATTTCATCAGATAATCTCAAGGGACAGCACCATATCCAGGAAAGATTCTGGCAAATTTATAAGAGGCACTTCTCTAGTGCTATCAAACTTCAGTCAAATGCTGGGGGCAGGCAGAGGTGTTCCAGAGGCCTGACACAAAACACAGACATTTGTGCGGTCGTTTTATTTAACTTTGACATAATTATTTGCATGAAGGTGCTGATTATGCATCTGCCAGAGAAAAGGACACTAAATCTTCACTTAAAGGGAAGCCTGCATGAAACTCTTTGCTTTCTAGAGTAGATGGAGAAAATGAGTTGAGCACATTCAACATTTTAATATTGTCCTACTGGAGGGCTTGCCTAGGTATGAACATTTTTCTGTGGACAAGGAAGGAACCTAGATATGTTACCACCACTGTGTTATTTGGGTCAATCCGTAATCATTATTTGTTTCTCTCAGTGTGCTACACGCAGAGGCCTGTTTTTACTCAATTTCATAGCAACAGTAATTTAATACTGCTAAGTATTGCAGTCATTCTTGGAGCCTGTCATAATATTAACTCATTCTTCCAGTGTCCAATGGCCTTGTTCCACCTGTATATATCTCATCATGCTCACAGATACATCACAGAACAGAGTTCTGCTAGCATGCTGTTTTTAGCCTACTTATAATTAAAAGTTACCTTGGAAATCTGTGATTAGAAATAGAAGAACAAGGAGAGGTTATTTAATCCTTTTCTTCCTGCTGTTTATCTGCTAAATATGACTGTGACGCTTTTCCCACAAACGAAGTTCGGGAAAAATCTTCAAGGGTTTGCTTTGGGCAGGCAAATGACAGAAGCCCTAGCTCATACTCAGTACTTAATTCTACCTATGTATCATTTGATCTATACCTTCTGCTATGTCTTATCTGGTCCTTTCCATATTCCTGTTTCCATTCTTCAAGTTCAGATTTACTACCTACTTGCTAACTAAAACTACCTGTTGTTTAGGTTTCTTCTGTGCTTTAGCAAATTCACCCAATGCATTTCCATAAAACATGGGTGACTCTGAGGTCCATCCTTGGTACTACTACCTCCATGTGACAGAGGGGAATTAATTAACTCAAAATTAAGAGGCCTGTGAGAGGGGGGTAACTTAATGAGATCTTTCCACCAATGTTTACAAGGTCACACAGGAAAGAATCAGCCAGAGAATCCAAAATGTAAACTAAAAGTGTGTTTTATTGAGGAAAATTCACTCACATATGCAAAGAAGATAGAAAAAGTCACACATACACACAAGACCTAACTGAAGGATAAGGGAGGAAAAATTATGGATAGTGAGGCTATGGTTTTGGGTTATAACTACCAATCCAGAAGAGTACTAAAGAAGCAATGCAGTGGCTTAGACTTGTGTATCTACGGGCAATACACAGCCGAGAATCAAAGTGGCAGAGAGACATTCAGCAGTTGGTGAACTGCAAAGTAGTTGCTCAAAACTGAGGATTTTTATACTCTATTTCCCTCCTTGAAGAAGTGTGAGTTAATTGCTTTCTGGCAGTTTAAACAAATGGGGTCATAGAATCATAGAATCATAGAAATGTAGAGTTGGAAGAGACCACAGGGGCCATCCAGTCCAACCCCCTGCCATGCAGGAACACCCTCAAAGCACCCCCAAAGGGATGGCCTCTGCTTAAAAACCTCCAAGGAAGGAGACTCCACTACACTCTGAGGCAGCATATTCCACTGCCGGACAGCCCTGACTGTCAGGAAATTCTTCCTGAGGTTCAGGTGGAATCTCCTTTCCTGCAGCTTGAATCCATTGCTCCTTTCCTGGTCTCTGGAGCAGCAGAAAACAAGCCCTCTCCCTCCTCTACGTGGCATCCCTTCAAATATTTAAACATGGCTATCATGTCCCCTCTTAACCTCCTCTTCTGCAGACTAAACATACCCAGTTCTCTAAGTCTATCCTCATAGGGCATGGTTTCCAGGCCTCTCACCATTTTGGTCACCCTCCTCTGGACTTGCTCCAGCTTGTCAATATCCTTCTTGAATTGGGGTGCCCAGAACTGGACACAGTATTCAAGATGGGGTCTAACCAAAGCAGAGTAGAGTGGTACCAGTACCTCTCTCGATCTAGACACCATACTCCTATTGATGCAGCCAAGAATTGCATTGGCTTTCTTGGCCGCCGAATCACACTGCTGACTCATGTTCAGCTTGTGATCTATGAAGACTCCTAGATCCCTTTCACACGTACTGCTATCCAGCCACGTGTCCCCCATCCTATATTTCTGTATTCCATTTTTTCTACCTAAGTGTAGGACCTTACACTTCTCTCTGTTGAATTTCATTTTGTTCGCCTTGGCCCAGCTCTCCAATCTATCCAGGTCATTTTGAATTTTGATCCTGTCCTCTGGTGTATTAGCAACCCCTCCCAATTTGGTATCATCTGCAAATTTGATGAGCATGCCCTCTATTCCTTCATCCAAGTCATTGATAAAAATATTGAACAGCACTGGGCCCAGGACAGAACCCTGTGGCACCCCACTAGTCACTTCTCTTCAGGATGAAAAGCAGCCATTTGTGATCACCCTTTGGGTTCGGTCGGTCAACCAACTATAAATCCAACTAACAGTAGCCCTGTCCAGCCCACATTTTACTAGCTTCATTGCAAGAATGTCCTGGGGAACTTTGTCGAAGGCCTTACTGAAATCGAGATATGCTACATCCACAGAATTCCCTTCATCTATCAAGCTAGTAACTCTATCATAAAAAGAGATAAGATTAGTCTGGCATGACTTATTTTTGAGAAATCCATGTTGACTTCTCGTGATTACCGCGTTGCTTTCTAAATGATTAGAAACTGACTGCTTAATGATCTGCTCCAGGATCTTTCCGGGTACTGATGTCAGGCTGACTGGGCGATAATTGTTTGAGTCCTCTTTTTCCCTTCTTGAAGATTGGGACAGCATTTGCTCTCTTCCAGTCTGCTGGAACTTCTCCTGTCCTCCAAGATTTCTCAAAAATTATAGCAAGCAGTTCCAAAATGACCTCTGCCAGCTCTTTTAATATCCTAGGATGCAATTCATCTGGCCCTGGAGACTTGAATTCATCCAGTGTGGTCAGGTATTCCTGTACCACCTCTCTACCTATTATGTGCCTCATTTCTCCTGCTTCCTCCCCTGTTCCCCAACCACCAGGTTGAGTGCTTGTATCCTTCTGGGAAAAAACTGAGGCAAAGAAGGTGTTAAGTAGCTCTGCCTTTTCTCTTCCCCCTGTGAGTAATTCGCCATCTTCTCTGCGCAGAGACCCTTTCGGCTTCTTCTTTTTTCTTTTGGTGCAGACATATTTTAAAAAGCCCTTTTTATTGTTTTTAATGTCTCTGGCCAGCCTAAGTTCGTTCTGTGCTTTAGCCTTTCTGACTTCCTCCCTACATCTCCTGCCTACTTGCTTAAATTCTTCTTTGGTGGTTTCCCCCTTCTTCCATTTCCTATACATGTTTCTCTTAACACTTAGCTCAGCTGAGAGTTCTATAGTCAACCATTCTGGTTTCTTCAAATGCCTTCCATTTTTCTTCCTTATTGGCACAGTTTTAGACTGTGCCTTCAGTATCTCCTTTTTAAGGAACTCCCATGCCTCCTGAACTCCTTTCCCTTTCACTGTTCCTGACCACGGAATTCCAGCCAGCAGCTCCCTAAGTTTACAGAAGTCCGCTTTTTTAAAATCTAAGATGAGTGTCTGGCTACCCTTATCTTCTCCTTCCCACTGAATGGGGTCTGGAATGGACAGATTGTTTCAATGTCTTGGTTGGATGATGTGACTAGCGAAGGCTTTGGTAGGAAATTCACATAGCAAGAGTTATTGCCTGTTGTGTCTGGCTTGACTATTGTTTTCTGTGGGCAGTTGAGAGGATTAGCTTAGAGCCATTAAGTCAGGCTTTCCCAGCTAATTCTCAGTGAACTTGTGACCTGGCCATGCTGAGGTCACCTCTGACCTACTCTTGCACATCTTCCCAGCCAGTTTTCCTCCTCCACATGACCTATCAGCGATAAGTGTATATAACTTAATTTCATGCCAATCAATATTTACCAATTAGATGATATCAAAGCGTGTGGGTGTATAGCTGCTAAAACATGGATAATTGTTCTGTAGGATTTCAGTTAAAGCAAAATATTGGTTCCATTTTCAAATATATCCTGTCAGGGGAAGAACCCTACTTTTCCATTCAGTGTTCCAGATTTTTCAAAGGGAATTTAATCAGTCAAATTTATAAAGTTACATCTTTAACCAATTATTCCAGTTGACATGTGAAAATAGCAACTGAAATCTTCAGGGTAGCCCAGTCCTGTGCATAGTTATCCCTCTGTGGATTTTATTCAACAGTAATTTTACATAGGATTACAGTCATACAGCTAAATCTAATAAATTGTTTGGTGCAGCTATTAATAGATACGACAAAATGAATACCAAAAAGAATTTCAACAGAGATGAATGTAAAGTACTACATGGCAGTAAAGACAGTGAGGGTTAGTATTAGAGTGCCACTCTGGAGACTAGGGTTTGAATCCCTGCTCAGCAATGCAAACTCACTGGGTGACCTTAGACAAGTCACAGTGTCTCTGTTACCCTGACTTCTGGAGGTCCCCTGGGGGACACCTTGATTCGCTCCAAAAATGTGACAATTGGGAAATTAGCAGAGCATTAGCGTGGCAAAACTAGAGGCAGGGTAACCCAGTGAGACCTTCAACTCAATTTTTACAGGGTCACACCAAGCAAAAAGCCAGGCAATCATACTAATAAATGGATTTTATTAACAAACATGTTCTCATGCACAAACACAGTCACTTACTCACTCACACAAGGCCTATTGAGAAGGGAAAGAGGTGAAAAATTATAGGGGATATAGTGGAGAGAGATAAAGGCCACCACCAGAAGTCTTCAGTCCAGGAAGCAGCGAGAAGGAAGGAGCTCAGGTGGCTGAGGGGAGCACAGAATGCCAGTCTGCTAGCATGGCGGGGAGTTCTCCAAAGAGACCCTCAAAAACAGGGACTACTGAAAAGAAGACAGATTTTTCACCAAACAGAAAAACTAAGACCCCAAATAACAATATTATTAGAGACTCATATAAAGAAAAATCAAGACAAATATTTATATAACTCAAAATTAGGCCAATATTTCACCTCGTTATATAAAAAGAAAAAATGGGGAGTGGCAATATATATTGATAAAAGTATTCCTGCAAAGAAAATAATAGAAGATGAGGAAGGAAGATTATTAGAACTTGAAAAAATGGAAGAAAAATATTACTGATTGGAGTGTATGCCGCAAATGAAAATAAAGGAAGATTTTATGAAAGATAAAATATCTGAATATGAATATGAAGATTGAATATTGGCGGGTGACTGGAATGGAGTTATTGATGTGGAAATGGACAGGAAATCTATTATGAAAAAACAAGATAAAGGACAAAGGGGGAAACTTCCAAAGACTTTTTTTGAGATATGTGAAGAAATACCAGTAATGGACCCATGGAGAATCTTTTACCCAAATGAAATTGGGTAATTATACATATTTCTCTGAAGTGCACCAATCTTGGTTGCGAATAGATATGATAATGGTGTCAAGACAATTTTTAACTGATATAAAGAAAATAGAAATATTGCCAAAGATTATTTCTGATCACCATCCAATGATGATGCAAATACAAGAAACTACAAAACAATTTCAATGGAGATTGAATGATAATCTATTAAATGATGAAGAAGTGATATAACAGGTGAAAGAAACTTTGAAAAATTACTTTAGGGAAAATGTAAAGGAGGATATGAAAATGAAGATGATCTGGGATGCATCCAAAGCAATGATGAGAGGTTTCTTCATTCAAAAAAGACAAATTCAAAATAAGAAAAAGTGACAGGAATACCAAGAATTGATAACAAGACTTCCAGAAAAAGAAAAAGAATGTAGAGAAAATCCAGAGGAAAAATGAATACAAGTGGAAATAAAGATAATACAACAAAAGATAAAGATGAATTTACAAGAAGAAATAGAGAAGAAGATGAAACAATTAAAAGTAACCCAGTTTGAGCAAGCAAATAAGATCGAGAAATGGCTTGCGTACAGGTTAAAGAAGAAGAGAGAAAGAAATATAATAGCCAAATTGAAGAACAGGAAGAAGAAAATTACACAGTAAGAGAAAATAAAACAGAAATTTAAAGAATATTTTGAAAAACTTTTTTCAGGAGAAAAACCCTCAATATCTTCTATTTAAGAAAAATGGAAAGAATTTGTAAAAACTATAAAAATTCCAAAAATATCAGTAGAGAAACAGGAACAATTAAATAAAAAAATAACAATAGCCGAAATAGAAGAGGTAATAAGAGAGCTGAAAATGGATAAGGCACCAGAGCCTGATGGATTTACGGCACTGTATTATAAAAGATTTATAAAAGAAATAATACTTTCATATCAGGCAACTTTACAGGAAATTGAGAAGGAAGGAAAGCCACAGTCATGGGGAGAAGCAAATATAGTGGTAATACCCAAAGAAGATAGAGACAAGAGGGAAATAAAGAATTACAGGCCTTGTTGAATGTAGATTACAAAATATGGGCAATGATATTGGCTAAGCGATTGAGACATGCAATACAGGATAAAATACAGGAAAGACACACTGGTTTTCTCCCAGACAGACAAATGAAGAACAATATGAGAACTTTATTAAATACAATTGAATATTATGATAAAAATCCAGGGAAGAAGATAGTTACCATCTCATTGGATGCTGAAAAAGCATTTGATAATGTTTCCTGGAATTTTATGCATTACATTTTAAGAGGATATGGCCTGGGAGAAGTATTTTGTAATTGGTTGGAGAAGATATACCAGGATCAATCAGCGAAATTAATAATAAATGGAGATAAAACACAAAGCTTTGAAATAAAGAAGGGGGTATGGCAGGGATGCCCGTTATCACTGCTATTATTTATGGCAGTATTAGAGGTATTACTGCTAGCAATAAATGAAGATCCACAAATAAAAGGATTAAAAACATAAAGGAAGGAAATAAAGTACAAAGCCTTTGCAGATGATGTAATAATATTTCTTGAGGAACCACAAGACTCAATACAGAGGTTGAAGGAAATCTTGCAAAAATATGGACAAGTAGCAGGATATAAGATAAATAAAGAGGTCTATTTGGCAAGGCAAGAAACCAAGAATAAGATTTAAAACATTACAAGATGCAAAGGAGAGAGGAGGTTTTGATATGCCGTCACTGAAAATATATTATCAAGCATGCTGCTTAGAAACAATTAAAGATTGGATTCAAAGATTGGATTCAACAATAAAAGAAGTTGAAGGAATAGAAAATAGATTTGGATGGCACGGATACTTATGCTATGATAAAGTAAAGGTGAATAAAGACTTTAACAATCACTGTATCCGAAAGTCTTGACTGAAAGTGTGGATACAAATAAAACACAAATTTTATAGAAGACTTCCACTGTGGACCTCACCTCAAGAAGCATTTAATATTGCTCCAACAAAACAGGGAAAATTATTGATGTACAAAGAGTTGCTGAAAAAGGACGGTACAAAGTTAAGAATGAATACAGGAGAGGAATTAAAAGAGCAAGGTCATGAAATTAACTGGTTCCCATGGAGACAATTAAGAGAGATCTAAAATGGATCAAAAATTATATGGGTTTGAAAGAAATGAAAATGAACTGGATGTATTGATGAAAGGGGACCAGAAAAAGAGAATTTCCAGATTTTATAAAATATTGCTACAAAGAGAGATGGAATCAGAAACCGTTAAAAATAACATGGTTAGATGGGCTCAAAATATAGGACATCCAATTGAGTTGGATACATGGGTGAGGGCATGGAAGACAAATTTAAAATTTACACTAAGTTTGAATTTAAGATAAATTTTTTATAAAATGTTATATAGATGGTACATGACACCTGTAAAATTGAAAAAAAATAACAAGAAATGGTAATGGAAAATGTTGGAAATGTGATGAGAAAGAGTGATCTTTTTTTCATATGTGGTGGACCTGTAAAATAGCAAAAAAGTTTTGGAAAGAACTACATGATGAAATTCAAAGATTGTATGGTTTTAACTTTGAAATGAAGCCAGAACTCTATTTGTTGAATATGTTAGGGCAACAAAGAGAAATAAGATCTCATCAAAATACATTGTTATATATAACTGCAGCAAGACTGACTTATGCTCAACATTGGAAAGAAAGAAAATATATTGATATAAGAGAATGGAAATTCAAAGTCCTGGATACGGAAAAGTTAACCTTTTCACTCAAAAATAAGCCAATCCAGGGCTTTGAAAGAGAATGGCAAGAGGTATTGAATTGAATAAAAGAATAAGATAGGGGAAAAGAAAGAAAGATTGTGAGAAAGTTGAAACACAAAATGAGGTGGTAAAAGATAAAATGCAAATAGTTAAATATAAGTTAAAAGTAATAGTTTATGATTGTTGTAAAACAGAGATAATGTATGGAATGGAATGTTTATACGGAATGGAATGTTAAACTCAGATTCAACTGGGAAAATTGATGTCTGGAAGCAGGGAGGGTTTTTTTATTCTTTTTAATTTAAAATTTTAATAAAATTACTTATAAAACAAAAACAGGGACTACTTACAGGGCAGAACATACCTCGAGGGCAGGCCCTCTCCTGGGAAGAACAATGCCCAAAGTAAAAGGAAAAATGCTACGCAATGGTAACTTGATGGTTTGCATGATTGGTTCATGTAAATGGACCTCACCCTTGTAGGATTCTCCAAAGTCAGAGTTGCTCAACCTGGGGAAAACCTGGTAATCCCTTCAAGTTGGCTATTTGTGGCTGAGGACCCTTTGTTCGTGCAGATGTGTCTAGCCTGAGGTCTCCTTGGGAAACGTGACTGGGGATTTTCTTGGCCTTGGCCTAGGTTCAATCATTTGACCTATTTGTCTATGCACCCACCCAGGCAACCTCTCTGGCATGGAAGTCATATTTGATATCAATTTTACATCCCATTTCATTACTTGGATGAGTGAGCAAAAGTGGACATGACCCAAAGGGAACTGGCTACTCTGTGGGATTTCCTTGACAAAAACCTACGATGAGGGTTTTATCAAAGCATCCGCTTCCCCTCAGCTAGCTCCGTATTTCTCCACCAAAAGAAGGATGGAGGACACCCCAAGCTGTGAACTATTCCCAGCTGAACCAGATCTGCATCTCCAATGTGTGTCCCATTCCCTTTACTAAGGACATAATGGAACAATTAGTCCAAGGAAACTATTTTACCAAACTTGATCTCATGGAGACTTTTCATAGGATAACATAGGATAACAATGGACCCCAAGAGTGAATGGCTAACCTGTTTCTCCATCCCTCTTGGTAATTACCAATGGACGGTGCTCCCCTTCAGACTGCAAGCAGGGCCAGCTGTCTTCCAAATGTTCTTAAACTCAATATTGCAAGAGTTTCTGTATAAAGGGGTAGTTGTATACTTGGATGACATCCTGATTTATTCTGAAACACTCCCCAAGCAAATTCAGCTGGTACATAAAGTATTACAAAAGCTCATTGACAATGAACTGCATGTTAAACTATCTAAGTGTGAATTCCACACCCAAACCTATGATTGCTTGGGATATAGAGTAACTAACAATGGCTTGCAGATGAATCCAGCAAAAGTGCAAATTATTTTGGATTTGCCAGTCCCAAAAACAAAGAAACAGCTCTAGCAGTTCTTAGGGTTTGCAAATTTGTACAGAAATTTCATCCAATAACTTTGTTGAGTTTGCCCTACCATTGAATTATTGATAACCAAAGATTGCAAGGGCAATAAGGGGGGCAGGGAAACACAAAGTAGTTGGAGTGGAATGGAAAATGCCAATCTGCTTTTGACAGTCTCAAAACTATGTTTACCACTGAACCACTCCTCTTATTCCCAAATCCTGACAAGGTTTCTGTGATCTAATCGGATGCATCTGATTTTACCATGGCATATATTTTGCTTCAGTATGGTGACAATGGGAATCTAAAACCCTGTGCCTCCATCTCTCAGAAATTCAATCCCTCCCAACACAAATGGCTCATACAGGAGAAGGAAGCTGCTGCAATTCATTTTGTGCTAAGCTCTTGGCGCCATCTTCTGGACGGCTCAAAGCATGCATTTGAAGTACAGACTAACCATTGAAACCTAGAAGCTTTGAAAACTGCTGGATAGCTCAGTCCAAAACAGGCTCGTTGAGCAGAATTCTTTCAACAATTTAATTTCAAAATTGTGTTCAGGCCTGGTAAACAAAACACAGTTGCTGACCCGCTTTCAAGACTGCCTCAACATGACACGAGCAACAACTCCTTGCAAACCCCCAAACAAATACTGTTCTCACCAGAAACACTGGGCTTTAGCATCACCACCCATACACAATCACAGCTTGAAAACACAATATCCAGTAATTTTGACAACGAATCCCTGGACTTTGTGAAATTAATTATGACATAGACTTGTGACTGAAGGATCCCTGCAGCCCAGTGACTTGGGCTGATGGCGTTGCACCTATAGAAAAGGAAATTTTAAAACGCCACTATGACCTCAAGTCTGTTGGTCATTTCGGGTTTTTGAAAATGCTACATGCTGTATGGAAACAATTCTACTGGTCTGCCCTACATAAAGACATACCCAGCAATACATTAGAAACTGCCTCATCTGTATCACATGCAAAAATAGAACTGATAAACTCCATAAATTACTGAAACCCCTTCCAATGCCTTCCAAGCCATGGGAAAATATTTCCTGGGACTTCATTGTGAGTCTGTCTAGCAGCAATGGCTGTCAAGCTGTGTGGGTGTGTTACCCTGTTCTCTGGGGGTCCTGGGAGGTCAAGGACCCTTTTATAATACATAAGAATTGCCAACTCAGATCTTGCTTTTACAGATGGTACACCTAACTCCGTTCTGAGGAATGCAGTTGGGGTTCCAGGTGGTACTGCCAGCAAAGATCTAAAAAATTTATTCTGGCAGACTTCCAGATCATTCAGATTCCTGTGATTTACCACCCAAATCTCTACACCATATAGCATTTGGACCATTATTTTTCCTGAATACACTTTCAGAGCTGGGAGCACTAATTCCCCCCCTTTGGAGTAAAAGAACTTCAAAGTAGCATGGGCTGACTTCTGTACTGATGTTATTATATTGCATAATTGTGTCTTCCATGTAAGTTTCTCATCAAAATGTACCCCCAAATATTAAAAAGAAGGGACCTGTTCTATATTATTGCCACCCAAACACAATTTAATTTTAGGTGGTCGCTTACCAAAGATGAGCACCTTGGATTTGGTATAGTTAATCCTAAGCTGTTCTGTATGACAGAACTCATAGGGTTTATTGAGGCTTCTCTTCAGCCCAATTTTATTGATTGAAAGTAGTATGATGTCATCAGCATATATTAAAAGTGCTACTTTACGTGTTCCTATGGAGAGTGGGAAGTGATCAGGACAATTTAACTGTGTTACTATATCATTTATATAAAGGTTAAACAACTCCTGTCTAACTCCTTTTGTTGTATTGATTTCCTGTGCCAGCCTTCCATCTGTGCTAATCCTGACCCTCATAGATGTATCTGTATATAATTCCTGTATTAGGAAGAGTAGTCTTTTATCAATGTCAGTTATTACAAGTTTGCTCCACAGATGATTCCTATTAATTGTATCAAAGGCTGAGGGAAAGTCAATGAATGCAGCACAAAGTCGTTTAGCGGAGCCTGTAGTGTATTTATGAATTTGGTGGTGTAACACAAAAATCTGATCCACTGTGCTATGACCTTTCCTAAAACCAGCTTGTTCCTGGTGAAGAACATTTTTCTCCTCCACCCATTTAGTCAGCTGCTGAAGGAGAAAGTGAGTATAGATCTTAGAGCTGATATCCAGCAAATTGATAGGTCGATCATTCTGTGGGTTAGATTTATCTCCTTTCTTATATATTGGAAAAACTATGCTCTGCTTCCATCCCTCAGGAAAGATAGCTGTAGAATTTATATGGGAGAATAGTTTAGCCAAAATAGGAGCCCACCATTCAGAATTGTTCTTATATACTTCTCCTGGAATCATATCGTCACCAGGTGCTTTATCTGCTGACAGCGCATGTATAAGTTTAGCCACTTCTTCCTCAGAGACAGGGGGCCATTTAGGTAGTACCATTTGCAAAGTTTGTTTAGTGCTTGTTTGGTAAGAGCTCCCATGTACATCGCCATCCAGAGTATTTCTAAAGTAAACACACCAGGTATTAGCTGGAATGCACACTTCTATTGTGGGAGTATAACCTGTATCTGATATTGAGATCAAATTCCAAAATCGTCTTTCATTCCTTTCCAGAGCTGCCAGCATTAACTCCTTCCACTGAGTCGTCATAAAAGTCCTCTTTTTCTTCTTCTTAATAAATCCTTATAGATTTGATGACTGGAAGCCAAGACCTCCAAGTCGGCTTGCAAGTGAGTTCGTCTTACCCTCCTAGTTAGTTGTGCCAGACTCTTTTTAGCTTGCCTACATTCATTATCAAACCAACCTATGTTATCAAAAGCCATTTTAGGCTGATTGTTTTTCTGTAATTAGAAGTGGCCTTAAAACTGCTGAAATGGTCGTAATACCCTCTATGGGATCCATATATCCACTGACTATATTCTATTGTATTTTCAAAAAGGGGGGACTATATAGATGGTTCTGGATAGAAAGTTCCACAGAGGGTGACCATTTTAGTTGTTTGCCCACCATTATTGTACCCTCAGCCAAATCATTAGATGGAGGGGGCAGTTGGGGAATCAATTTGGGAATAATCAAAAGAATAAGTAAATGCTCACTTTCTGGGCGATCTAAGATGTTATAACTAATCTTATCAGACAAAAGCTGAGAAGAACAGAAAATATAATCAATAAAACTACCAGCTATTACTATTTAGAAAAGTAAAATATCCACGAGAGTTATCCCAGGAGCTGCCATGGAGGCAGATCAACTGCAGGCTGGACATAAGTTCTAATAGCTTCTGACCTGCTTTATTTACTTTATTTATCCAGTGAAAAATGGTCTGATGGAAATACCTCATTTCTATCCATTCCGAAGTTATTTTCTTTATCATTTGGGCCAGAGCCCACACGGGCATTAAAGTCACCACACACCACTATTTTTGCCTTGGGGTACTTTGTCTCGCAGAGATTCACAGCCTCTTCCAATTCCTCCCAAAAGAGCCTTGAGTCCCCAGATTTATCAGGGGGGCAGTATACATTGAAACAAATTAAAACATCAACTCTTGTCCCCCGATTTCCTCTTACCAGTAGAGACAAAATAAAGTTACAATTAGACTGGTAAATTACTACAGACTTGTCCAATTTCACTGAAACTAAAATGGCTACACCGCCCCTCCTTTTTGTGTAATCTAGTAGCAGGGAGCAAATATGATGTAAATCCCTGTAAAAATGAAAAGGATGTATCTGAGACCCGGGTTTCCTGGACACATATAATGTGGAATGGTAGAAGAAATTTCACAGATTACTGACTTATGTTCTTATTTTGCCACCCAGCAATATTCCAAGAGAAAATCGAAAGGGAAAACTGTGAGTCTGTAATATCTAGTCATAGGGGATGTATTGACTGGTTCTTGGTAGCAGGAGAAATAACTCTAGGTTTTCCCCTGCCTACCTTAGACCCATCCCAGCTCTTCCGATAAGGATGCCTCTTGGGGTTCATCCCAAGATTATGCCTGGATCGATCAAGCTTGCCACTAGCTTGTAAACTCCTAGCATGAGTTCTAAAAGGAATCAAGGAATTACCAACTACACGTCTAAAATGTTGATATGCCCAATACCCCTGACCCTCATGAGGGACAGGGATATTATTTGGATAGGTAACATATGCAGGTATGGCTTTACTATCATTTGAACCCTTATAAGAAAAGGCCTTACCAGTAAAATTCCGTTTAGGCTTTCCAGAGACAGAATGTCTGGTATCTTTTCTATACAAAGTGGCTTGTTTGCGTGAGTAGGTATGAATAAGGTGCTGGCCTAAGTTATACCTACCCCACTTAAAAGAGATGTTATTATTTCTAAATTTTGGAAGTAAAGCCCAAAACGTTTTACAGTGACCCAGAGATGAGAAGGATAATTCAATAACACCTCTGATTCCCTTTTGCCCCCTAGGATATAAACACAAACAGGATAATCTTCTTAATTCCTCCTCAGAGGTTCCAGCTATTACCAAGATTTCATGTAGCACATCTGTATTTTCTTTCCATGAACCATCTGCTCGTTTTAGAGGCCAATTAAACATAGACACACAGAAATCAGAATTGGACTGAAAGATTTCACTAATGGTAGTTCTAATTTGGTCCAAATCTTCCTCTGTTTAGTTTTTTTCCCACCCTTGAGTCCTCAAGTTCAATTTCCAAGCCATCTGACTCCTTAACAGTATTTCCCTCTTCGGGTTCAGTAGCTAGATCCTCTTGCCATTCATCTATAACGATCAGGTTGGGATCGGAAAGAGTAAGATGAAAGATTTCAGATATGTCGTCCTTCTGTACTCCAGTTGATGATTTATTTAAAGGAGCCATGATCTTGTTTTCCCAATCCTGCAGAAGGTCACCCGAAGAGCCCTCGAAATCGCTCCTATTACTAAGAGAAATTTCCGCCTGCAGGTCAGCGGAAGTAAAGTTTTTATCAGATTCATGGTTAGATTGTGTTGTAGCAGGAGCTGCTATTAAAATCCCTGCTTCAATTAGATCCATTAGGACCTGAATGTTGGCTTTATGACCAGAGATTTCCTGTCTTAGGTCATCCATGGGTTGAAAGATTTTCTCATGAGATTGTGCTGTAAGGAGGCATTGGTCCCGTAAACATTCATACACTTCTGCAAGAAGTTCCTGACCTACTTTATCTGTATCCTTAGCCAAAGGCTGGGCTTGTACTGAGTTTGAAGTAGGCCGTGGGGTGTTATAAGCAGAAGGAGCAGAATAAGAATTTTCACATGAGAGTTCTGAGTATAGGGACCAATTACCCACCTGTTCCTGTTCCTGGTCGCATAACACTGCTGAGAATTCCAAAAAGTTTTTATCAATGTTGTTATCCCTCGAAAGAATAGAGTTCAGAGCTTCTGTTGCAAAAAAAAGCAGAGGTGGAACTATCCTTGCATTTGGTCTTCTCCATAAATGTTTCTCTAGTTCCCCTTTGCTGGCAGAAGTCCAAAATAGTCTTTTGTGTGGATGAAGAAGTGCATTCTGTAACTCTCCCCTGCCTTCTCTGAGCTCTGGTTGCAACCATGATCTCTTACCTTCACCAGGGAGCTCTGAATGAAATTCTCTTTCTGTCGAGCTTATTCCAACAGCTCTACTAATGAGGTAGATCACAACACCAAATGTTGTCCTAAAAACGGTTCTCTTTCACTTTGATAGCATCCAGTTAAGAAGTTTTGAATTCTTGTATATTTCCGGGGATTCCAGCCAGCTAGATCGGCTAATCAGTTAATTTGCAGAAGGCCTGATGTCGTATACATTTAGCAGGCTAAATTAAAGGCTCACAGCAAAGGAAGGTTAACAAATTAAAACCTCAAACAAAATTTAGCAACGAGACGGTTTAAGGGAGTAATAAAACTAATAAAAACCTTGTTAAAAAGTGAAAACACTGGAGCTCTGAATATAGTGTCCTACTGGGTTGCCGCCATCTTAGCCTCTCCTGGCCGCAAAAGCATGGATTGCTGACGATGCGGTTGATCCTTACAGGGGCACCATAGGCAATACTGTCACATTTTCACAGGGGGTACGCAAACAGAAACACTCACTAGTAATTTGGGCCATTACTGTATAATTTACTGGTACTACAACGTATTCGGAAGTATTACCGTGACTGAAACTATCAATGTTACGAAAGCACTATGCCCAGTACCAATGAAACAGACAACTGGACAGATCAAAGGAGTGTGTACCATTGGATCAATGGTACATCTGTTGGGGAAGCAACGTGGCATTGGCAGCTATGAGGGGGAGTCCTAAGTGGGATACTGGATGCATGATTACCAGGTCCAGAATCCTCTCATGGGGGATATCCACCATGAGAGTTAGGCTCTGCCACGTGGAGTGCCGTACCTTCGCCAAAGCAGCGGGATGTTCCAGCGATTCTGGGTAGCGCTCTCTCAACAGGCTCAGGATCTCAGGGTGCATTAATCCCATAAGGCTGGCATGGATCACCTGAGCAGCAAAGGTGATCATGTCATTCTGCAGTTGCGTGCACTGTATGGCAACTGACAGACTGTGCGTTGTGTTCTTCAAGACATGACCAAGGTCAGATACTATGTCGCACTCGACACCAACCCATTGCGGTAGCAATTGACTAATTAAGTCCATGCCCTTTGCTAGGTTTGCTAAACCTGCGGCGGAGGATACTCCAACGTCTTTTGTTTTGGTCCCAATTACGCCTAATTTGTTGGCTAGGACCTCATTGTTTATGGTATTAAGAAGTGCGTCGCCAGTTCCAATTCCTCCTAGTACGGTCCCTAAGACGCTCCACTTAGGGCGAGTGTGTGGGTGGGAGAAGGACAGCCATCGCTTCTCCCAGTGTTCCCACTGTGTCCAAGCTAGTTTTAGATAGGGCTGGCATGTTGGAAGCACTCTAGAGATATTGATGACAGTGAAATTCAGTACCATCGTTGTAACTATGGGCTGGATATCTGAGTATACAACCATTTCTATATCCTTACGAACCACAGAGCTACCCACATACATAGCCGGTTGTCTACCTGAAGGAATGGGGGGTTGGATGGGGAAATCAGGACACCATTTCTTCTCACAGGAGAACTTACAGCCTGTAGGGATCCGAGTTATGTTTGGGCAAGTGAACAGAAATGTCTTCCATACCCATGTAAGGCGGCATCTATTTATGGTGAAGGTAATGATGACTAAGGCTTCCTCACAGTAATTGCTCCGGACTACTTTAACAATCATGGGAGCAGTGGCTGTTGCCATTTCTGCATAAAACGTTACATTTTTATCAGCAACTGTCATGCTTAAGCCAGCGCTAAGCCTACTACCAGAGCATACCCAAGTGTGCGTGAAAAACTCAAACGGATACCATCTCTGAAACCAAGGGAACAGTTGCGTTCCACGTAACAGGGTCTCTGTCTCGGGATAGGGGTTCCAGTGGCACATTGCCTGTACATTAAACTGCCAATCTGTGTACACATAGCTGTATTCTAGGGACACTCCGAGGGCACATCCAATCAGGGAAAATAACGCAGCGGTCCACAGCAACAGGTCCATTCTGTCTCCCTTTAGGGAACACAGAGGTGGGGCTCCGTTACTACAACTTCTAAAAATCTAAGGGGGCTATTTACAAGGGGGGCAAGAGGGGATCTGGAGCAGCCACCTCTTCATGGGGGCTGCCATCCCATGAAGGCAAGCAAAGTCCATCCTTTGCTTGGCCGTACTATCAAAAGGGCTTCCCCATCTGGAGGTTTCCCTTTCCAGTCTTTGCTCTGGGTCTCCGGGATTGCCGGCAGCGCTTGCTCCTGGGTTGGGACCCACATTCTCAAATTGGTACGGAGGCTGGACTCGGACCCATGTACCTCTGGAATAGCTGCCTTATCAGGTATAATGGTGACCGAGATGGAGCCATGGACTATCCTGGCCCATTTCGTGATTACCAGAGTCGTAATCAGGGTGCTGCCGGGGCCCTTAAGGACAATGCAGCACCAGAGTGTCTGGACGGAGGGGTAGGCGGTAGCCACAGTCATCTCCGCATACGGACATATCGACCGCTTAATTGCTAATGGGACAGGGGCCGGACCTTTAATGGCGGCACTGTGGTGCACGGCCGAAATTTCCTCAGGTCCCTGGTCTACCTTCCACAGAAACCCGTTTGCGTAGTCAACAGTGAGCTTGTTTCCCCAAAGGAAACCGATGTCCAAAAGGCCATCGTCCTCGCCGTGGTTCTCACAAGCCCAAAGCTGAAAATGGAATGTTTCTATGGACATCAGGATGTCCTTCCAAGCTCGGCCAGGTGACCCCCCCCATATCCAGAAGGCTGGACACGTTCGGGCATGGGTTCACCATGTCTAACCAATTTGGGGTGCAGCACATTTAGTGCTGCACCAGAATCCACTAGAAGAGTGGTATGAGTTTTCCCCCCTCGGTCCCTATGCCTGCTTTCACCCAGAACCTTCCCCACTTGTCTGACTGCAACTTGGCCACAACGTTGGAGGGGAAGCTTCCTGGACCGAGAGCACCCCTAGTCCTGGAAGTCCAAAGTCGAGAAGTATCCAGCTGGGGGTGGGCCATTCGTCATGGCCTGGATCAGCTGTTTACGACCCACAGAAAGCTGCTTGTCCAGAGCTTCCAGAAGCTCTGACGTGGGCCGTTTGTCGAATTGGCTCATGTCCAACCCGAACTTACGTAGCATGCCCCAGATCCTGGCTCTGTCCAAGGAGTAAGTTTGGGCCATGGGGTCGTACCTGCCAGAAGTCACCTTGGGAGGGCCAGACTCAGAGGGCTGTTTGGGGGCAGTGGGCTGCTGTGGGGGACTCCCTGCCTTGCCGGGCTGACTGTGAGGGTCTCTCCCTTTCCACTGCCTGTCCTGTCTGGGAGCTGGGCATGAGTTCCAATTCCCACGTGGAATGGAATTCGGCACGGTTTTCCTATGTTGGGAATGGGGCCCATAGTTGGAGTACGTTACCTCCGATATGGGTTCCTAATTCCCTGCGTCTCTCTTCTGGGCCTTAATGGAGGGTCTAAGGGAGCCAGCCTCTCATAACAGGTCAGCGACCCGATGGAGGTTGTTCCCAAAGTCCTCCCAAGCTGTTGTGGCCAGATCCACCAGACCTAGGGCCATCTTTGTTTCGTGGTTCAAGCCTCCATATAACAGAGTCTTGAACTCCATGGTATAGAAATGATACCCACGGGCAGTCAGGGGAGCTTCTCAGCCAGAATGGCGAGCAGCTGCTTCCGCACTACGTAAGCCTCAGGGTTCTCCGAGGACCCTGTTGCTCCATGACGTAGAGCACACTTGCGCTCTGACTGGGCCAAAGGATCTTCACTACCTCTCTCATCCAGTCATGGGCCTCGAGCCTAACCAGGCCTCGAGCCACCACGGCCGACTCAAGAGCTCAGATGGGGACATGCAGAGCCAGGCCAACTGGGTCAGGTCCTGGCCATTGGCTGTCGGGTGAGAATGTATCACCATGTTCAGCCACATGATACCAGTGGACCGAGTTAAGGGATCCAATTGGTCCGCGATGACCTTAGCCTCTGTGGCACGCCAGGGGACTCTAGTCTCTGTGACCTGCATCTCCTGTGTCTCTGCCCTTTCAGAACTGCCTTCACCTGCGAGGACGGTCCTGCGAGTCATGGACCACGTCTCTACGGGGTGGACTGGGACCTTAGGGTCACTCCAGTCTGGATTAATGGGAGGGGAGGCCAAAGCTTCCTCTGGCAAGGGCTCCCTGGAAAAGTCCTGAGCAAATGAGGGGAGCCGCTCCGGGCACACAGCCAAAATCAGGGCCTTGCATGTTTGGAGCTGGCTCTCCAGTGCGGCAATTTGCTTATGGCAAGCCACATGACTAACAGCCTCATGCTGTCCTTAACTTGCCCCACCATGAACTTGGTCGTAGCTCGAGCATGATCCAGCTCAGGCTCTAAGGCGTGGGCTTTCTCTTCCCAAGTTTGGGCCACTAGGGTAAGGTCACTGAACTTCTGTGCGGAGGCCTGCGCAACAGACGCAAAAGTTACCTTATCTGCCCACAACGCCTCAATCTTAGCCTGAAGCCGGGTGTTTTCCTTCTCCATTTCTGCTAGCTTCCCCTGGGTCTCAACTAGGGCACTACTAGCGTCTCTGGCCGCAAGCCAAAGTCCCCAAGCAGCCAATGCATCCTTCAATGGCCCGAATGGATTCTTTGATTTACGCCCCAGGGTGTACGCTTCTTGGAGTGAGGCAAAGGGATCAGTCGACTGAAAGACAGAGTCCTTCCAGGGGCACTTCCCCTTGCTCAAAACCCATCTCTCTAATTTTCTCTGGACCTCCTCCTCACACATGAGATCTTTAACAGCAACGGAGCTCTCCTTAGCCATTTCTCCTACTAAACACACTGAACTCACTAACACAAACCACGGGACCAGGAACTGGAGTGATGGGTAGGGTCACCTAGACCCTTTGAGGGACTCAGGAGACGAACTCTGCAGAACTATTCTAGGAAGGAGGAATGGGAACCTATCTCCAGCCTGCCCAAACAAAGTCACTCTGGTACACCAAAGCCTGGTTTTGCACCTCGACAGCACTGGGGACTAGAGGACGAGGAAACGGTTGGTGGACGGGGAGGTCACCTAGACCCAGGGAACCCTCAGGAGTACTCCCCCTGCCTGAAGGGGGGTGACGAATGCTAAGGAACTTACAATGCCTCCTGGCCAAGCAGCAGGGGAAAAGGAGCAAGGAACCAAAACCAAACCATCCCTAACTGGTTTTCCTGCACCTCGGGACAAACCTCTAAACCCTAGACTAGGTCGGGGTTCCACCTTCACCTACTACAAAGTCAGGATGCGCCCAAGAACTGAGAAGCCGGGACACGCCTTCTCTAACTTTAGCAAAACAAAAACTCAAGGTGGGGGGCAAAGGAAGGAGTACAAGGGGGGTTGTTCCTTCCATACTTAAAAACCTCCAAGGAAGGAGAATCCACTACACTCCGAGGCAGCAGATTCCACTGCCGGACAGCCCTGACTGTCAGGAAGTTCTTCCTGAGGTTCAGGTGGAATCTCCTTTCCTGCAGCTTGAATCCATTGCTCCTTGTCCTGGTCTCTGGAGCAGCAGAAAACAAGCCCTCTCCTTCCTCTACGTGGCATCCTTTCAAATATTTAAACATGGCTATCATGTCCCCTCTTAACCTTCTCTTCTGCAGACTAAACATACCCAGCTCTCTAAGTCTATCCTCATAGGGCATGGCTTCCAGGCCTCTCACCATTTTGGTCGCCCTCCTCTGGACTTGCTCCAGCTTGTCAACAACACCTAATAATTTTTCAAATTCATTTATTGTATCCTCAAAGCCATATATTTTATTGTCCTCCTTAAATCTCTCTTTCAATTGATATGTTAGCCATTGAATTTTATATCCTTCCCTCTCCAATTCTGTTAATCTTTAATAATCCAACCATCTCCTTTCTTTTCCAGTATATCCCTATATCTTAACCAAAATTCTAAACTTCCCATTTCCCTTCTATAAAACCCCTCCTGTGGTGATAACCACCCTGGTATTTTTATCCTGAAACTTTTCCTATATTTTCCCCATATTTTAAGAATTGATCTCCTTACAATATGATTTTTGAACCCTGCATTTACCTTAATTTTTCCATACTATAAGTAGGCATGCCATCTGAATTTCAATTCATGACCTTCCAATTCTTGTAACCTCTTATTTTCTAATAAAATCCATTCTCTAAGCCATACTAGGCACAACACTTCAAAACAGATTCTCAAATCTGGAACTCCAAAAAACCCCTCGCTCTTTGGCATCCGTCAGAATTTTCCATTTTATCCTAGGTTTTCTCCCCTGCCATAAGAATTTTGATAATTCTTTATGCCAATTTGAAAAAAGGTTATTTGAAAGATAATAGGAATTGTTTGGAAAAGATACATCAATTTAGGAAAGACCATCATCTTAATTATTGATATTCTCCCCATTAGAGAGAGTTTAATTTTTTACCATTTCTTAAGACCTATTTTTTATGTTTTCTTAAGTTCTTATATAATTATTTTCATATAGTTGTTGATTCTTTGCTGTTAAATTTATTCTGAAATATTTAACTTTTTTGACCACCTCAAGGGGCTGATTTATTAAGTATTTCCTTTTCACTACTCATATTCTTAGTTAATATCTTAGTTTTATCTGCATTAATTCTAAAACCTGAGACTTCCCCAAATTCTATTAATGTTGATATTAATATTTCTATACTACTAGTTGGGTCTTCTAAAATAAAGACTATATCATCTGCAAAGGCTTTCAACTTAAATTCTGACTTCCTTATCTTTATCCCTCTTATATTCTTATTATTCCTTTTGGTTCTGTTCAAACATTCTAACATAAGAGTAAAAAGCAATGGTGAGAGGGCACCCCTTTGTCTTGTTGCTTTTTCTATATTTATATACTCTGTTAAATTCCCATTTATTATTTTAGCTTTTTGTGTGGAGTATATTGACTTGATCCAATTTATAAAATTACATCCTAAACCCATTATTTCCATAATTTTAATTAAAAATGTCCAATTTACATTGTCAAAGGCCTTTTCTGCATCTAAAAATATCAATGCCCCTTTGATTTGATTATGATAATTCAGATAGTCTAATATATCTAGTACAGTCTTTATATTGTATCTAATCTGTCATTTTGGCAGAAACCCCATTTTGATCTTCATGTATATACTCTTGTAGGCAGATCTTTAATCTGTTTGCTAGGATCAATGTAAATATTTAATAATCTTCATTTAATAATGAGATAGGCCTGTAATTCTCAACTGATAATACATCTTTATCTTCCTTTGGGATTAATGAGATGTTAGCTTCCTTCCACAAATAGCATGTATTTCGAAACATTTCTATACATGCCCCCAACAAGCTGGGTACTCATTTTACCGACCTGCGAAAGGATGGAAGGCTGAGTCAGCCTTGGAGCCTGGCAGGATCGAACTCACAACCTTGTGGCTTGCAGTACTGGCATTTAACCACTGCGCCACCAGGGCTCCTTTTCTTATTTCTCTTATTTCCTCAATAGATATTTCCTTATTAAGTTTCTCCCCTTGTACTTCCATAAATTCTGGAATCTTATACTCTTCAATATATCTATGTATCTGTTCTCCTACTACCTCACGTTTTTAATAAAGCAATTGAAAGTAATTATGAAAAATCCTATTTATTTATTTTTTGTTAGTTATTATTCTATCACCTTGTTTCAGTTTTGCAATCAATCTTTCGGTCTTTTCTTTTCTCAATCTATATAATAACCATTTCCCTGGTTTATTCTCCTGTTGAAAACTATTTTGCTTAGTATAATCTAATTTCGTTTTCATTTCATCTACCATTATCCTTGTGGCTTGCCTCTGCAATGTTTTCATCTGGTTCTTAATGTTATCATTTGTTAGATTTTTAACCAATTCTAATTCTTTTTTCTTAATGTCTCCAGTAATTTCATTTATCTTTTTCTGTTTTTTCTTTTTCCATTCTACATTTAATTTTATAAAAACTCCTCTAATGACTGCTTTACCTGCATTCCATACTATTCTATCTAGTACCTCTTTGTCTTGATTTAAATTAAAATACTCTCCAAGTGTCTCTTTACACCTTTTAACTATATCTTCTTTAAACAATAAAGCCTTGTTCAATCTCCATTTGTAATTTTGGACTCTTCTTTTAAAAATTAACCTCACCAAGTTATGATCTGGTATTGTTCTAGGTAGTATTTCCACCTTTCCCAAATTATTCACAATATTATTAGAAACTCAAATCATATCAATTCTTGATGATGAATTATGAGTATTAGAATAAAAAGTAAATTCTCTTTTATTCCTTTCTTTCAGTCTCCATGAATCAACTAACTGCAGTTCTTCAATTAATTCAAAAAAATCTTTTGCTAGTTTTCCTTGATTCTTTTTAATTATTTTAGTTGAGAATCTATCAAATTGTAGATCTATCACCCCATTAAAATCTCCCATCAAGCATTAGCTTTCATAATTCATTCCCACTAATTTATCTCTTAATTCTTTATAGAATGTATTTTTCCCCTCACAGGCGCATAAATCCCTACCACCAGCACTTTGTGGTTATTTATCATAACTTCCACCCCCACATACCTTCCTTTTTTATCGGTAAACATCAAGGTAGGCTCCCAATGTGGTTTAATATACAAAACTACTCCATTTCTCTTTGTCCGACCCAACGATGCAAATTCATTCCCTATTTTTTCCTGTACCAACAATTTAGCATATTTATCTTTAACTCTAATCTCTTGCAAACATATTAGATCCAATTTTAATTTTTGTAAGTAATGGGTTATTAATCTACATTTTTAATGAATTCAGACCTTTCACATTCCATGTGAGACAATCCATTTCAATACCAACAATTCCAATTATATAATTAAACAGTTACACAATTATACAATTTCTAGTTTCTCAGTCTATCTTGATCCTCTTCTATTTCTCTGCTATATTTCCCTCTCCTCAACTTTTTCTTTTCCCGTCTCTATTCTATCCCTCTTCTCCCACTCTCTCTGATTTCTATACTTACTTCTCCTTTTTCTTTTCTTCCATTATTCCCCCACCTCCTTACTCCTTGTCTGAGCAGACTCACTTCTCCTTGGTATTTATCCTTTTGGCTCCTCTTCTACTGGTCCTTCTTCTGTTTTTCTTCTTCTCTTCAGCTTGTACCTTCCTTATGAGGATACATATCACTTAAGTGACTTCTTCTTGATTCCTGGGTGTCTTCCCAAACTCCTTCTTATTCTTTTTCAAAAAGTCTGTAGTTTTTTCAATAGTTTTTATATTATACATCTCCTTTTTGAAGGTAAAATTTACCCCTTCAAATCTGTACCAGCTGAAGGATATTCCCTCTCTCTTCAGCACATCTACCAAAAAGTAATAGTCTTTTCTTTTTTTCAATAATCATGCTGGCATTTCTTTCAGTATTATTATTGATTTTCCTTCCATTTTTATTCCTTTATTATAATGCATTTCCAATATATGGTCTCTCATAGTCTTTCTAACACTGCACAATTAAGTCCCTTGGGAGGTTCTTCTTCTTAGCCACCATTGAATCAACTCTATACACCTGGTTCAGTTCTATCTCCAGAAAATCTTCACCACATTCAAGAGTTTTTGCAAGTTCCTGTATTATCTTGTTCCTTATATTTTCATTCAGGGATTCCATTACTCCTCTAAATCTCAAACATGATTCTTTTTCTCTTTGTTCCCTAATGCCAGTCAATCTAATTGCTTTTCCATTTCTTGGTTCAAGTCCTGTGTTTCTCTTTTCAAATTGTGTATCTTTTCCTTATTTTCTTTCACATCCTTCTTCTCTGTTCAAATCTTTTTATTCAAGCAATGCAATAACATAAATTATCTATATAAAGCCACAAATGACAAACCTTTCCAAACAACAACAACAACAACAACAACAACAACAACAAAGCTTAACTCAGAAATTCCATAAAGGAAGCATATAGGTCTGTATAGTCTTAGAAAATTATTATTTCTGAGATCTTCTTATGTAATTTTTATTTCCTCCCATTATCACTTAGCTCCTCATATCCTATCTTAAATAATTCCAGGGTATTTGATTACATAATTATTTCCTCCTAAAATTCCTTCCCTTATTCTCTTTTCCTGTACGCGTTGGTTATTCCCTAATATTTACCAATGATAAATTATCATATACAATTCTTTTGATAGAACTCTACCTACTTATAGTCTTCTTAATTCTATTTTACTATGGTTTGCTTTCCAGCTCAAGGTCTTCTCCCTTCTCCCTAGTATTTTCGCTTTCGTTGAGTGGTCTCTCTCTTTAAATTATATTTCTTTTGTTATTTTCCTTTTCTCAACTATTTTAATTGTAGTATGTCACCTATATTGTTTTCACTGCATCTTTCCACCAGTATATGTAATTTAATCTTTCTATTCATCCAGATCTTTTATAGCAATATTCTGTTACCCAGTCTCCTTAGAGCTTTCTACTGACAGCACCACTTATTCTTTTATTCCCCTTGTGGCTAAGTTCCCCCATTTAGCTTCAAATGTTGGTAAAATTTGTTCCCAATGTTCTTTAAATTGTTCTATTGAATTTTCTGTTAATATAGTTATTAATTTGTCCATTTCTATTCAGTCATATAGTTTAACTAGCCACTCATCCACTTCAGGTATTTCTTCTTGTTTCCATCATTTCAAGTAAACCATTCTGGCTGCTGTAACCATGTGGATTAGCAACTTCCTTTGTGATCTTTTTTTTAATTGTTGTATTCCCTCAAATATATTTAACAGATATATTTCTGGGTACATTGGGAACTCTATTTGTAGGATTCTTAGTATGTTGCTATGGATTTGCTTCCACAACTTTTTTGCCTTTTTACAAGTCCACCATAAATCACAGAGAGAATGTTACATTTCCAACATTTATTTTTATTAGTTTTTGTTATTCTTGCTATCTGGGCTGGGGTATAATACCACCTGAAAAAGATTTTGTAATAATTCTCCTTTAAAGATACACTTTTAAGTAGTCTAGATGTTTCTTTCCAGGAATTTTCCCAGCTTTCTAGTTGAATTGGGCACCCAATATTCTGCGCCCATTTTACCAAGTTCTCCTTTATAATTTCTTGTTCTAATTCTAATCTCAGTAAGAATTTATATATCTTCGCGATCAGATGTTCTATTCCCAGTTTTAGCAATTTGTCAAAATTATTTTCCTTAATTTCTATTCCTATTATTCTTTGGTCCATCCTAAACTTCTCTGCAAATTGTCTCTGTAGCAGCCAGTGCATGGAAAACCCACATTTTATCATTTCTTCTTTACTTTTTAATAGGATTCTATCTCCTTAGGTTTTCACTAAATCTCTATATACAGTCCACTTATTCAATTAAGGCTTCTCTCTCCTATAGAAAGCTTCATGAGCTGAGACCCATAATGGTAATTTTGTATAAAGTTTCTTTTTATAAAGTAGCCAAATTCTCAGTAGGGACTTCCTAATGAAGTGGTTATTGAACTCTCTGTTTATTTTTGCTTTCTCATACCATAAGTATGAGTGCCACCCAAAGGTCCAGAGGACAGGATCAAAATTCAAAATGACCTTGACAGATTGGAGAGCTGGGTCAAAGCTAACAAAATAAATTTCAACAGAGAGAAATGTAAGGTCCTACACTTAGGCAGAAAAAATGGAATGCAAAAATATAGGATGGGAGACACGTGGCTGGATAATAGTACATGTGAAAGGGATCTAGGAGTCTTGGTAGATCACATGAGTCAGCAGTGTGGCGCGGCAGCCAAGAAAGCCAATGCGATTCTTGGTTGCATCAATAGGAGTATGGTGTCTAGATCGAGGGAAGTAATGGTACAACTCTATTCTGCATTAGTTAGACCTCATTTGGAATACTGTGTCCAGTTCTGGGCACCTCGACAAGCTGGAATGTTTCCAAAGGAGGGCGACCAAAATGGTAAAGGGTCTGGAAGCCATGCCCTATGAGGAGCATCTTAGGGAGCTGGGAATGTTTAGTCTGCAGAAGAGACGGTTGAGAGAGGACATGATAGCCATTGTTTAAATATCTGAAGGGATGTCATGTCGAGAAGGGAGCAGGCTTGCTCTCTGATGCTCCAGAGACTAGGACAAGGAGCAATGGATTCAAGCTGCAGGAAAGGAGATTCCACTTGGAACTCAGGAAGAGCTTCCTTGGTGGTCAGAGCTGTCTGACAGTGAAATATGCTGCCCCAGAATGTGGTGGAGTCTCTTTCTTTGGAGGTTTTTTAAGCAGAGGCTGGATGGTAATGCTTTGATGTGTGTTCTTGCATAGCAGGAGGTTGGACTGGCTATCCCCTGTGGTCTCTTCCAACTCTATGATTCTATTATTCTATCTGACATAAGAACAGGAACAGGAGTGTATTCATTTGGACCCTCCAAACATACACTTAAAGTGAAGCCTAAGTTAGGGAGAAGGGATGATAACATAATCCCTGCTAATCAGAAAGTCTATAAACGTTAATTCTTTCATGCTGACTCCACTACACTGCATGAAGTGGTGACATCCTAGAAAAGTTATATGGGTAATTAGCACATCAGAATTTGTGGTTGGATGCACATAGTTACTTCATACTTTTGTCTTCATAATTGTAATAGCTAGGAGGTACGATGTAGTGATATGGCTGTTAACATTTCTTGGCTGCAGCACAACCATTCCTTTGAAGTTTCTGAGGCTAACTTCTGAGCAACTTCTGGCTATGCTTGCCGACAAGGTCCAGATAGTACAGGGGAATTGGGATTTTGACAATGTGGCATTCAAGATGCTCGTGGCTTGAACGACGAGACTAAAATGGCTCTGAGGCTCATCAATCCCAAAACCACACTATAGGCTGACTTCCATGCCAATCTCTGAATGGTCTTGGACCTCCTCCGCAAGACTGGAGCCCTTAAGAATGCACAAAAGCCCCACAAAAGAGAGCACGGGAATTGGGAACCCATACAAGAGGTGACGTACTCCAATTTTGGGCCCCATTCTCAACACCAAAAATTGGCCCCTGCTCTGGCTCCCAAGGGGAACTGGAACTCCCATCCCCCACCAAAGGAGGACCCCAAGGCTAGGCAGGAGATGTGGTAAGCAAGGGACTCCCAAGGTTCACCTAGCAGGCAAGTGAACTCCATTCCCCAAGCACTGGTGTCCCGGTCTTCCCCTGACAATGACACTCCTGGAGCTCAGTTAAGAGGGTATGGCCCCACGAGAAGCACATTTCCAGGGGAGAAAGCGAAGCTCTGGACCTCCCTGTAAAAGCTGGGGAAGAACATGAGCCAGCTTGACCAGTGGCCAACTTTGGAGCTCCTTGACACCCTTATCCAATGCTGCCAAACTAGAGCTGCACAACCAGTGAATGCAGTCACACTGTGCCACCCTCTGAATCTGGACGTGGCCTGTTAGGGACGCTTGAGATCTAAAGCACTCCCTCAGAGAGTTGCAGCTCAGATGAAGCCCAACTGCCAGGGAAGGCAGATGGTTATAGTGGGCATCCAGACCTCATGAGCAGAATCTCCCGCTAGGCTCCCAGTGGACCCCAGAGCCACACAAGTTGTCCCTCTCCCTGACCCCACCATGAGTGCAAATCCAGCTCCCAAGACCATGGTACTTTCAGAGCACAGTGAAGGTTTGCACAAGGCTAGGGTTCAGGAAGAAGTTCCCCTAGACTCAGACAAGCCACCTAATATCGCCAGCATGTGCAAGAGCCAGGAAGAAGAGAACACACTGTGAGTGGAAGCTGATCCTAAGCTTCCAGCGCTCACCACGGTTCCCTCTCTGAGACCCCTGTTAGAAATCTGCAGTTTCCCCTGGGATTTTCTTGAATCCCTGGCAGTCTGCCCTCTCCATGCCCTCTTTCAAGGGAACTTCCCATGGGACTGGGGATCCAAGCTGCAGGACACTTCTGCCCAACCAGAGTACATGTTAGCACAGGCACTCACCCTGGCACAACCTGACTTGATACTACACACTCCCCTTGATTGCTTTCCATCAGGGGAAATCTCCATGGACAAGCACTTAATACCATAGAGAGGTGGAGATGGCTTCTGCCTTCCCCTCCACAGAGCTATACTGGTGCCAGCTTATATTTGCATTCAATAGCCACCAGTTCATTTGTACCCTGGTGATTTTGAGAGGAGCCAAGACTGTCCATGGCTTCTTCTCAGTCACCATCATAGTGAAAGAAAAGGCATTCCATGAGGCATTTTGGATAAGTACCAGCCTCCACTTCGATTTGGCCAAAAGGGTCTCAGGTCATGAGTGGTTACTGTCACTCTTACCAGTGATTTCAGAGACCCACAGACAAGCACTTTCAAAGGACTGGAAAGGAAAGTCCCCAGACTGGGCAGCCGTCTCTTTTGTGGAGCAGCTGAGGAACAAGGCAACTGCCAGAACTCCCTTCATGCTTGGCTGCCAACTTGAAGAAGCACACTTCAGCAAAGCTTCCCTCTTCTTGTTTATATAGTTCATTGTAGTGATTAGTTGTAGTTGTAGTGTAGATCTGAAACTTCTTCTTCTTTTCTAACAAAGGCAACATAGCTCCAAACTGGAACAACATAATATCATTCTGGCATTTTATTACCACATAATCTCTGTTGACAGTTCTGCATTGGTGCAGCTAAATCAAGACTGCCTTTGTTTAAAGACTCTATGTCCAGTAATCCATGTTATACCCGGGGACCATTCCGTTGCCATTAACAGAACGGCTGGGAACCCCTGCTTTTGCCGCATGCATATAGTGGACTGTTTGTCAGTACTTCTTTTTAAAAGAAGCCATTAGGGATTACATGTTGGAAACAGCTTACACCCCATCTTCTTTCGAGTTAGAGGGATTTCATCTGGAAGATGAGCTGCATGTACCCACTTGGCATCACAACCTGACCAATTTGAATGAGAAAGTCCAGGAGTCTGCACATTCCCTGCACAACATCGCCATCACCGTCAATCACACAGCCAGAGAAATTATCACCACTGCAAAAGAGCTCAGGCAATGCATAAGTCTTGGTGGGATGCCCTCATGTGGTCTTCCACCTGTTACCCTGATTTCTGGGTGTCCCATGAGGGACACCTAAGTGTGCTCCAAATATTACAAAGTTGGGAATTAGCAAAGAGCACAAGCTAACACTACGAGAGGCAGGGCAACGTCGCAAGATCTTTTACCCAATGTCTACGGGGTCAGGCCGAGTCAAGGAGCAAACAGAAGTAAATAATAATTGTTTTTATTGATGTACAGTCAAACACGTGTATGCAACACACTCACACAGAGATCTATAGAAATAAAGGTAGGAGTTGGATAGAGGGATGTTAAGAGAAGGTTTTGTATGGGAAATACTACACCTGTCCTGAAGCCTGGGTAGTCTGAAGAAGAAGTTCATGGAAGTGAGGATTCTCAGCATGAGGAGCTGAGGGGAAGTCTTGCCAAATGAAGCAACAGCAAGGTGGGATGGAAGCCAAGAGTGATCCGAGGAAGCGCTCAAAGTCAGGGGGCTTTATAGGGGAAAATGTGGCCGTAGGCTAGTCCGTTCCCAGGGATAACAATGAGTTTTGGGCTGGAGACAAAGCCTCAGAAAGGTCAGTATTTTGCATGATTGAGTTATGACAGAGTTGTCAATAGAGTAGCCAGTATGCAAACACGGAGTGCTTGACAGTTGAGTATTCGGCTCATCAAGCTGCCTGCTCGGGGCAGGGAGTCCTTTGTAAATAGCATGCATAAATAATGTGATCTTAAAGAGTACTTGCTTTGGGGTCTCCTAAAGCAGCAGTCTGGCTATTACTGGCCTGCCTGGATCTGTTTGGAATGTTTCAGCTATTGTTGGCCGTGCCTGTACACGTGCTTCTCCAGGGGCCTCGCAAGCACGTGGAGAGGAATAGGTAAGGAAGGCCAAATTATTGATATCAAATGATATCTAATATCCCACAAGTCCAGGCTAGAAACTACAGTAACAATCCCCCCCCCGATAATGGGCGATTTGGGACAATATCGAACATTTTGCAATTGATAATCAACCTTAGTTTTAGAGCCAAATAGGGGTCTAAAGGTTCAGAGATAGTATTTCTCCATAGGGAAAGGGAACTTTTGGGAAACATGAAGGGTTTCTATCTTATAAATACATTCCTAACTAAACCTAAACACAATCACACAAACATATTTAAGCAATAATCAATAATAAATTGTCCCAACAATTGAGAAATGACTGTAAATGAGCAGTTATGCCACATAGCACAATGCAAACTGGTGGGAAATTTGAAGCAAAGCGTGCCTTCCAATGAGGCACTGCAGGAACAAGCAAAGCGGAGTGGTGATGGTTACAATGTATCCAATTTTGCAGACTAGCTAACAATTGATTGCTAACTATCCACTGCATGCATCTTGCAGATCTTGAAGTGTGGAATAGTCCATTTGGAAAGGCAATAGTCCTTTTAAAGTGAGTCTTTTGGCAAAACAGTCTTTTATCTCCATCGGGAGGTGTCTGGATCACCCCCCATGGTCCCACAGCTGCAGTGGAGGGATCGGGCATTTCCTTGGACTGGCTCCTGAATGGAGCAGTGATTTTTTTTCTTCACCCCTCCCCCCACGGTAGCCAGGGGTGATAGTCAGGTCCAAGGATTGTCCCAGTTCTCCGGAGCGGTCGACCTGTAGCTATTTTGCAACCAAACTGACAAAGAGGTTATCCAGTGCATAGATAAAATGCAAATTACCAGCTCAGAGCCTGATGGGAATTCAAGTTGAACCCTGAAATTTTGTTTCGCTGTATCAAAAAAGTCTACGGGGGAGCAAAGGTTTAAATGGCTCCCAAGAATAGATCTGTATTGGCCTTAGCAAGGCCTATTCAGGTAGTGAGGCTGCTAATTCGGAACCCACATCCATCCACCGGTGCTGAGAGGCTGATCGAGAAGCCATGCCAACCCGACCATGCCTGGATTGATACTCAAAGTCATTCCGGAACAAGGTCTGCTCCCAGTTAGCAGAAGAATAGCCAAGGTCATCCCAATACAGGATGAGATCCCACTTGGCAGGTAGTTCACTGAGGTCCCCCCTTCGCTCAGACCTAGAGTCTGGGCTCCAAGCCTGATGATGTATAACGAGGGCTTGAGGTTGGCTGTACAGTGCTGGTGGCTAGATGTAGGTTCTGAGTGAGCAACTTCCCTATCTCTAGAAGCTGGACTCCGAGGCAGGCCTGAAGATTGGTTGCCTTTGGATAGGCTTTTGTAAACAGATGGGGCATCACAATCACAACAAGTTACATTAACAATAAACTATTTACAAATCACGAGCCTCGAAGCTCTCAATAAAACCAGCCAGCTTGAAGCTGAAAAATCTGTTTCTTGACCCACAGTGCGAGGCCAATTAAGCATAAGGCAAGTATGACTTGAAATACAACTAATACAATTAAAGGGTGCAAAGCAAAGTGGGTGATCGCTTGCCCCGTGGACGACCAACTGAAGGTGTCCCACCAAGACTGTTGTGAGGCTGATTCTGAATTTTCTGATGATTCAACGATCACCTTAATGGAATGGTTAACTGTCAAGGCAATCTGATGGAGAGAGTGTGATACCTCCATTACTCTGTGTGCCAGGCGCGTGAGATTCCGTAGCCATGTAGACACAGAGATCTCGTCTTCAAGGTGGAATCCGATTAGTTCGGACTCTGTGGGCATGTATCCACTTTCCAAAACATAATCCTTTATCTCCCACCTGAGATAAAAGTTTTTCCCAAAACAAACCTGTACGTGCTGCGAACAAAAGCAAGGGTTGCCAGCGGTGCGGTTGATTCTTACGGTCGCACCACTAGGCAATACTGTCACATGTAAACACGGGGTTCTTAAACAAAAGCACTCTTTGTTAATCTGAGCCATTACAGTGTAATTGATCGGTACTACAACATATTCAGAGACATTACTATAGCAGAAGCTGTCTATATTGTGAAAACACTGTAGCCAATGGTGGTGAAATAAACAACTGGATAAATCAAAAGAGTGTGTACCGTTGGACCAATGGTACATTTGTCGGGGTAGTACGGTGGCATTAGCGGCTGTCAAGGGGAGTCCTAGATGGGATAGTGGGTGTAGAATTACCGGGTCCAGAATCCTTTCATGTACGACTTCCACCTTTAGAGTTAGGCTCTCCCAAGTGGCATGCCGTATTTGTGCCAAAGCAGCAGGGTGCTTCAGAGATTCCAGGTAGCGCTCTCTCAGCAGGCTTAGGATCTCCAGGTGCATTAATCCCATGAGGCTAACCTGAATTATCTGAGTGGCAAAGGTGATTATGTTGCTTTGCAATTGCGTACACTGGATGGCAACTGACATATTGTGAGTCGTGGTTTTTAAGGCACGACCAAGGTCAGACACTATATCTCTCTCTGTGCCAGCCCATTGCAGTAATAATTGACTGATCAAATCCATTCCTCTCGCCAGGTTAGTTAAACCAGTGGCAGAGGACATGCCAATTTCTTTTGTTTTGGAGCCAATCATGCCTAATTTATTTGCCAATACCTCGTTATCCATTGCATTACTTATTGCGCTGCCAGTTCCTATTCCTCCTATGACAGTCCCTAGGACGCTTCACTTAGGGCAAGTGTGTGGGTGGGAAAACGACAGCCACCGCTTTCCCCAGTGCTCCCACTGTGTCCAGGCTAGTTTTAGATAAGGCTGGCAGGCAGGAATGACCTTAGAAATGTTTACTACAGTGAAATTTAGAACCATGGTGATGACAATGGGTTGGGAGTTCAAATAAGTGACCATCTCAATGTCCTTTCAGACTACGGTGCTACCCACATACATGGCAGGGAAGTTATAGGAAGGAGGGTATAGGTAGGGATATCTGAGGACCACGTTTTCCCACAAGAGAACTTGCAACCTGTCAGGGTGCAAGTGAAGTTTTGGCAAGTGCACAGAAAAGTTTTCCATTCCCATGCCAGGCAGCAATTGTCATATGTAAACCTAATTACAAACAAGGAAGCATTGCGGTGTAGAATCCTGACCATTTTAACGGTCAAGGGAGCTGGGGTTGTTGCCATCTTGGTATATAGCTTGGAGTTGTTGTTGGCAATGGCCATTCTTAAACCTGAACTAAGTCTGTTCCTAGGGACTACCTGTATCTGGATGAATCTTTCAAAGGGATATCATTTTTGAAACCACAGCAACAGTCGGGTGTTGCATAGCAGGGCTTCTGCCTTCTGGTAAGGATTCCAATGGCAGATTGCCTGTACGTTATATTGCCAACCTGTTATGAATTGTGTGGTAAACTCAGGAGAGGCTCCAAGGACATATTTAAACAAGGGAAACAATACGGCGATCCACGTGAACGGTCCCATTCCGTCTCCCTGTAGGGAACACAGATATGTGAGTCCGTCACTATTTATTCTAAACTATATACATAAACAGGGCTATCTACAGAAAACGGGGGAGTCAGAGGGGTCACCACTCTTCTCTGTCCCGTTCAGACAACATTCATTTACCCATTGTCAAAGGCCTCGTAAATGGAGACGAACGTCTCAGACAAATTAACGGCTGGTACTTCCTTGTGACTTAAGGAAGTCTGACAAATCACTGGACTCACATTGGGCTTTTGGGCACCTAGACCTTCCGACTTGGGGATTACCACAGAGGCGGGATCGACAGGCTGACCTTTCCACTCTTTTAAGCTGGGAGATGTGAAAGAACTTAAGCCAGTCTCCTTTTTTCTTGGGAAAAAACCTTGTAGGCCGCAGGACAAATCCTTTTCACAATGGGGATGGAACCCACCCATTTCACAGCAAGAGAGTGCTTGTCCTTATAGAAGTTCCTATACAGGACCAGCTGTCCCTCTTCCCACTGGCACAGGTGATGTACCCATCCTAATCTTTTGTCCATCTTTTGTAGGTTTTTACCTAATTGCGTTGCTACCTGCCTGTGTATCTGGCCTATTTGCTGGATCAGATTCTTCACCCACTCATTGTTCAAGACAACGGGTTCCAAATCTGACAGAATGCTTGTGTCAATCCAAAAGGCTTCTGACAACATCATTTTATGCCCGGTCATAACCATGTGTGGTGTAAAATCATGTGATACCACTGTGTCTCTGAAGGCCATCAAGATGATGGGCAGTTTGGTGTCCCAATCCTTTCCTGAGGAGCGCAGAACCTTCCGGAGTGCCTCCTTCAAAGTGTTGTAAATAAAAAGGGAATTCAGAAGACAAAGAAAGAGAATATATATTCTAGTTAAAAATAAGCATAGCATATAAATTCTTAATATACAAAAAGTTAAAAGAGAACTTGAGCAGGTTTGGCAAGTTAAAATACAATACCACAGTGAAACAGGATACAATACAAACTACAGCAACAGCAAATCAAGAAATGGAAGTAAAAGTCCACTAAAACAATGCTGCTCTTATAGAGCCTTTAAACCTGCTGCCAATAATAGAAAAGCATGTGAAAGTCCTCTATAACACCAATTAACCCCATAATAACCAGAGTTGTAAATCTTGTCAATTCCAACACAAAGAACGGTTGGTACGTTCAATCTGCCCTGAGCTTTGCAGGTGATGCGCTATATGGAATCGTTGGCATATGCCCAGCGCCTTGCACAACTCTTGGGCCACCTCACCAGTGAAATGAACTCCAAGATCAGAGTCAAGGTCACGTGACACACCCCAATGAGCCCAAACATTGTTAAACAGCAGCCGCGCAGCTGTGTTGGCTGTATTGTCTCTGCAGGGAAAAGTCTCAACCCATTTGCTAAAGGGATCATTTTACTGTCAAACAGTAATTGTTCCCCCTAGGTGTGGTGGGCATGGGACCTATGAAGTCAATTTGGATCCAGGTCCAGGGATGCTCAATTCGTTGGTGCTGAATGGGACCCTTGGGTCCTGTGGGGTCAGCGTTGACCATGGCACATGATAAGCAGTTGTCAAGCCACTGGTTAACATCTTGCTTCATCTGGGGCCACCAACCAGTTTTCCTAACACCAACCAGTTTTCCTAATGTGATTCCTCATATACGGTGTCCTTGCCCGTGAACAAACTGGATCACGTCGCCTCTAAGGTCTTTGGGCACTATCCAATGGCATTGGCTACTGGCATCTATCGCCCAGAATACACCGTCATTTTGCTCTATTTTAAAGCAGCCAGACTCATCAGAGCCATTCCTGGCCAGCTCAGAAATTTCTGTGTCTCCCAGTAGTAGGGGGGTGTAGCTCCTGTCAAAAGTGATTTATGACCCTCAAATTTGATTGATTTATGACCTGTCAGATTTGATTGATTTATGACCTGTCAAGAAATGACTGACACCTATCAATCTCCCCTCCCCCTGGAAGTACTAGAGCGGGACATCCGGAAGGGGCCGTACCCTCTCCCCACCCACGTGGTCCAAGCCGTCCAATGGGGCGAGTTCTAAAGCGGGTTCCCATGGGGCCCCAGTGGAGCCACATGACCCCCCTCAGATTCACGCGGGCCAATCACGGCCGATTTCCAACTCGTGCTGCCATTGGCCCAGCGGGGGGGGTGTGACCCTTCGAATAGCCCACCCCACCACCCTCGACCAATATTGACGGATTTGGACCCCTCAGAAGCACGTGTGTCAAACCGGCCAATAGGAAGACGCCCTTTGAGAGATATATTGTGGGGAGAGAAGCGGCCATTGTTGCATGCCCGGACAAGTCCTGCGGAGACAACATGGAGGCGCCAAGCACCCCTCAACAATGCAGTATGGGTGCAGATAAAGAGAATCGTCCACCAGAGGTTCTACAAGAGGAAGAGTCCCAAATGTGGCACACTATGTTAGACTCTCTCTCAGCAGAGAATGCTGTAGCGCAGGTAAAAGGGGAAACATGTCTGGAGAGTTCGGGGCTACCTTGGGGAGACCAGAAACTAATAATCATTGTTCTCAATTTTCAGGAACCTGGGACAAGCTGTGGTGAGATACAAGTTGCTGAAAGGAATGCCCAGGAGCCATGCACAATAGCCTTGCTGAAGCTGACAGCCATAGGTGAAATAAAGGTTTGTGAACATATATGGGGGTCAGTAGATGAGACACATTGTATAGGACATATTTTAAAACTATTCTCGTTGAATTTTAGGACTCTGTAGAGCTGATGACCACACAACCTGCACATGTCAGAATGCAAAGGATCTTGGACCTGGGCATGGATCTTGAACACCCCCCTCCCCTAGGAGCACGCACAATAGTGACAACCAGACTGAATGTTCCATTTGCACAGATCTCCATATTACTTTGTAGGAGTTTGCTTACGTGAGACAAAAGAGCCTCAGCATTCAAAAGATCCCTGGCTCTTAGAGCTCCATACAGAGGGTTTGCTAAACCAGGAGCCTGCAGACGTAACTGAATATAGTCCCCAGGCAATAATCTTGTATTAGCATTATCCAGAACGAGCTAGATAGCCTGGTGTAGTGCAGCCACAGCCTCTGCATATGACCTTATGTGGTCTAAATTTACAAATCTGAATTCTTCAGCAATACATAATGCCTGGAACCTCTCATTGAACCACTCCCATCTTCCAATCCTCTCTGCAAAGACATGGATGGGCTCTGGGTTATGTGAGGATACCGGCTCTGGGTTATGTGGGGGTGGGGAGACGGGTGCTGGTTCTCGGTTATGTGGGGATGCTGGCTCTGGAGTGCTTGGGGAAGGGGGTGTACTAACACCTTCAGGATCCAGGAATTCTGGCACAGATTGTTGTAAAGCCTCCTGAGAGGGCATCATTTGACAAGCAGGTTTTTTAATTTTTTTCTTAGCTCCCTTCCTGGAGGATAAAAGTATCTTTTCTGTTCTGTTTATTATTTTAATATACCTTTTTCTCCAGTAATTCTTTTCATTGTTAGGTTTCTTTTTTCGTTTCCCACTTTTTGGAGCTTGAAAATGAGGATTGCCCCCACCTACTTGCACATTTTCAAAAGGCGCATCAATAGGAACCACATAGTTAGACTGGGTTTTAATAGTATCATCAAAAGCATTCATCTCGCATTGTAAACTATCTGTAATTTTGTGCAGAGCTGTACGACTGCTAGCATGATACTTTAGTCTTCTCAGCAACTGTTGAGCACACACATATAATTGCCGATACCGTAACATATCCTGTTCAACCATTTTTACACATTGATCAATTGCAAAGGCTGAGGATTCAGGTCTTTGCCTCTTATGAGCTGGTTCTTCACTGTTGTCTAAAACAGAGGAAAAACCCAGGCATCAGTAATTGAACCTCCCCCATCTCTCTCATCATTTATTAAACTTTTTACTGTCCAGAACAGGCTTATGGTAACCATACTCACCAGTTGCATTCTTTTTCTTTTCAGCTTTGCGCTTGAGAGAAGGATTATGGTCTTTGATGGTCACTGCAACAGCAATGAGCCCTATTAGTAAATTCTTATGCTTTGGCAGGACACCCTTAACCCCCACGCCAATAAACACAAGTTTATAATTTACCAAAATCAGAGTCTTCTAGTTCCATGGCTTTTCTTCCAGACCCTTCTGAGCTAGAGCCTGCCTTTTCTTAGTTTAGCAGGGGCACAACTTTGGGAAGTAACAGACCCTTAAAAAGAAACATAACACTTTTACCTGCTTGTTCAGATGACATGGCAAATTGTGTCAATGCCCTGGAAGTCTTTAACAAAAAATATGCACCTTTGTCAGAAAGAACAACCAAAATGAGAATTGATGTAGTGAGACATATCATGCTTCATTGAATCTGAAGGTAAAATAAACCTGAACACAGAGGGGAAACAGAACCATGCATGGACATGCTAGCTTGAACAGACAGACTGTAGAGAGGCATGCTAGACATGCCCAAGTTGTTCGGGGGAGGCTCTTGCACATGCTTTTTAGAAACATACTCAAGAGACATGGAGGAGAAAACATACCATCTCTTTGAATGTTATTTGAGTATGGTGTGTGGAGACTCACCCCCAAGGCACCTTCAGAAAGAATATTTATTTTTACAACAAATTTCTTCTAGGGTTCAAAATGAAATTGAGCAAAAAACAGCCAGATCCCTTCAAATAGATTCAGCTGATGCTGCCAAGCACGCTTTTCAATTGGTGATGGAGACAACGTTTGAAGATGGACAGACCAACTGGGGAAGAATTCTAACTATTTTGGGGTTTGCTGGATTTCTTACTAAGACTTTATTGCAGAATGGAAACCCTTTGCAAGGTGAATCGCTACAAGATCTTTCACAGTATTATGCGGAATGTTTGATAAAAAAACATGGAGCATGGATCACACAGAACCACAGAAAGGTAACTCTATTTGTGTAAAGTGTAATGAACCACATTAGTGTACAGTACTTAACAATGTTCTTTTTCTTTTTGTAGGGAGATGGGCTTTTCATGATGTTTGAATAACACAGACATCCTCCAACCCATTATCTAAAGGATAGGCTTTTAGCCTTTTTAAAAAAATTTATAACGTATAGATGGCTTTTTCTTCCTGTCTAAATGATTTTTACCACAATTCTAAATAAAAGAAATTCCATGTATTTGAACTTTTTGTTTTTGTTTTAACACACAAAATCTAGACAAACACATGCATCTGGGCTTGTACCATTTAAAGAGAATTGCCCCACGCACAGCTGAAAGAATACCACACTGTTGCATCAACATTATGTACCATATAAGTCAAAATGTTGCTACCCAGAATCAATGACTATTTAAGCTAAAAAGGTTAAGCATCGTGTTGTAAAGCATTAGAAAAACAAACTTTTAAAAAAGTGTAACTCCAAATCTGTTCAATGAAAAATAATTAAAAGAAGAAATTACCAACTTCATTGAACTGTTGCAGTTGTCAAACTATGTAAGTAATAACATTTAAACCACAAAAACCTTTTAAATGCACTGTGAATGTTGCTTTGGGAAAGTGGGTCAGTATTAGTTATGGGATGCTGTACTGATCATTGTTGTATGGTTAACAGTTAAACTGAAACAAGTTTTGCATTTCTTCCTACATTTAAGGGAGAAGGCCAAAGACATTTAACGCAAGAGTACAGAAAAGTTTGGTTCTTTCCCCACTCCACCCCTTAACTGCAAATAAGTTTTTATTGGTTTCATACTATTTGCAAAATCAACACAGATTGTAGGAGCATAGAATCAAAGCAAACTTATTTCAGCATTGGTCAAATTCAAAGTTGTCCTGTCTTTAAGCTCCAAAAAAAAAAAAAAAAATTCTGACACACAAAAGAACAACTTGTTTTTCCTCAGCACCTTTTAGATACCAGTTTATACTCACTGATAAAAGTGCTGATGCACATATCTTTAAAAAGCAAAGTCCTAAACCTGTATTTAGCCTGCAGTGCATGAACTCTTCTTTCCAAAGGAAATTTCAATTCATATTCAGCCCCTCCACCTTTGCCAGCCAACTCAGCTATGGCCAGTGTTCCCCTCACTCTCTCCCAACATTTTGAAAATAGATTTCCTACAACTTAACTAGCTTTAAAAATAAGCAACCTGATTCAAAGCCCTATATGTATCCTGGAGAGGTAGAGCTTGGTAAGCAGGAAACATCCCATCATTTCAATGTCATGAAATACATAACACGCAGAATAATCACTGCAGCGCTCGAAAATAGGGATATATAGAAGCATGCATAATGGAATCCATGATCAGGACTTCACTGAACTACTTAAGGTAGCGTTTAAACATAAACTTCAGAAGCAATTCAAAAACAGTATTATGCCTGTTGTCTAGTTCATAAGAATTTAATTTTCACTAACAGTTACAATTAAGCCTTCTAACACATAGGACTACACTGTGCAATTATTTTGCGTTTTATGTCTCAACAAGGCTCTTTAACAGCTCCTTTTCATTTTGTACTTACACACTTTGAAATGTATGCTTGAATTTGGACCTAGGAGATCCTGGTTTAAGTCTCACCTCAGATATGATGTTTCTGGGGAACTATTGGCAAGAAACAGCATGACTACCTCTATAAAAGTGAATAGAGGGCTTGTACCATTTAAAGAGAATTGCCCCACACACAGAGAAAGAGATGCATGAATGAAATGGAAGAGAGAGAGAGAGAAAATATTACACACAGGCTATAACAATATGAACATACTTACCTATCTCATATATGAAAAATTTCCTGGGAGGCAGTACAGGTTCTGTTGAGCATTGCCTTAAAGTTTAAAGAACTACTAGAAAACTATTTGTAGTCTTTGGGCCTTTTGACGTCAATTGTTTTCCTGTTTTTCAAACCTATATGTCATGTTTAGTTTTGTTTGGTTTATCTTTTCTCCTGCATAGCCTCACATGTACTTATCCTTACCAGGACCATGGGAAAGGGGATAAGCAAAAGTTTTCACACAGTAAAAGGAAGCTTCTTATAGCCATTAGGATTGATGAACTGTCAATATGTTGGTGAAATCCACAGTTTTAGCCAGGAAGTTCTCATTTTGTTTTCCTGTTTTTCAAAACCACAAAAGGGGGGCCTAATGCTCGGTCAGAAGGAATGGATGTGTTCTTATTATCAACCAGCAAACTAGTGCACATATTGCAAACATAATAACATTTTATTCCTACTAAGGATTTGGAAAAAGACAAATAAAACAACAGTTGATTCTCTTTTATTCAACACTTTTATATTTACAGAGGTTAAAGCAGGTTTATTGTTATTCAACAGTTATTTACAGTTGTTAGGAACCATTTATAAGGTCTCTTTTTAATAACAGTTTGGACGTAATCTATATATTCTTTGTCAGTAGGCTTCAACAGTTGATTTAATAATTGGTAGGCTTTTCCCATACTCATCATAGCCGTCGGAGTATTCAAAACCTGATTAACATTTTCTTGTTTTAGCTCCAGAATATTTAAACCATATGCTATTATGATGACTTCTTGGAATACATTTGCAAAGAATATTTTACTGCATATTTTTCTCAAATGTTTAGATATATTTTTTTTATTCCACCTTAGGCAGGCGTGTCACTGCTGACCCTCAGATTTCTCTTGAAAAGCCCAGCATTTCTTCTCTAGATATTCATCAAGGCCTTTATTTATAAACACATAAAGGATTACTCTTGTCAAAGATTTCATTGCTCTCCATCTTTTCTTTGATGAAATGGGTGCGGCTTCTAGGCCCAAGATCCTTTGCATTCTGACATGTGCAGGTTGTGTGGTCATCAGCTCTACAGAGTCCTAAAATTCAACGAGAATAGTTTTAAAATATGTCCTATACAATGTGTCTCATCTACTGACCCCCATATATGTTCACAAACCTTTATTTCACCTATGGCTGTCAGCTTCAGCAAGGCTATTGTGCATGGCTCCTGGGCATTCCTTTCAGCAACTTGTATCTCACCACAGCTTGTCCCAGGTTCCTGAAAATTGAGAACAATGATTATTAGTTTCTGGTCTCCCCAAGGTAGCCCCAACTCTCCAGACATGTTTCCCCTTTTACCTGCGCTACAGCATTCTCTGCTGAGAGAGAGTCTAACATAGTGTGCCACATTTGGGACTCTTCCTCTTGTAGAACCTCTGGTGGACGATTCTCTTTATCTGCACCCATACTGCATTGTTGAGGGGTGCTTGGCGCCTCCATGTTGTCTCCGCAGGACTTGTCCAGGCATGCAACAATGGCCGCTTCTCTCCCCACAATATATCTCTCAAAGGGCGTCTTCCTATTGGCCGGTTTGACACACGTGCTTCTGAGGGGTCCAAATCCGTCAATATTGGTCGAGGGTGGTGGGGCGGGCTATTCGAAGGGTCACAATGGCAATGGCAGCACGAGTTGGAAATCGGCCGTGATTGGCCCGCGTGAATCCGAGGGGGGTCATGTGACTCTGCTGGGGCCCCATGGGAACCCGCTTCAGAACTCGCCCCATTGGACGGCTTGGACCACGTGGGTGGGGAGAGGGTATGGCCCCTTCCGGATGTCCCGCTCTAGTACTTCCAGGGGGAGGGGGGATTGATAGGTGTCAGTCATTTCTTGACAGGTCATAAATCAATCAAATTTGAGGGTCATAAATCACTTTTGACAGGAGCTACACCCCCCTACTACTTCTCCCTTCTGGAGGGTGCCTCAGTCAAACATGGGTGGGAGCATCAGCTGTTTCAGGTTGACATTAATAGCAGTGATGGGAGCCCCATCATCCTGCAAAGAAGCATCCCTGGCACAAGTATCTGCCCAGTTATTCCAGATAAAGAAGCTGTGCCTTTTGTCAGCGCCAAGGCGTGGCAGGCACCCAAGAGCCAGCTAATAGGTCTTTTCACAGATAAGGCAGACAGGCAATAACTCAAAGGGCTTTACTTCAGCAGTAGGTAAGGCAGCAGTAAATTAAAGAGACTTTTGCAGCAAAGATATCCCTGGCTGTTACTGCACAGCCAGGCAAAACAGCAAACAGAGTTCACGTACCACGGAGCTTGTTCCTCAGCCGGTCAGGCAGCGTTCCAGGAAGCAAGGCAGGGGCCCCAGAAGCCCAGCAGACACACCCAAAATGGACAGTTGTCAGCCAACAAAGACCCAAGCCTGAGTGAGTGCGTTTATTAAGCAGGCCCTCACCCAGGTGCTACCTCAGCTGGAGCTTGATTGCTTGGAGTTTCCTATTTAAACGCTCTGACCTTCTGAGAGCACTCTTTTGCTCCCGAAGCTGCTGGTAACTAGGCACCTGCTCTTGAATCTCTGGGTCTAAGGCAGCCCCTGGCTCCATTACTGGGGCTACTGGGGCCAAGGGCTCTGTGTCCAGGGCAGCCTCTGGGGTGGGCTCTGTTGGTGCAGCAGGCTCCATGGTTTTGAAGTCCTCTGGTTCAGACACAGAGCTTGAGTCCTGGAGTGCCAGGGTCCTGACACCTTTCTTTTGATGCCCTTGGACATGAGTAACCCATGTAGGGGCAGTTATCTCTTCAATTTGGGCAGCAATGAGAACCCATTTGTCCAGATAGGCTATGGGTTTCCCATCTGCAGTTTTTAAGTCATTTTGGATCCAGATTGGAAGCCACACACTGGCTGCTTTAGCAATCCAATCTGAGTCAGTGTAGATGGCTAATGGGCAGTCAAGCGGTTCATGCTCTAAGATAGCCTTTAGAGCTTCTACTTCTGCCGCTTGGCTGGAGTGGGGCCTGGCTTTCTCCGTAGGGAGAAGGAATCTGTGACGCAGATCACTCCAAAGCCTGTCCATGGGCTACCATCCACGTGCATGGAGGAACCGTCACAGAACCAACAAATAAAGCCCTGCAATTAAGCCTCTTCGAGAGAAGCTCCCCACTCAACCAGCCAATTGGTTCTAAACATTGGTGGCACAGGACACTCATGCGTGGCTCCGGTCACAACTAGACCATCGGGAGCAGGGGGATCTTGCGGCTACTTTTGGAAATCCACACCACGTGACACCAAGGAAACAGTCCATTTGGCTATCCTGGCATTGGATACTTGGCCATCTGGACTTTTCCAGACAGAATATACTTAAGCAGTGTGTGGGTGGTCTGGACAACCACACGGGCACCTCCAATCATAAATTCCCAATGTGATAGAGCCCAGACAAGTGCAAGGCATGTTTTCTTGCAAGGGGTGAATTTGGTCTCATGGGGGCTCAAATTATGGGAGGTATAAGCTATAACACGCTGAGTGCCATTTAGTTGCTGTGACAGAACTGCTCCTATACTCCTATCCAAGGTGGCTAATTGTATGAGGAATGGTTTGGACATGTTCGGGTGAGCCAATGCTGGCACTTTCATAAGATCTTCCTTGAGTTGGGCAAATGCCTGCTGCTGTGCAGTTCCCCACTCCCATTGGGCATTCTTTTTCAACAGGGCATATAGAGGCTTTGCCTTGGAGACGAAAGACTCAATAAAATCCCTGGAGAAATTGAAGGTTTCCAGGAGCAAACTGAGAGAATGCACGTCTGTGGGGGCAGGTAATTTGGAAATCACCTCTACCCTTTGCGCATCAGGAGTGTGTCCTTCTGTGCCTAAACAAAGTCCTAGGTATTTGAACTCCATGGTCACCAACTGTGCTTTCTCTCTATTGGCTTTAAATCCGGTGTCTCTAAGAATGGCCAGTACTTCGTGGGTAATGTCCCTAGTTTTGTCTTCCATATCCAAATGGATGAGGATGTCATCCATGTAGGACAAAACGTGGGCTCGTGAGGCTGGCTGCAGCCTAGTCCACATTTTGACCACATGTGCGTGGCAGATGCTAGGGCTCTAATGGAAACCTTGAGGCGTTCTTTTGAAGACGTACTGTTGCCCTTGGAACGTGAAGGCAAACTTATACCAGCATGCTTTGTGCAGCGGTACTGAATGAAAGGCGTTAGCCAAATCCAATATGCTGTAATATTTGGCTCCAGCTGCAATAGCAGACAAGATCTCATTGTATTTGGCCACGACCAGTGCTACGGGGGGAATGAGGGAGTTCAGGCCTCGAGTCTCACTAAGCCTCAAGCCGCCATGGCTGATTCCAGTGTGGGGAGCTCCAAAGGGGACAAGCACAACCGATCCAGCTGGGTTAGGTCCTGGCCGTTGGCTGTGGGGTGAATGGATCACGGCATTAAGCCACATGATTCCGGTGGACTTGTTCAAAGAACCAAGCTGGTCTGCAATTGCTTTGGCTTCGGTGGCTCTCCAGGGGACCCGTGTCTATTTCCTGAGTCTCCTGCACCTCTGCCCTTTCTATGCCTCCCTCTCCTGAAGGGGCAATCCTTTTTGTCATTGAACAGGTCTCAACAGGCTGGACTGGGACCCTGTGGACACTCCAGTCTGGGTTGTGGGGAAGGGTGGCCAGAGCGTCTTCTGGCAGCGGCTCCTTGAGGGAAAACGAGGGGAAAAGCTCAGGCAAACAGCAGAAATCAATGCCCTTCGGGTGTTAAGTTGGCTCTCCAACGCCTTTATCTGCTTATGGCAAGCCGCATCACTAACAGCCTCCTGCTGTTCCTTGACCTGCCCTACCATGAATCTGGCTACGGACCTGGTGGGAGCCAGCTCAGTTTCTAAAGCATGAGCTCGCTCCTCCCAAGTCTGAGCCTGCAGAGTGGCAGCACTGAGTTTTTGTGTGGTGGTCTGTGCGACAGACGTGAATGTTACCTTGTCCACGCACAGGGCCTCCATCTCAGCATGAAGCCAAGCATTCTCTTTCTCAGACTCTCCTAACTTAGCTCTGGTCTCTACCAGGGTCCTTGAGGCATCTCTGGCCATCAGCCAAAGTCCCCATGTGGCCAAAGCATCCTTAGATGGACCAAACGGGTTTTTTGACTGGCACGCCTGAGCATACGCCTCCCTTAAAGTGGCAAAGGGATCTGCTGTTTGGAAGCTCATCTCCTTCCAGGGGCATTTCCTCTTACTCAAAACCCATTTCCCTAACTTTCCCTTGACCTCCATCTTGCTGTTTTCAGGCATTCTAACCTTACACACAGGACCAGGATCTGGAGGGAAGGGTAGGATCACAGAGAACCCTGGGGGTTCTAGGGAAACGAACTCTACGGAACTTAGTGAGGGAAGAGGTGTGGGAAACTAACTCCAGCCTGCCCAGAAAAGTCACTTTCGTCTGACTAAGCCCGGCCTTCCACCTCACCAGCTTAGGGACGAAAGGACGAGGAAACGGTTCAGGGACAGGGAGAGTCACCTAGACTCCGGAGGAAACCTTCACAAGTACTCTGCCTGCCAATGAAGGGGGAAACGAACCCAGTGGAACTTACAGCACCACCTGGCCAAGCAGCGGGGGAAAAGGGAGAGGAACCAAACTGAACCATCCCTAACAGTTTTTTGGGTGAGGGGCGCCTTCCTCTACCTATTCTAGGTCAGGACTCACCACCCACACATATTCCTTAAGGATTGGGATGCACCCAAGTTCAAATTCAGCTGGGATGCACCTGCGCTTTAACTCACTTAAACGGGATGCACCCGTGTTCTATTACGGAGGGGGGGTTCTTCCCTAAGTGCTTTTACTGCCTTGCCGTGTGTATAGAGAGGATGGACTGTACCTAACACCCTAGCGCTTTGGATCCCAGCCCATGATAGTCCCCAAGTTAGTGATGTGATTCCCAGGACAGTTTGTGCATAACCCTTGCTATAGGACTGTGATTCACTGCCCGAGGGCCAACAGTGACCAAGCCAGGGAGGCTGCCACACACAAACCAAGCGAGAAAGGGGTACAGATTTCCAACTGAGAGAGAGTAGCTCCTGGAGCTCAAACACACAGAGATTTCACACACAAGTGTTCCTATCACCTCAAGACTAGACCACGACCATTCCCTACGTCTGTACCAGCCTGATTTGAGAAGGTTCGCAACTCCCACTCAAATTTAGGGGTACAGGGGTTGCCCACGTTACTCCACCACTCTGTTACCCTGATTTCTGGGGGTCCCATGAGGGACACCTAAGTGCGCTCCGAATATTACAAAGTTGGGAATTAGCAAAGAGCACAAGCTAACACTACGAGAGGCAGGGCAACGTCGCAAGATCTTTTACCCAACATCTACGGGGTCAGGCCGAGTCAAGGAGCAAACAGAAGTAAATAATAATTGTTTTTATTGATGTACAGTCAAACACGTGTATGCAACACACTCACACAGAGATCTATAGAAATAAAGGTAGGAGTTGGATAGAGGGATGTTAAGAGAAGGTTTTGTATGGGAAATACTACACCTGTCCTGAAGCCTGGGTAGTCTGAAGAAGAAGTTCATGGAAGTGAGGATTCTCAGCATGAGGAGCTGAGGGGAAGGCTCGCCAAATGAAGCAGCAGCAAGGTGGGATGGAAGCCAGGAGTGATCCGAGGAAGCGCTCAAAGTCAGGGGGTTTTATAGGGGAAAATGTGGCCGTAGGCTAGTCCGTTCCCAGGGATAACAATGAGTTTTGGGCTGGAGATAAAGCCTCAGAAAGGTCAGTATTTTGCATGATTGAGTTATGACAGAGTTGTCAATAGAGTAGCCAGTATGCAAACACGGAGTGCTTGACAGTTGAGTATTCGGCTCGTCAAGCTGCCTGCTCGGGGCAGGGAGTCCTTTGTAAATAGCGTGCATACATAATGTGATCTTAAAGAGTACTTGCCTTGAGGTCTCCTAAAGCAGCAGTCTGGCTATTACTGGCCTGCCTGGAACTGTTTCGAATGTTTCAGCTATTGTTGGTCGTGCCCGTATGCGTGCTTGTCCAGGGGCCTCACAAGCACGTGGATAGGAATAGGTAAGGAAGGCAAAATTATTGATATCAAATGGTGCAAGTCCGGGCTAGAAACTATGGTAACACACCGGCAGCACCATCACACACCTAGCTTTACACCCCCTAGTAGTTATCCTAGCCTATCCTAGGTTATATTAGTGATCTGCCTCTTCTTGGTTGCCTCGTTGGGGCAGAAGACAGATTTTGCAACTCCGAACTAGGCAGCTTGGACCAAGCTTGCCATTTTAGTCCTTCTCTTTACTGGAAGCAAAGGAGGGGTTCTTTTTGTTTTGGGAAAGTGTTAGGGACCCAGGCAAGCCTGGACCAGTTAAAAACCCAGGGCTCAATTCCAAGTCAGAGCCCTGCGCTCCAGAGTTAGGTCTGACATCCAGACAGTGGTGGTCTAACCATGGTGACGGGACCTCCGGAGCCAGAGGGACCACGTGCAATGACACCATGGGGCAAACATGAGAGGATTTGGTGAAGTATCCATGTCCGGCAGATTGGGCACAATTCTGATACACCAAATCGCCCCACTGGACCTGTACTCCCAGGAACCATCTAGCCCAACATCCTAGGTGCCCTTTTAAGTCACACCAAGTGTGACTTGAAGCCCCGAGTCTGTGATGTGGATGAAGGGCAAGTAAGGAACAACGTGTCCCCACTCCCCCTTTTGTAAATAGCTCCTTAGATAATAGAAATTTTAGAATTAATAGTTGTCTTGTGTGAATATTGGTAAGAATTTGCATATGCCCTTAAGGCAGTGCAAGGATTTGTTAGCCAAAAATTAGAAAAAAATGCCATTCTGCCTGCCTTCTATAGACATGTGGGTGCTGAAGAGCTCTAGCCCTGCTCGACCAAAAGCTTGCATGGTCTAGGCTTCCTTGCAATTGTATCTCTTTTTCCAATAGTAAAAGGGTGCTCCCGCTGTCCAGAGCAAGAAGCTGAAAGCCAAAGTTCAGTCTGATCTGATCTGAGACAGTGTCATTGCAATACCTCAGTGCCTTAGATGTACAAAACACATGTAGATGCTGAAGAGGCATCTCCCAGGCACTATGGTTAAACTTTGCAGGCCCGATCTACGTTGAGTAGCATCGCCTGTCCCGCATGCCACCCTCCAAGCCGCGGCAGCAGTAAAGACACCATATAGTGACCAGGTCTCAGCATGGCACATAGAATCATAGAATCATAGAAATGTAGAGTTGGAAGAGACCACAGGGGCCATCCAGTCAAACCCCCTGCCATGCAGGAACACCCTCAAAGCACCCCCAACAGATGGCCATCAAGCCTCTACTTAAAAACCTCCAAGGAAGGAGACTCCACTACACTCCGAGGCAGCACATTCCACTGCCGGACAGCCCTGATTGTCAGGAAGTTCTTCCTGAAGTTCAGGTGGAATCTCCTTTCCTGAAGCTTGAATCCATTGCTCCTTGTCCTGGTCTCTGGAGCAGCAGAAAACAAGCCCTCTCCCTCCTCTACGTGGCATCCCATCAAATATTTAAACATGGCTATCAAGTTAACCTTCTCTTCTGTAGACTAAACATACCCAGCTCTCTAAGTCTATACTCATAGGGCATGGCTTCCAGGCTTCTCACCATTTTGGTCGCCCTCCTCTGGACTTGCTCCAGCTTGTCAATATCCTTCTTGAATTGGGGTGCCCAGAACTGGACACAGTATTCAAGATGGGGTCTAACCAAAGCCGAGTAGAGTGGTACCAGTACCTCTCTCGATCTAGACACCATACTCCTATTGACGCAGCCGAGAATTGCATTGGCTTTCTTGGCTGCCGCATCACACTGCTGACTCATGTTCAGCTTGTGATCTATGAAGACTCCTAGATCCCTTTCACATGTACTGCTATCCAGCCACGTGTCCCCCATCCTATATTTCTGTATTCCATTTTTTCTACCTAAGTGTAGGACCTTACACTTCTCTCTGTTGAATTTCATTTTGTTCGCCTTGGCCCAGCTCTCCAATCTATCCAGGTCATTTTGAATTTTGATCCTGTCCTCTGGCGTATTAGCAACCCCTCCCAATTTGGTATCATCTGCAAATTTGATAAGCATGCCCTCTATTCCTTCATCCAAGTCATTGATAAAAATATTGAACAGCACTGGGCCCAGGACAGAACCCTGTGGCACCCCGCTAGTCACTTCTCTCCAGGATGAAAAGCAGCCATTGGTGATCACCCTTTGGGTTCGGTTGGTCAACCAGTTACAAATCCAACTAACAGTAGGCCTGTCCAGCCCACATCTTACTAGTTTCTTTGCAAGAATGTCATGGGGAACTTTGTCGAAGGCCTTACTGAAATCGAGATATGCTACACCCACAGCATTCCCTTCATCTATCAAGCTAGTAACTCTATCATAAAAAGAGATAAGATTAGTCTGGCATGACTTATTTTTGAGAAATCCATGTTGACTTCTCGTGATTACTGCATTGCTTTCTAAATGATTAGAAACTGACTGCTTAATGATTTGCTCCAGGATCTTTCTGGGTACTGATGTCAGGCTGACTGGGCGATAATTATTTGGGTCCTCTTTTTTTCCCTTCTTGAAGATGGGGATAACATTTGCTCTCTTCCAGTCTGCTGGAACTTCTCCTGTCCTCCAAGATTTCTCAAAAATTATAGCAAGCGGTTCCGAAATGACCTCTGCCAGCTCTTTTAATATCCTAGGATGCAATTCATCTGGCCCTGGAGACTTGAATTCATCCACTGTGGCCAGGTATTCCTGTACCATCTCTCTACCTATTACGTGCCTCAATTCCTCTGCTTCCTCCCCTGCTTCCCAATCACCAGGTTGAGTGCTTGTATCCTTCTGGGAAAAAACGGAGGCAAAGAAGGTGTTAAGTAGCTCTGCCTTTTCTCTTCCCCCTGTGAGTAATTCGCTATCTTCTCTGCACAGCGACCCTACTGTCTCCTTCTTTTTTCTTTTGGTGCGGACATATTTTAAAAAGCCCTTTTTATTGTTTTTAATGTCTCTGACCAGCCTAAGTTCATTCTGTGCTTTAGCCTTTCTGACTTCCTCCCTACATCTCCTAGCTACTTACTTAAATTCTTCTTTGGTGGTTTCCCCCTTCTTCCATTTCCTATACATGTTTCTCTTAGCACTTAGCTCAGCTGAGAGTTCTTTAGTCAACCATTCTGGTTTCTTCAGAGGCCTTCCATTTTTCCTCCTTATTGGCACAGTTTTAGACTGTGCCTTCAGTATCTCCTTTTTAAGGAACTCCCATGCCTCCTGAACTCCTTTCCCTTTCACTGTTCCTGAACACAGAATTCCAGCCAGCAGCTCCCTAAGTTTACAGAAGTCCGCTTTTTTAAAATCTAAGATGAGTGTCTGGCTGCCCTTATTTTCTCCTTCCCACTGAATGCCAAATTCCAATAGGGCATGGTCACTCCCCCCTAAAGATCCCAACCACTTCTACCTCATTAACAATGTCATCCCTGTTGGTCAGGATCAGATCTAGAATATTTGTTCCCCTTGTGGCCTCTTCCACCTTCTGGACCATGAAGTTGTCTGCAAGATAAGCAAGAAACTTGCTGGACCTTGCTGTCTTGGCAGAGTTTGACTGCCAGCATATATCCGGGTAATTGAAATCTCCTATTATTACTATATCTCTCCTCTTCGAATGTGCAGTCATTTGGTTCAGGAAGGCGTCATCCAAGTCCTCAGCCTGGGTTGGAGGTCTGTAGTAAACCCCCACCAGAATATCCCTATTGTTTCTCGCTGCCTTAATTCTTACCCAAATGCTCTCGACCTTGCTTTCTGGATTGAAGTTCTGGATCTCTTCACAGGTGAAAACATCCTTGATATACAAGGCTACTCCTCCTCCTTTCTCGTTTGGTCTATTTTTACAAAATAGGCTATACCCCTCTATTCCTATATTCCAGTCATGAGACTCATCCCACCACGTCTCAGTTATGCCTATCAAATCGTATTTATTTTGTTGTACTAGGAGTTCAAGTTCGTCCTGCTTGTTTCCCATACTCCTTGCATTAGTGTAGAGACACCTAAGTCCCCGGGTCCTTCCTGCAAGTCCTGTACTATTGTTTCTACTCCTCCCGCCATTGGCCACTTGTACTACTTGTCCAGTATCATTTGGGCCTTTCCCCCCTGCGCTCTCCGAGTCCTTGCCCTGAATAATATTGTCTCCCTCCCCAGCGAAACTTAGTTTAAAGACCTCTTAATCCTCCTTGCGAGACTGTTTGCAAAAACATTCCTGCCCAGTTTTGTGAGGTGCAGCCCATTCCTCGCCAGAAGCCCATGTTCATGGAAATTCAGACGATGTTCCAAAAACCCAAACCGTTGCCGGTGGCACCACATGTGGAGCCAGTTGTTGACCTCAGCTATTGCCCTTTCCCTACGTGCGCCGTATCCTTGAACAGGGAGGAGAGACGAAATGACCACTTGCGCACCAAGGTCTTTAAGCTTCGTCCCCATACGCTCGTAGTCCTTTGCAATGTGGTAAAGGCTGCTCCTCGCAGTGTCATTGGCTCCGACATGAACCAAAATGAGGGGCTTATGGTCAGTGTGTTTGACCAGCCTGGTTAGCCTCTCTGTTATGTGGTGGATCCTGGCCCCAGGAAGACAGCAGACCTCTCGATTGAGCTTGTCCAGTTTGCAAATTGCCGTTTCGGTTCCTCTGAGCAAAGAGTCCCCAACAACCAGAACTTGTCCCCAACAAAGAGTCCCCAACAACGTCTTAGACTTGTCCTGGGCTCCTCGACGAACATGTTCTACTAGGACTGCCTGGGCATTCTGATTAGGCTGGGAGTGTTGATCTAGTTCCTGTTGGTGAAGTTTGATTCCTTCTTGTTGACATTCTGTTCCCTCCGCGTGGTGCTCCTCATTGTTCGTAAGGACAAGTACTTGAAAGCGATTGTGTAGGTTAAGAGTCTCTGTTACATTCCTGGTCCTTTTACTCCTCCGTGTGACATTTGCCCAAGCCTCCGTTTCCCGGCAAAGTGTGGTGACTTCCTGATCTGGCAGCTCCTCCGTGCATTCGGTCTTCCGGTAGGTCTTCTCTGTCCTATCCAAAAACTCCTCCCCTTCCCTAATAATATGGAGATCAGAAATTCGTGCCTCCAGCTGGCGAACCTTCTCCTCCAAGAAGGTGACCAGCTTGCACTTGGTGCAGGTGTACCCGAGAACCTCTTGTGGCAAGAAAAGGAACATGCCACAAGTGTTACAGGTGACTGCAGCGGCTCCGTCCCCTTCCATCCTTGAAACTACAGAAAGTAGTACCGGATGAAGCTCAAGAAAGAATAACTGGGCTTTCTTTCTGAGATTTCGCTGTGTAAGCTATGATAGTTCTATTGATTGCCATCCAACCCACTGATCATTACCTGCTGTTATAGAAAATTCCCCCACTGTTCCCCCACTGTTCAGATGATGCTCCATATTCCAGTGGGTTGGGCATGTCTGTCCCCAACTAAAACCCACTTCCCCAAGGTACACTTCTTCAGGACCCATGTCTCTGATTGGTTTGGAATTTGCCTCATTTCCACTAATCAGTTTTAGTTTGCAACCGAAACAGGTCCTGTATCAACTATGGGAGCAGAATCAGTGGAAGCCCAGTGCAGAGCAACTGATTTTGATGACCTTTGTGAGTACCCGATGCAGCTGCCAGTACGTTTGGATCCAGTGACAGAGCCATCTCCAGTGACGAGGGTGTGTTTGAAAAGCACGCCATGCCTCCTCCCTGCACTGCTTCCTGCTAATAAGAATGCTCTTGCCATCCCAAAAGGACTTGGATTTTCCTGCCTTTTCTGAGACACTCTTTACATTTGGCAACATGAACTTTTTGGAGGCAAGTGGGGGTGCAATAACCAGCATCTGCCCCTGGACTGCCAGTCTGGACATTGCCACATCCATTTGCCTGAAATCCATACATTGCTGCTTCTCCATTGTTGGGAGCAATTTCTGTGTTTTGCATTATGTTTGTGTGTTCAGAAACTGCAGCATTGTAAATAGTAGGTTTCTTTTCTTTGATGCTCAGTAACTTGCCTTCCCCCATGAAAATCCTATCTCTTTCTGGCGGTCCTATTATAGCCTCGCTCAACACCGTTGCTTGTTAAGTCCCCACTCCTGATTCTGCTCTAACACCATTTTCTTGTTTAATTGGAAAATGTACAATATTGTACATTCATCATCCATTTTCGGGGGGGGAATTGTTATTCCAATGGCAGACCCCATCCTGGGGGGATATAAAATTGATATCAAATATGCCCCCCATGCCTGAGAGGTTGGCTGGGTGGGTGTGTAGACAAATAGGTTGAACAATCCAAGCTATGTCGACAAGGAAAATCCCCAGTCACGTTTCCCCAGCGAGACCTCAGGATAAACATGTCCACATGAACAAAGGGTCCTCAGCCATGAATAGCCAATTTGAGGGGATTACTGGGTTTTCCCCAAGATGAGCAACTCCGACTTTGGAAAATCCTACAAAGGCGAGGTCCATCTGCATGAACCAACCATATCAAGTTGCTATTGTATGGCATTTTTTCCTTTATTTTGGCCATTGTTCTTCCTGGGAAAGGGCTTTCCCTTGAGCTACGTTCTGCCCTATAAGTACTCCCAGGTTTGGAGGGTGTCTTTGGAGAACTCCCTGCCATGCTAGCAGACCAGCACTCTGTTAGTTGAGTGATCCCCTTACCTGCCTCTCTTCCCTGGGCTCTGTCCTTCTCACCACTTCCTGGACTTAAGACTTCTGGTTAGGTGCAGTATCACCACCTTTACACCCTTTCCGCTATATCCCCTTTCAATTTTTGCCTCTTCCCCTTCTCGATAGGCCTTGTGTGTGTGAATGAGTAAGTGAGTGCTTTGGTGCATGAGAACACATTTATTGATAAAAACCATTTATTAGTATGTTTGTCTGGCTTTTTGCTTGGCCTGACCCTGTAAACATTGAGTAAAAGATTCTGCTGGGTTACCCTGCCCCTTGTGTTGCTATTGCCAGTGCTCTGCTAATTTCCCCAGTCTTTGCATTTTGGGAGCGAATCAAGGTGTCCTCCAAGGGACCCGCAGAAATCAGGGTAACAACATGTTATAGAGAACATTTGTTCCTACAGAGTGGCAATACGTGCAGCAAAGAAAACTTTCTTCTCTGCATGTATTGCATCTGCGAATTCATGTCCAGCTCTGCTATTCAGGGTGGCGAGAGCCTTAACTCAGGCACCCTCTCACTACGAACCCAATGCCAGATCCTTCAGTTGCTTGCTGTGATGTTTTTAGTGATCATTTCTCAGATAAGAGCCAACTTAGATGCCATTATTGGAGCCAGTTCATATTGAGGTGTCCAGTGACTCTGTGAGTAGGATTATACTGGATCAGTTTCAATTGGTGAGTACTGTAGATGTAGGCAAGCTGCTGGGACAAGTAAGGAAGATGACTTGCTTCCTCAATCCCTGTATATCTTAGCTGGTCATCCAGGGAGGAGATGCAGTTAGACATCAAATACAGCACATTATTAATGCATCCATCAGGGAGGGAAACTTTCCATCTTGTTTAAAAGAGGCAGTAGTTAGACGACTTCTGAAAAATCTCTCCCTAGATCCCCTGGGCATTAATAATTATAGACCAGTTTCTAACCTTCCTTTTTTTGGCAAGGTGATCACGAAGACAGTTGCCTTCCAGGTCCAGGTGGTCTTGGATGACACACACACTTCCTTGACCCATTTCAAACCAGCTTCATGTTACTACGGTTCAGGCCTGCCCGGTGATAGCACTAGATATCTCTTTTGATATCAAAATCATTTGGTTTTCCTCTGCCACCATGCTCCACGTGTCTGTGAGGCCTCCAGACAAGCACATACTCAGGTGTGGCCAGTAAGTGTTGGATATTCCATTCTCCACCTAGGCAGGCAGATTAACGCCACTCCATTGCTTCAGGGACCTCTCATGCAGACACCCATTGCTTAAGCGCGACTCTAGACAAAGACGCCCGACCTTGCGCCGACAGTCTGACAATGCCAAGCTATTTGCATACTGGCTATGCTATTTTTAAAACTGCGCTAAGCCAATCATGTAAAACTTGACCTTTCCCAAAGCTTTGACCCGCTCCAAACTCGCATTGTTCTCTACGAGTATGGCATGGCCTGTAGGCACAATTCACCCTATAAAAACTCCCCGATTCCGAGTCCACCTCGGATTGCTCTGGACTTCCATACCGCCTTGCTGCCATTCGGTCTGACGAGCTCCCCTCGGCAAACCACGCTGAGTTTCCTCCCTATCTCGCGGTTTCTTCAGGACTACGAGAAAAGGTGTCGTATCACCCATTTCCCCCGAAACTCTAATTTCTGATTCCTTAGTTAGCTGTGTGTGTTTGTGGTGTCTTTTCTGTTGTTTGTCCTTTAATAAAGATATCAATTTTACTGTTTTAAAACCTGTTTGACTGCTTAACTGACCTGACCCCGTAGACATTGGGTTACAAGATCCCTGCTAAGTTACCCTGCCTGTTGCTAGCTTAAGAGAGTGCTTCAGTCTTGTGTTTGCATTTGGTTATTTGGGCACCCCTCCCGGGACCCCCAAGAAGAGGGTAACAGAGTGGTGGAGCAACGCGGGCAACCCCGGTACCCCTAATTTGAGAAGGAGTTGCAAACCTCCTCAAATCAGGTGGTACCAACTTAGGGAACAGTCAGTTGAGTGATTTTAGAACACTGGTAGGCAGGCCAGTGCATGCGTGAGTTCTCTGTGTGTGTAATAGCTCTATCGGGTGGAAGTCTGCCCCCCCTTTTCTTTGTCTTGTCCTGGGAATCAACTCCCCATCTTGGATCTGTCGTGGGCTGGAATTATATGTGTTTTAGGCCTAGCACGTTGGGAACAGTCCACACACATTCAACATACTAGCAGCAAGGCACATGAAAGCACTTACGGAAGGAGCAACTCCCCTTGTGTTCCTTTCCTTTGCCCCCCCCTTGATTTTTGGGTTTTGTTAAGTTAGAGAAGGCACGGGTGCTTCCCGCTGCATAATTTTCGGGTGCGTCCCAATTGGCTAGCTGACTAGGTGTGAGTGGTGATTCCCGACCTAGCCTAGGGTTTAGAGGTTTGGCCCGTGGTGTAGGAAGGTACCCCTCACCAAGAAAACCAGTTAGGGATGGTTTGGTTTTGGTTCCTGGCCCCTTTTTCCCCGCTGCTTGGCCGAGCGGCATACTAAGTTCCATAGTGTTCATTATCCCCCCTTCAGGCAGGCGGAGTACTCCTAAGGGTTCCCTGGAACTAGGTGACTTCCCCATCTGCCAACTGTTTCCTCATCCTCTAGTCCCCAGTGCTGTTGAGGTGTAAAACCAGGCTTGGGTGTACCAGAGTGACTTTATTTGGGCAGGCTGGAGATTGGTTCCCGTCCCTCTTTCCTAGAGTAGTTCCAGAGAGTTCGTTTCCTGAGTTCCCCCAAGGGGTCTAGGGGATCCTACCCGTCACTCCAGTTCCTGGTCCCATATTCGTGTTAAGTAAGTTTGGTTGTGTTTTTGTGGGAAAATGGCCAAGGAGAGCCCCATTGCAGTCAAGGACCTCATGTGTGAGGAGGAGGTCTGAGGAAAGTTAAAAGGTGGGTTTTGAGTAAGGGGAAATGCCCCTGGAAGGACTCTGTCTTCCAGACAGCTGATCCCTTTGCCTCCCTCCATGAAGCTTACACCCTGGCGTGTAAATCAAAGACCCATTCGGGCCATCGAAGGATGTGTTGGCCACTTGGGGACTTTGGCTTGCGGCCAGAGACGCTAGCTGTGCCCTAGTTGAGACCCGGGGTAGGTTAGCAGAAGTAGAGAAGGAGAACACCCAGCTTCAGGCCAAGATTGAGGCGTTTTGGGCAGACAAAGTAACTTTTGCGTCTCTCGCGCAGGCCTTCGCTCAGAAACTTAGTGACCTTACACTAGTGACCCAGACCTGGGAGGAGAAGGCCCACGCCTTAGAGGCTGAGCTGGATCATGCCGGATCGGCGGCCAAGTTTATGGTTGGGCAGGTCAAGGAACAGCACGAGGCTGTTAGTCACGCTGCATTGGAGAGCCAGCTCCAAACACGTTTACCCAGGATTTGTCCAGGGAGCTCTTGCCAGAGGAGGCTCTGGCCTCACCTCTCATTAATCCAGATTGGAGTGATCCTAAGGTCCCAGTCCACCCAGTAGAGACGTGGTAGATGACACGCAGGACTGTCCCTGTAGGTGAAGGCAGTTCCAAGAGGGCAGAAACTCAGGAGATGCAGGTCACCGAGACTAGAGTCCCCTGGCGTGCCACCGAGGTGAAAGCCATTGTGGACCAACTGGGTCCTCTAATTCGGTCCACTGGAATCATGTGGCTGAACGTGGTGATACACTCTCACCCAACAGCCAATGGTCAGGATCTGAACCAGTTGGCCCGGCTCTGCATGTCCCCATCTGAGCTTCCTACTCTTGAGTCGGCCATGGTGGCTTGAGGCCTGGTTAGACTCAAGGCACACGGCTGGATGAGAGAGAGTAGTGAAGATCTTTTGGCCCAGACAGAGTGCTAGTGTGCTCCATGTCATGGAGCAACAAGGTCCTCGTGAGAACCCTGAGGCTTACATGGCGCAGAAGCAGCTGCAAGCTATTCTGGACGAAAAGGTCCCCCTGACCACCCGCAGATACAACTTCAACACCATGGAATTCAAGACTCTATTGTATGGAGGCTTGAACCACGAGATGAAGATGGCCCTCAGTCTTGTGGATCCGGCCACGACACTGTGGGAGGAATTTGGGAACAACCTCCATAGGGTTACTGACCTATTGAGAGAGGCTGGCTCCCTTTGACCCCCCATCAAGGCCCAGAGATGAGACGCTGGGAACTGGGAACCCATAGCGGAGGTCACCTACTCCAATTATGGGCCCCACTCCCAGCACAGAAAATCCGCTCCGAATTCCATTCCATGAGGGAATTGGAACTCACGCCCAGCTCCCAGACAGGACAGGCAGTGGCAAGGGAGAGACCTCCGCAGTCACCCCACTGCCCCCAAACAGCCCTCTGAGTCTGGCCCTCCCAAGGAGTTGTCTGGTGGGTACAACCCCATGGCCCAGACGCACCCCTCGGATAGGGTTAGAATCTGGGGCATGCTACGCAAGTTCGGATTGGATATGTCCCAATTCGACAAGCAGCCCACGTCGGAGCTTTTGGAAGCTCTAGACAAACAACTTGTAGCGGGCGGTAAACAGCCAGTCCAGGCTGTGCCAAACAGCCCACCCCCAGCAGATACTACCCGACCTTGGACTTTCAAGAATAGGGGTGCCCTCGGTCCAGGAAGCTTCCCCGCAACATTGTGGCCAAGTTACGGCCCGACAAGTGGGGAAGGTTCTGGGTGAAGGCCGGCATAGGGACCGAGGGGGAAAAACTCCTGCCACCCTGTTAGTGGATTCTGGTGTGGCACTGAACGTGCTGCACCCCAAATTGGTTAGACATGGTGAACCTACGCCCGAAAGTGTCCAGCTCTCTGGATACAGCAGGGGTGTCACCTTGCCCGAGCTTGGAAGGACATTCCGATGTCCACAGAAACGTTCCGTTTTCAGCTTTGGGCTTGTGAGAACCGTGGCGAGGACGATGGCCTCTTGGGCATCAGCTTCCTGTGGGGAAACAAGCTCACTGTTGACTACACGAATGGGTTTCTATGAAAGTTAGACCAGGGACCTGAGGAAATATCGGCAGTGCATCGCTGCGCCACCATTAAGGCTCCCGCTCCCGTTCGTTGTTTAACTAGCGACCCCTGGGTGAAAGCTTTCCTGGAGGTCTGGATTAAAGATAAAATCGAGTGTGATACTGTAAAGGAAGCTTGTGTCCTGATAAAGTGCCAAGATCCCCCGCCTTCAGAAACAGTACAAATATCCAGCTGAAGCCGAAGAGGGCATAGGGAAAACCATGGAGGGGCTCCTCCAGTGGGATGTAATAACTCCTATGCAATCGATTTGCAATGTGCCTTTATGACCAGTCTTAAAGTCAGATTGGAAAACGTGGAGGATGACTGTAGACTTCAGGGCTTTGAACTCTGTGACTCCTCCTGTGGCGCCAGTCGTGGCAAAATACAATGAAATCCTGTCCGCCATTGCGGCAGGAGAGAAATACTACGGTGTTATTGACCTAGCGAATGCTTTTCATTCCACCCCACTTCACGAGGCGTGTTGGTATAAATTTGCCTTCACATTCGGGGGTCAACAGTATGTGTTTAAACGCACGCCCCAGGGCTTCCATTCTAGCCCAAGCATTTGCCATGCATATGTGGTTAAGATGTGGAACAAGCTGCAGCCAGCTTCAAGGTCCCACGTCTTATCCTACGTGGATGATATTTTAGTCCATTCTGCCACTGAAGAAAAGACCAGGGAAATCACTCAGGAAGTGTTGGAAATCATTCGAGACACTGGTTTTAAGGCCAATAGGGAAAAGGCCCAGTTGGTGTCCACTGAAGTGAACTACCTAGGTCTGTGTCTAGGCACTGAGGGTCGCACTCCCAATGTGCAGCGGGTAGAGGTGATCTCAAAGTTGCCAGCCCCCACAGACGTGCATTCCCTGTGCTCCCTCCTTGGAATGTTCAACTTTTCTAGGGATTTTGTAGAGTCTTTCGCTGTCAAAGCGAAGCCTCTGTATGCCCTATTAAAGAAGAACCCCGAGTGGAAATGGGGACCTGCACAACAGCAGGCATTTGCACAACTCAAGGAAGACTTAATGAAAGTGCCAGCTCTGGCGCACCCCAACATGGCGAAGCCATTCCTTATTCAGTTAGCCACCTCTGACAGGAGTATACAAGCGGTCCTATCGCAACTACAGCATGGCACTCAGCGTGTGATTGCTTATGCCTCCAGGAATCTGGATCCACACGAGACTAAATTTAGTCCCTGTGAGAAAACCTGTCTCGCTCTTATCTGGGCTCTAACATACTGGAAGTTTATGATTGGAGGTGCCCGCATGATTGTCCAGACCCCACACATACCACTTAAGTACATCCTTTCGGGAAAAGTCCAGAATGGCCAGATGTCTAACGCCCAGATTGACAAATGGACTGTTTCCCTGGTGTCACGTGGGGTGGATTTTCAGAAGCAGCCGCAGGACCCACCAGCTCCCTATGGTCTAGTTGTGACCAGAGCCACGCATGAGTGCCCTTTGCCACCTTTGAATCTTAGTGACTGGCCAGTGGAATGGGGAGCCTCCCTTGAGGAAGCTCAGTTACAGGGCTTTGTTTGTTGGTTCTGTGACGGGTCATCCATGCACGTGGACGGTAGCCCACGGACAGGCTATGGAGCGATCCGTGTCACGGACTCTTTCACCCTACAGGGGAAAGCCCGGCCACACTCGAGCCAAGCGGCTGAGGTAGAGGGTCTGAAAGCTATTTTGGAGCACGAACCGCTTGATTGCCCCCCTGGCAATCTATACAGACTCTGACTGAATGGCAAAGGCTGCAACCATCTGGTTGCCAATCTGGCTTCAAAATGACCCTAAAACATCTGATGGGAAGCCCATAGACCATCTAGAGAAATGGGTCCGCATTGCAGCCCAAATTAAGGAATGGGTTGCCTCTACTTGGGTAGCTCATGTCAGAGAACACCAGAAAAAGGGTACGGCTACCTGTATTTGGAACACCAGAGCAGACGCCATTGCTCGCGATGCAGCGTTACAGGACGATGGGGCTCCCATCGCCGCCATTAATGTGAACCCCAAGGAGCTGTTGATCCAGCCCATGTTTGATCTAGGGGTTCTGCAGAAAGGTGACTCCGAGATCTTGGATTTGGCCAGGAAAGGTTCGGACGAGTCTGGCCGGTTCAAGATCTCCCAGCTGGACGGTGTGCACTGGGCTATTGACGCCAGTGGCCAGCGCCACTGGATCGTACTCCATGATCTCCGTAGCGACATTATCCGATTTGTCCATGAGCAGGGACACCGAGGGTGCGACGTAACGCTGGATCGGGTTCGGGACACCAGGTAGTGGCCACGAGTTAAGCAGGATGTTGACCAGTGGGTGGACAACTGTTTAGCTTGCGCCATGGTCAATGCGGACCCCTCCGGCCCCAAGGCACCCATCCAGCATCAGCGCATCGAGGGTCCTTGGTCTCATATCCAAATAGATTTTATAGGCCCGTTGCCCACAACCCCTCATGGGAACAAATATTGTCTGACGGTCATCGATCCCTTCAGCAAGTGGATTGAGGCCTTTCCTTGCAGGGACAGCACTGCGAGCATGGCTGCGCACTTGCTGTTCAATAATGTCTGGCCGAGGTGGGGAGTGCCACGTGTCCTTGACTCAGACTCGGGGCCGTACTTCACTGGTGAAGTCACCCAGGAGCTCTGCAAGACACTGGACATTCGCCAGCGCTTCCATATCGCCCACCACCCTCAAAGTTCAGGACAGATCGAGAGGATGAACCGCTCTCTGAAGGAGGCCCTTCGGAAAATGGTACGTTCCTCCAGTAAAGACTGGGACACGAAGCTGCCCATCATCTTAATGGCCTTCTGAGGCACGGTGGCATCCCATGGCTTCACGCCGCACATTGTTATGACAGGGTGGAAGATGATGCTGCCCAAGGCATTTTGGATTGATACAGGTCTCCCCTCCAAGTTGGGACCGGTGGTTCTCAACAACGAGTGGGTTAGAAACTTAGTCAGCCATCTTGGGCAAGTGCACTGCCAGGTCGCAGCCCAGCTTGGCAAAAACCTCCAAAAGATGGATAAAAGACTGGGATGGGTCCACCACCCCTGTCAGTGGGAGGAAGGGCAGTTAGTCCTCTACAGAAACTTCTATAAGGACAAGCATTCCCTCGCTGCCAAGTGGGTGGGACCTGTCCCCATTGTGAAGCAGGTTTCACCCACTGTGTACCAAGTTAGAATACCAAGGAAGAGAGGAGACTGGCTCAAGTTCTTCCACATCTCCCAGCTAAAGGAGTGGAAGGGCCAGCCAGTCGACCCAAAGGGAATTATGGACGTTGAACTTTGTGAGGAGGGCACCAGGAAGTTCCAGTTAGTGTGGTTGCTCCTCAGGTGTCTTTAAATTACCGGGAAGTGCCGGTCATTAACTTATCAGAGACATTTGTGTCAATCTATGAGGCGTTCGACAATGGTTGAATGGCTCCTGTATGCGCGGAAAGTGGCGACCCTCTCCCAAGCTCCCAGTACTTGTAAATAGTTACGTCTATAGGTAGTTTGGTTATTTGCTGTGGTTTATAGTTTGTTTAGTTTTGTTCTGTCTTTGTAACCGTTTTTGGCAGGAGACCAACAGGCTGGCTGACCCAAGGTCTCCCTGTAACCTCTGAGATGGACCTACAGAGTCAGCCCGGGCACCCTGAGAAAGGAATGTGAGTCAGGCTGGAGCACCTGCCATCTCTCACACTAAGGGATGGTCTTGTGCAATGGCGCTCCTGGGACCAAAAGAGCAAGACAAGGGAGTCTCCCTCTCAGCGGAACCAAGTCTGACTCTGGAGTTCCAGTCCACCAACCAGATTAACTCCCGCCTTCCAGAAATCTCTCTCCTCGTTCTCTCTGCGAGCCCGGACTGTTAGGGTGAGAATAGTCCGAGCTGCCATTCCACTCTCCACGTGATTCGACCTTGTATTCCTAAATTTAGAATGTACCTCCGATGCCCCATAAGGGCTGGAGACCCACACAATTGGCAAAGACGCCTGGCCCCGGTGCATTGTTCCCAATCTGCATATGTTAATAGAACATTTGCATACGTAAGCCCCACCATCCAGGACAATCTCCAGTAGAGTCAGCATCCACTCTGGCAACTAGCAAGCGTACACTCGCTTGTCTTTGCTAAATCTTTCTTTTCCACCATTTTGGGAGCCCCCGCCTCCAGGCGAAGGCCAGAGTCCAACCTAGTCCAACAGAGTGAGTGGGTACCACGGCCATTGCAAACGGGACTTCAGCAGGAGCATCTTACGTGCAATTGTCCAAAACAGAGCCATAGCATCCCCGAGCTTTGCAGGCCCAATCCACAACAGAGTGCTCCCTGATAGCAAGGGCCACTTATATGTGATTGTATCAAACAAGCTCCATGGTGAAATACTCGAGCAAGCACGGTTTGCAGGTCCGGTCCACCCCAGATGGTACCTCCCGCATGGAGGCCCCCTCTACAGAGGTGTGGTCGGACCACTTTACACCTTACAGTGACCAAGGTCTGAGGCAGTCACCCCGTCTCCTCCATGTTATCAACTTTGACTGGCATTTTGTTAAAACCCAACTGAGGCTCCCATCCTCCCCAGTCTTCATGACTCGAACTCAGCTCCCAGCAGGCCCCTTGCCATCCATTTGCATTTGGTAACTGTATTGGCTATAACCTGTGTCAGCCTTCCTTCCATAAGATATAGGTCACTGGTTTCAGGCAGCCGAGACTATCCCCGGACTCGTCCACCACCTCCTGGGCACCGTGGGGGGGGATGTGTGCCGAGACTTCACTGTTACAGTCGAGGGGCCAAGCCCGAGATGACATCTTGTTCCCGTTGCTGCAGTTGGGGACCCAGACGAGGCGATCCAGCCACTCCCCAATGGACTAACAAAGTTTCCTGCTGCTTGGACTGTTCCGCTTGCCACTTTTGCAAGCCACATCCTGCAAAGAGCTAGCGTGCCTTGGCTAGCTTGACTACAGACTTGGACATTTTGCCATTGTTCCAGCCTCACTTGGACTTATTTTGCTGTACTGCTCCAGTCACCAGACTTCTCCTGTACCCAAGGGGGGTGCAGAGACTTTTGCTTGCACCTCACCTCCCCCAGAGGTGTTCCAGCATCCACGCAGAACTGTTTGCTTCAAGGATTACTTCCATTGCCAGACCCTGCATTTGGATTTACAGTATTTCATTGCTTATTTCCGTTGTTGCATTGCCGTTATGCCTTTCTCCATTGGCGGGAGAGTTTTTGTTTATTACTCACCATTCATTGCTATTGCTACCATTAATTGCCATTGATATTGCTTCAATTGCCATTTGCCATTGTTAACCTTATGTTTGTCTGTGTGAATGTGGTTAGGCTTAGGATTTTGTTAGATAAGGACTGCTTTTACTAGTTAGGAATATTGCAAAAGCCTGATATCCCCAGAGTGATATGACCCCGGAATCTTTAGACCTCCATCCAGCTCTAAATTTAGTTTTAAATGTTTAATTGGAAAATGTTCGATATTGTCCCAATACTGCCCATTTTCAGGGGGGATTGTTACTAGAGTTCAGGCCTGCCTGGTGATAGCACTAGATATCTCTTTTGATATTAAAATCATTTGGCCTTCCTCTGCCACGCTCCGCGTGTTTGTGAGGCCTCCAGACAAGCACATACTCAGGTGTGGCCAGTAAGTGTTGGACATTCCATTCTCCACCTAGGCAGGCAGATTAACGCCATTCCATTGCTTCAGGGACCTCTCTTGCAGACACACATTGCTTAAGTGCGACTCTAGACAAAGATGCCCGGCCTTGCGCCGACAGTCTGACAATGCCAAGCTATTTGCATACTGGCTATACTATTGTTAAAACTGCGCTAAGCCGATCATGTAAAACTTGACCTTTCCCAAAGCTTTGTCCTGCTCCAAACTTGCATTTTTCTCACCGAGTATGGCATGGCCTATAGGCACAATTCACCCTATAAAAACTCCCCAATTCTAAGTCCACCTCGGATAGCTCTGGACTTCCATCCCGCCTTGCTGCTTTTCGGTCTGACGAGCTCCCCTCGGCGAACCACGCTGAATTTCCTCCCTATCATCTCGCGGTTTCTTCAGGACTACGAGAAAAGGTGTTGTATCACCCATTTCCCCCGAAACTCTAATTTCTAATTCCTAGTTAGCTGTGTGTTTGTGGTGTCTTTTCTGTTGTTTGTCCTTTAATAAAGATATCAATTTTTCTGTTTTAAAACCTGTTTGACTGCTTAACTGACCTGACTCCGTAGACATTGGGTTACAAGATCCCTGCTAAGTTACCCTGCCTCTCGCTAACTTAAGAGAGTGTTCCAATTAATTTCCCCGTCTTGTGTTTGTATTGGGTTATTTGGGTGCCCCTCCCGCGACCCCCGAGAACAGGGTAACATTCAGAGCAGGATATGGAGTTAAGACTGCTATGGTTGCCTTAGTGGATCATCTCCATTTTAGCATCAACAGGTGGAGTGTGTCCCTATTGGTGCTTCTAGGCCTCTCAGCAGCATTCAATACCATCAACCATGGTATCCTTCTGGCAAGGTTGGGAATTGGAGGCACTGTGTGCAGTGGTTCTTGTCCTATCTCTTAGGCACGTTCCAAATGGTGGTGACTGGGGATAGCTGCTCCTCAAAAAAGGAGCTGTTATATGGCATACTACAAGGTGCCTTTCTATCTCCAATGCTTTTGTTATGCATGAAATTTGGTTTTCGTAACTTGTTTTAGAATTAATACTTGATAATTATTAACTATGATATTAATTGGCATTTTAGACACGCAGGGCTCATCAAGCAACCTTGCTTTAGAATTGTTTATTCTGTTCTGCTCCTGTTTAGAATCAATACGTACAAGCAAAGTGTTACCCTGTATGTTGGGGGTCCCAGGAGGGGCACCCAAATTGCCAAATAAAACACAAGTTGGGGGAATTTAAGCTTGAGCACTCTCTCAGCTAAACGAGAGGCAGGGTAACGGCAGCTAGGATCTTTTGCCCTATGTCTACGGCTTCAGGTCAGAGAGCAGGCAAACCAGTTTAAAAGTAACAAAAATAACAGTTTTATTGAAAGATAAACAGCAAATAGGACAACACACACACTAGCTAACTGAGAAATAGAAATGGACAGAATTTGGGGAGCGGGTAATACAACACCTTTTCACATAGTCCTGGAGAGAAGCAGGGACTGAAGAGGAAGAAACTCAGTGTGGCTTGCTGAGAGGAGCTCCTTAGACAAACTGGCTGCAAGGCAGGATGGCAGTCCAAAGTAGTCCAAGATAGTCCCAAAAGTGGGGACTTTTTATAGAGTGGATAGTGTCTACAGGCTATGCCATGCTCGGTGAGAACAAAGGGATTTTGGAGCTGGACAAAGGAGTTTGAAAAGGTCAAGTTTGCATAATGAGCTTAACGCTTGATGACAATGGTATGGCCAGTATGCAAATGTTTCGTCTGAAAGGAATAGCTTGGATTCAAACAGGCATGTATTGATTAAGTGGTTGCAAGGGGTCATTTTTATGGGTGGTGTTGTATTTTTAACTTTATTGCTAAGTTTTTGAAAGATTCTACACTTTTTAAAATATTAAGGGGCGAAGGAAGAGGCAGCAATCCATGGAGTTCCAAGGTCTGTTTGACTCTCTGCTATTTTTATGCTATTTATGCTATTTTTATGACCAGGCTATTTTTAACTTTTTAACTTCTCAATTTTTCTTTTAATGTTTTTTTTTAATTGACAACATTAGGCAACCACTACTATCGTTTGTACATTGCCATATGTACTGAGTACTAAGTTTACTCTTTTTTAGACTTGTTTTGTGGAGTTTCAATAGCCTTAATTGCTACCTTTAGTATTTTATATACAACTACAGAAGGAGCTTTGTTTGATTTAGTTTGGCTTCTACTCCTTGCTCAAGTGAATAGAGGAGACAAACTAGAAGCAGCAATATTAAGCGTTGGAGATAAAGCTACTTAAGAACTTACAAGGTTTCTCCTCCTCACTAATACATTAGCTGAGGACTGATTTCAAGGGGATAAATTAATACAGCTGTTTATCAACATATTCAGACTCAGTAATGACCAAAAGGAAGAAAAGAGCTATTTTGCCTACCTTACCTGATAACCAATTCAAATAACTAATTCAAATAAAAGGAGGAAAAAAGTTTTGTCTCCACAAGGTACAAGTAACCTTAAACAAAGCAAGATAGAAGAATTTGCTGCTTCACAGTCCTCCCCGGTGTCTACAGTGAATAGATTTGCTCCTCTGGGGGAGGAAAAGAGCAGTGAGGATAATGAGCTCAGCATGATAGGAGATGAGGCTCTAGGAGATGAGGTTCTGGGAGACATAGCTGCAGCCTCAGCTGAAAAGGATCAATCACGTGTCTCCTACACTAAATTACTGACTGAACAATGTGTGTTAACAGCTCAGACTTTACAACTTGTCAGCTCCAAATTAACAGAGGTTTTAAGCACTGTGACTCAAATGACCTCAGTGCTTACACAGAGACAATTAACCCCTAACAGTATGATGCCTATTCCTACTGACTCTGATCCTGGCACCAGCCCTCAACCGGGGAAAGATCAAAATGATGCTGTGCAGCACCTTAAAGATCGAAACAACTCAGCAGTTAAAGGGAAGGACTATTGCCTATCTTTACAACCCTCCAAAGTGGTAATAGATGTCTACCCCTTCAACGGGCAGTGCCCTAAATGGAATTCAGTCTCCAGAGCCAATAAACATCTCAAGCAGATTTTCAAGATAAGATCTTCAAATTTATCTTCAGTGGAACTCCTTTTTTCATCTGTATATTATTCAAGGTATTTACTTAATTTTAATAACTCATTCCTGCCAAACCGCATGATGAGGGAAAGACTATACCTTAAAACTTTTGGCATCTTTCCAGCCCGTCTCTTTAAAAATCTATCTATTAAACCTTTATTCCCAGTGAAGGAGAATTTGCTACCATCTTTCCACTTATGCAACAGAACCGACTTAAGGGCTAAATTGGACAAATCAAGACCTGAGCCCCAAGCCCAAATAAAGGAGGACTTTATCACTGAGGAATTTATTGTTGAAAATTTTTTAAAATTACCTCAAAACATTCAAATTAGCATATGGAAGAGGCTGTGCCAAATAATACCAAATCCAGCTAAATTGTTAACTCCAGACTTAGAACCACCTAAAGCCAATTATCAAGCGAATAATGCTCTATCAGAGACACTTAACTCCACAGAGCATAAAATGGAAATAGCTCCAGACTACACTGTCTCAGCTCACACAGAAAAACCAAGCTCTTCCCTTCCCAGATTGCAAGTTGTAGAAGCTGAAATAAACCCACAGTTTGTCAGCAATCCAACATTAGTTCTATCTGACCCAGCTCAAGAATTAGACTCAAGTAACCTCCTAGAATCTAGAATAAAGCCGTCTCTAAATGGATGTGTTCAACCAGACGATGGAGGCGTTATTGACTTGATTACATTCAATAGTTGACAGACAACTACTGAGGAAACATCCAGCTGTAGTATACCACCCCTCACATCTGGTCGTGTCTTGGATTTATCCTCCTCTGGATGTCTACAACCAAGTATCTCCTTGCCTATTGGGTTGCCCTCTAATACATCGCAGATGAGAAACTCTAAAGGGAATCATCCATCTGATAAGACCTTCATTCGTATAATTTCTTGTAACGTAAAAGGACTGGGTCTTCATCTTAAAAGAGCCAAAATTTGAAACCTTTATGTCCAGATGTTCTTTTTCTTCAGGAAACCCACAATAGAGGATCTCAACCTGCTCTTCCGGTTGCTGAACTAGGAGAGCAATATGTAGCAGGAGGTACAGGGAAGAGCAAAGGAGTGGCCATAATATTCAGAAAGGTTTTAGACTTCTGTCTTAATACTATAAAAAAAGACTTGGAAGGAGGATACATAATATTACAAGGCTCTCTTCTTGGCTGCCCAGTCACGCTGGCCACCTTCTGTGCTCCTAACCTTGACCCCGATAAATTCATGTCTTCCTTTCTTCAAATATTAGTTGATATGCAAGTGGGTGATGTCATTTTGGGGGGTGATTCAAATTCAGTTCTCAATCCATCTTTAGATAGGTCGGCTCCCTCTGAGAAGGATAAATTATCCCAGTCTACCAGGTTAACCAAGATAGTAACAGATAAGGGTCTATTGGATCCATGGAGAACTATCCACCCAACAGACAAAGATTACACATTTTATTCCTCAGTTCATAATTCCTATTCACGGATTGATCACTTCTTCGTCTATAAATCATTTCTTCCCTTCATACAAAATGTCTCCATTGAACTAATACTATACTCTGATCATTCTCCCCTAATTCTAGATTGGATTAGTAATACTGAATTTCCACCCTCCAAAATCTGGAGATTTAATCCAGCACTTCTTCTAAATGACCAGTTTAAAACTCAGCTTCATAGTGTAATTAAATCTTTTTATCAAGAGAACAGGACCAAAAATATGTCTGAAGCCCTTCTGTGGGATACTTTGAAAGTAGTCCTTAGAGGACATCTCATGCAAGAAGGAGCAAAACAGAAAAAAATTAGAGAACATAAAAGAATGGTCCTTATGTCGGAGATAGCTCATTTAACCCATGCTCACAAATCCACATCCAACATGTCCACGTTTAAGACCTTATTGAAGAAAAAAGCTGAACTGGAAGAATTAGACATGAGGAAAATCCAAACATCACTTATGTACACTAAGGCATATTATTATGAACATAACAATAAAAACTCCAAGTTACTATCTAGATTAGTGAAAAGGAAAGCAGAAAAAAGATGGATTGCAAGTGTCACTACAGGGAATAACACTATTACATCACAGCCAAAATTTATTTCCTCAGAATTTGAAAAGTTCTATACTAATCTATATTCATCTGAATTACCATCAGATCTTAATATAGATGACCTTGCTCAAACATTCAAATTTAAGAAATTGAGTGAACAACATAAAGCAGCTTTAAATAGACCAATTGAAGAACCTGAGGTTAAAATAGCCATCCAAAAGTTGAATTCTGGGAAATCACCAGGTCCGGATGGTTTCTCAGGGGAATTTTACAAGCTCTTGATAACGGAGTTGACCCCTCATATAGCACACTTATTTAACAAATTATTAGGTAAAAAAAAACCCACCTGGAAGTTGGAGAACCTCTCGTATCATACCCATTCCCAAGACAACTGAAGAGAATCCATCAGTTCAAGCATTTAGGCCAATTGCCCTCATTAATCAAGACATTAAGTTGTTGTCTTCCATTATGGCTAATCGACTGAGCTCTTTTATCACTGAATACATAAATGTTGATCAGACAGGGTTCATTTCTGGCCGTAAACTTGCGGATGCTATTCGAAGAGCAGTTAACATCATACACTACTCTACTGAATCTCATACCCCCTTGGTGATGCTCTCATTGGATGCTCTAAAGGCTTTTGACAGAGTGGAATGGCGATATCTTTTTAAGGTATTAGAGGAAATGAATTTTGCGGACACCTTTATTGATTTCCTTAAAAACACATATGCACAGTCTGAAGCAGTAATTAACAACAACAAGAAAGATTCCAATCCTATACCATTGCGACATGGCACAAAACAAGGTTGTCCCCTATCACCTATCCTCTTTGCTATTGCAATAGAACCACTGGCTGAAGCAATTAGACACCATACTAAGATCAGAGGCCCCATCATCCATCATCAGGAGCACAAAATAAATCTATACGCTGATGATACTCTCCTCTTCCCTATAGAACCAGATCTTTCTCTTCCAGCTCTTTCTAACCTTCTCAGGTTTTTTGGCAAATGTTCAGGCTTCAAAATAAATTTTCACAAATCCAAGATGCTCTGTTTCAATGCTTCCTTAACTACTCAATGGAGATGACAGAAAATAATGAATCTACAGTTGTGCCCATCTGGTTTTCAGTATCTAGGAGTTTTACTAACAAAACAAATGCTTCAAATGCTGTATAGAAATTATAAACCATTAACCAAATGGATCAAGGCCAAAATTAATCGCTGGAAAACATTCACCCTCTTCTTACTGGGCAAAATCGCTATAGTTAAAATGTTCCTTGTTCCAAAAGTTTTTTTTCTTTTTCAAACCATTCCATTAACCCCTTTGCCCTCATACTTCACAAAATGGCAAAATTTGATTAATAATTTTATTTTGATGGTAAGAGGCCTCGTTTTCCTCAGGCAGTTAAATACTCACAATCTCAGAACAGGGGTCTTGCCATTCCAAATGTACCGCTATACTTTGAAGCTTTCCAGATTTGCCAACTTGTTCAGCTAATTAGAAATGACCAGTCTACTAAGTGGGTAGCATTAGAATTAGAACATGATCTGTCTGAAGGAGTGAGAATTATATTCTCCAAGTTAACCAACAGAGACGTTAAAAAGGTTCCAAACCCATGTTTACAAACCACATTGCTGACATGGAAAAAATGGCAACATGTTCTCACACCTTACCCATCACCTATCAGGCCCTTCCTTCTCCATCCAAATTTCTATTACAACCACAAATTTTCCCAATTCAGAGATTGGAAAGACAAGGTACTGTTTACAATTCATGATTTATTTTACAATTCCAAACCAAAATCAAGAGATGAATTGATACAGATGTTATCCCCGATCCCCCTACATGGTTCCCCTTGTATCAAATACTTAGTTTTATTACCAGACTGACCCACATAGGGTAACTTCCACGCAGCTTGTCTCCATTTGAAAATATGTGTGTCTCAAAGGATCTCTCTCTGAAAGGGTTGGCATCAAAAATTAATAAATGGTTCATCGATGAGACCTATGGTCGAGGTCTCCTGAGTAAATCAGGATGGGAAGCTGAACTTGACATTCAGATATTGGATGCAAACTTGTTGAAAATTTGGACATCGCCCCCATATAAATCTTCCACAACCAAATTTAAAGAGTGTACCCTTAAATTGGTCCATAAGTGGTACCTTACACCTGTTTAACTGAGTTACATCATGAAAACAGCATCATTTAATTGTTGGCGGGGCTGTGGTTCTAAAGGTACTTACCTTCATATGTGGATATCCTGCCCTGTTGTAGCCCATTTTTGGTTGGAGGTTTTGAAAAATATTAGTATGGTTACAAAGCAAACAGTAATTGCTTGTCCTACCCTCCAGCTGTTTTCAATATATGACTCACAATGTAAACTACTGAACCACAAGGATCTGATTAATTTCTTTCTCATAAATGCTAGATTGGAAATTGCCTCCAATTGGAAAGTAGGCAATTTCTCTATCAACAGATGGTGGGGAAGAATCTGGGATACATGGCTGCTGGAAAAGCTGGTGCATAATGGAAGGTTAACAAAAGGTTGTGCCACACAGGACAACTTTGAAAAAATATGGCACCCTTTTGTTGATTTTATGAATGACACACCATACTTACACTGGAGCTCTCACCATGCAGTTCAGAACTCTGGTTGAGCACTCCATGGTAGTGATTCTTGTTATAACCTCTTTCTATTTTGTACTGTCTTTGTACCGTGTTTTCCTTTGCATTGTCCTTTGGATTTTTTAATAAATTAATTTTAAAAAAAAAGGAATAGCTTGGCTGAGAGCCATGCATCTATTGTAAGGGTTTGCAATGAGGTGTTCCCTGAAGCAACGAAGAGGCTTGGGTTGCCTGCCTCAATAGGGTCTGGAATGTAAAACCATTAACGGCCGTACCTAGTACGTGCTTGACCGGAGGACCCTTGCAAACACATGGAGTGGGGTGGCAGAGAGAGGTCAAGTAAAGGCCGAATTGTTTGATATCAAAATAATATCTAGTACTCTCACCAAACGTGTCATAACTGGAGTAACAAAAGGACATTGCTATTGTGAAAGATGTCTTTGGGAATGACCCAGGATGTTGCTTGGAAAAACACAGAATGTTTAGGAATGTGAAAGGTCAGATAGAATGTAACACATGTACAAACTGTTACTCTGCTTGCATAAATCTTTTCTTTTCTGTAAGCATTCTTTAATATAAACATAAATATAGTATAAAAAGGGAAGCCTGAAAGAATAAATCATTCTTCCTGGGAGCCTTTGGTCAAAGATATATACGTGCATCTGTCCTTCTTTCCTTTCTACCTTGTGTTTGGGGGTTCAAATCAACTCCATGTTCCACCTCGAGATATAGTGGAGGTGTGATTAGTTTATCCACCTTAACATTTTTTAACATCTACATGAAATTATTGGGAGAGATCATCGGGAGGCATGGGGTGCAGTGCTATCAGTATGCTGATGACATCCAAATATATTTCTCCATGCCTTCAAAAACAGCCTCTGCTAAGGACAGCGTGTTTCCTCTGAATGAATGCTTGAAAGAGGTAATGGGCTAGATGAGGAAAAACAAATTGAAACTGAATCCAGACAAGACAGACCTTACTCACTGTTAAAGATCCTAATCTGAGGTTGGAGGTGTGTCGACCAGTTCTGGATAGGGTCACACTCTCCCTGAAAGACCGTGTTCACAGTTTGTGAGTGCTCCTGGATCCGTCCCTCCAAATGTCTGCTCAGATAGATGCAATGGTCAGGAGTGCTTATTATCAGCTTTGGATGATACCCCAGTTGTGCCCCTACCTAGAATTAGATGAACTAAAGATGGTAACCTCAAGGTTGGACTTCTGCAATGCAAACTACGTTGGGCTACCTTTGTACCAAGTTCAAAAATTCCAACTGGTCCAAAATATGACAACCAGACTAGTCATGGGTACATCGAGGAGTCAAGATATTACACCAATATTAAAATCACTCCACTGGCTCCCAATTAGTTTCTGGGCAAAGTGTTGGTAATTACCTTTATGGCCCTACATGGTTTGGGTCCAACTTACCTACAGGATCGCCTCCTCCCATACAATCTGCCCCATACACTCAGGTCCCCTGGGGGTGATTTACTTAAACAGCCTAAAACAAGACTGGCAACCATCACCCAGGACCTTGTCATCAGCCACTCCTAGACAGTGGAATGGCCTGCCAGAAGAGATCCAACAGCAAAATATGCTGTCTGAATTTTTAAAACTGCTAAAGACTTATCTCTTCCAGCTGGCCTACTCAATCTATTTTTAATTATGATGTATTTTAATAATTATTTTAATTATGACACATTTTTATTGAATGATTTTATGTTTTAGTATATTTTAATTATAATAGGTTTTTAATTAGTATGCTGGTTTTAATTGTATTTTAACCTTTGTTGTACTCTTCCTCGAGCTTTGAGAAGAGGCCAGTAACAAAATAAAATGTATTTATTATGATGATTATATTTATTCCCCATTCTGCATGCACAATTGATGCACTTTGGGTCACCTGCTCCCCATTAAACCTGGCAAGGGAGCATAGTAGAAAAGACTATCATGGCAAGATTGCTCAACCCAAAGTGAGCCCCAGAATGGCAATGCTGTGACTGCAACCCAGGACCTGCCATCTTGCCACAACTACATGGGTTAGGTATAGGATGGAATACCCATATGACCTAACAATAGATGTGAAATTACCCCACAACCGCCTATTCAATGACCAACACATCAAGGCACAGAACAAAAGGTAAAAAAAGAAAAACAAGTGGAGACGGGGAGAAACACATGCTAACATTCAGGAGAATACTGGGCAACCTAGCAATCAGGGTCTGTACCACACAGAGGGACTGTCACATAGAATCATAGAACCGTAGAGTTGGAAGAGACCCCAGAGGCCATCAAGTCCAACCCCCTGCTATGCAGGAACACCCATGAAAGCATTCCCAACAGATGGCCATTCAACCTCTGCTTAAAAACCTCCAAAGAAGGACACTCTACCACACTCCGGGACAGCATACCCCACTGCCGGACAGCTCTGACCATCAGGAAGTTCTTCCTGAGGTTCTAGTGGAATCTCCTTTCCTGCAGCTTGAATCCATTCCTCCTTGTCCTAGTCTCTGGAGCAGTAGAGAACAAGCCTGTTCCCTCCTCAACATGACATCCCTTCAAATATTTAAACATGGCTATCATGACTTCACCTTCTCTTCTGCAGACTAAACATACCCAGCTCCCTAAGGCGTTCTTCATAGTGCATGGTGTTACTGTAGTTCCTAGCTCGGACTTGTGGGATATTAGATATCATTTTGATATCAATAATTTGGCCTACTACACCCCTCTGTCCTCCACGTGCTTGCAAGGCCCCCGCACAGGCACGGCCGCTAATCACTGTAATATCCCAAACAAATACAGGCAGGCCAGAAATAGCTGACCCGCCACTTCAGGAGACCTCAAGGCAAGTACCACGCTACTTACAAAGGATTCCCTGCCCAGAGCAGGCAGCTTGACTAGCCAAATACTCATCTGTCAAGCACTCCGCATTTGCATACTGGCTATTCTATTGACAATTAGGTCTTAACTCAATCATGTAAAATTTGGACCTTTCAGAGGCTTTGTCTCCAGCCCGAAACCCATTGTTGTCCCCTAGTACGGACTAACCTACGGCCACATTTTCCCCTATAAGAACCCCAGACTTCGAGCGCTTCCTCGGATCACTCCTGGATTCCATCCCGCCTTGCTGCCACTTCGTTTGGTGAGCCTTCCCCTCAGCTCCACATGCTGAGAAACTCCATTTCCACGAACTTCTTCTTCTGACTACCCGGGCTTCAGGACAGGTGTAGTATTTCCCATACAAAACCTCATCTAAAAATCCCTCTATCCAACTCCTACCTTTATTTCTATAGTTCTCTGTGTGAGTGTGCTGCATACATTTGTTTGGCTGTATTTTAATAAAAACAACAATTATTATTTACTTCTGTTTGCTCCTTGACTCGGCCTGACCCCATAGACATTGGGTAAAAGATCTCGCTCCGTTGCCCTGCCTCTTGTATTGCTAGCTTGTGTCCTTTTGACTAATTCCCAACTTTGTAATTTGGAGCGCACTTAGGTGTCCCTCACGGGACCCCCAGAAATTGGGGTAACAGAGTGATGGAGTAAAGCGGGCAACCTCTGTACCCCTAATTTGAGTAGGAGTCACGAACCTTCTCAAATCAGGCTGGCATAGATTTAGGTGACGGCCGGTCAAGTCGCTAGAATTCTGTTAAGCAGGAACACATGTGTGTGAAGTGTGCTTGAGCTCCAGGAACTACTCTATCTGGACTGGAAATCCGTTTCCCTTTCTTGCTTGGCTTGTGTGTGTCAGCTGTCCCGGTTTGGTCACTGTTGGGGAAATTGAAAAAAATACTTGAATATTGAGAGACCTTGGTAATGAGACTCTCAATCAGCAGAGTATTTTAGTAATTGCACAAAAACAGAAGTTGAACAGATCGCCAGTCCCACTTCTGTACCACCACCCCCCAAACACACTTAATCTAGCTCAAAATAAACACTAAAACAGTTTGGTTAAAAGTATAAAAGAGTTTACTCACAAAATCTTGTCCATAGTCTATACAGGTTCAATTCTTGAAGAAGGTAGGAAGAAAATTAAGCACTCACAGGTCAAAAGGCGAAGGCAAAAGAAGGGGAGTAAATGACAAGAGAACCTTTTAAAAAGAAAGAATGTGTATGTGCTGGAAGAAGAGGTGTTAACCAACAAACAGGAAGTTCTCTCTAGGCTATCTCTCTATGCCTACAATAGACATGCAAACAAACTAGCCATTTAATAAGGCATGCAAAGGTTGCTACTCCCAACAGTCACTAGCTCCTTGGGCAGTGAATCAAGACCAATTGCAAGAGGTGTGTACGAGCTGTCCTGGGAATCACATCCTTAACTTGGGGTCTATCATGGGCTGGAATCCAAAGTGCTACGGTGTTAGGAACAGTCCACACACATCCAACACTCTAGCAGCAAGGCAGAAAAGCACTTAGGGAAGAAATTCTCCCCCCCCCCCGAGTGACACGGGTGCATCCCATTTGTAGTCTTGAAAGCACGGCTGTTTAAAATTCAGGTGCGTCCTGACTGCTAGCAAAGTAGGTGCGGGTGATGATTCCCAACCTAGAATAGGGTTTCAGAAGGTTTGGCCCAAGGTGTAGGAAGGCGCCCCTCACCCAAAAAACTGTTAGGGACGGTTCAGTTTTGGTTCCTTAACCATTTTTCCCCACTGCTTGGCCAGGCTGCACTATAAGTTCCACTGGGTTCATTTTCCCCCTTCATTGGCAGGCAGAGTACTTGTGAAGGTTTCCCCCAGAGTCTAGGTGACTCTCCTGTCCCTGAACCGTTTCCTCGTCCTTTTGTCCCTAAGCTGTCAAGGTGGAAGGCCGGGCTTAGTCAGACAAACGTGACTTTTCCTGGGCATGCTGGAGTTAGGTTCCCACACCTTTTCCCTCGCTAAGCTCCACACAGTTCGTTTCCCTAGAATCCCCCAGGGTCTCGGTGATCCTACCTTTCCCTCCAGATCCTGGTCCCCCTTTTGTGTGTTAGTTGAGAATGGCTGAGAGCAGCAAGGTAGCAGTGAAAGACCTCATGCTCAAGAAGGAGGTCAAAGGGAAATTAGAAAAGTGGATTTTCAGTAAAGGGAAATGTCCTTGGAAGAAGACAAGCTTCCAAACAGCAGATCCCTTTGCCACTTTAAGGAAGGTGTACGCTCAGGCGCGCCAGTCAAAGAACCCATTTGGGCCATCTAAGGATGCTTTGGCCACTTGGGGACTTTGGCTGATGGCCAGAGATGCCTCAAGAACCCTGGTAGAGACCAGAGATAAGTTAGGAGAGGCTGAGAAGGAGAATGCCCAGCTTCATGCCGAGATGGAGGCTCTGCGCGTGGACAAGGTAATGTTTGCGTCTGTTGCACAGACCACCGCACAAAAACTCAGTGCTGCCACTCTGCAGGCTCAGACTTGGGAAGAGAGAGCTCACACCTTAGAGGCTGAGCTTGCTCAGGCCAGGTCTACAGCCAAGTTCATGGTAGGGCAAGTCAAGGAACAGCAGGAGGCTGTTAGTTATGCAGCTTGTCATAAGCAGATAGAGGCTTTGGAGAGCCAGCTTAACACTCGCAGGGCCTTAATTTCGACCGTCTGCCTTGAGCTTCTCCTCTCTCTCCCTCAAGGAGCTGCTACCAGAGGACGCTCTGGCCACCCTTCCCCACAACTCGGGTTGGAGCGACTACAGGGTCCCAGTCCAACCAGTTGAGACACGGTCGATGACCAAGAGAATTGCCCCCACAGGAGAGGGAGGTGCAGATAGGGCAGAGGTGCAGGAGACCCAAGAAATAGAGACACGGGTCCCCTGGAGAGCCACCAAAGCCAAAGCAATTGCAGACCAGCTTGGTCCCCTCAATAAGTCTACTGGGATCATGTGGCCTTAACGCCATGATCCATTCACACCCTACTGCCAACGTCCAGGACCTAACCCAGCTGGATCGGTTGTGCATGTCCCCTTCAGAACTTCCCACACTGGAATCAGCCATGGCAGCTCGGGGCTTAGTGAGACTCGAAGCCTACGACTGGATGAGGGAGGTAATTAGGATTTTGTGGCCTGTGCAGAGCACTAGCGTTCTGTATGTCATGGAGCAACAGGGTCCTAGAGAGAACCCTGAAGCTTATGTGGCACGGAAGCAGCTTCTGGCCATTTTAGCTGAGAAGGTCCCCTTGGCCCCAGGAGGGTACAATTTCAATCATGTTGAGTTTAAGACTCTCCTTTACGGAGGTCTTAACCATGAGATGAAAATGGCCCTGGGCTTGGTAGACCCTGCAACCACTGGCTGGGAGGAATTTGGAAACAACATCCGGCGGGTCGCTGATCTGCTGCTTGAGGGTGGTTCTCTGAAACCCCCTCCTAAGCCTCATAGATGTGATGCCAGGAATTGGGAGCCCATACAGGAGGTGACATACTCCAATTATGGACCCCATTCCCAACACAGGAAGATGTCCTGAAGGGGAATTGGAACTCGTGCCCTCTTCCCAGACAGTACAATAGGCAGTGGCAGGCTAGGGATTCCTTCAGTCAGCCCAGCAAGGCAGGGAACTCATCTCAGCCACCCTCAGCCCCAAAGCAGAGCCCAGACACCAGTGCTCCTAGAGGGATGTCCGGTGGCTACGACCCGACTGCCCAGACCTACACAGCTGATCAAGTGCAGATCTGGGGAATTTTGAGGAGACTCGGGCTGGACATGAGCCAGTTTGATGGGAGACCCACGACTGAGCTCCTTGATGCCCTAGAAAGGCATTTACCACTGGGAAATAGCCAGCCTGTGAATGCAGTGACCAACGGTCCTCCTCCAGCTGGATATTACTCCGACTTAGAGCTGTCAGGATGGGGGTGCCCTCAGTCCCAGGATCTCCCCCAGAGAGTTGTGGCTTGACTGACGCCCAACAGATGGGGTAGATCTAGGGTGAAGGCAGGCACTAGGACCAAAAAGACCCCTGCCACCCCTCCTGCAGACTCCAGAGCAGCGCTAAAAGTGCTGCACCCAGACCTGATGAGACAGGGTGAGCCCACCCCGGACGATATCCGTTTGACCGGGTATGGTGGGGGGGGCAATCTAAGTCCTTCAGAGGACACAAGCACTCAGTGCACACTAAAACCAAGCAAATAGTCCCTCGCCCTGACTTAGCCCCGAGTGCGAATCGAACCACTTCTGAGACAGTGGTGCTTTCTGAGCACCGAGAAGGATTGTGCCAAGCTAAGGTTCAGGAGGAAGCTCCCATAGAATATGACAAGGCACAGAACATTGCCGGCATGTGTGAGAGCCAGGAAAAGGAGAACACACAGCAAGTGGAAGTTAAACCTAAGCTTCCAGAACTTGCCATTGTTCCCTGTCTGAGCCCCCTGTTAGAGACCTGCAGTTTCCCCCAAGATTTTCTTGAAACCTTGGCAAAGAGAGTTCACCCTCTCCATGCCTTATTTCAAAGGAATTTCCTGTGAGACTGCGAATTCAAGCAGCGAGATGCTCCTGCCCAGCCAGAGCACTGGTTAGCAAAGGCACTCACACTGGCACTGTTACTTCCGGTATGGCACCCCTGGTGAGGACACCCAGATATCACTTTGATATCAAACAATTTGGCCCCAGCTGGACTGGCTCACAGTTATCTCACTCCACGTGTTTCCGAGTTCTCCGGACAAGCACGGACAGAGTGCGGCCGTTAATGGTTTCACATTCCATTCCTCTTTGTAGCCAGCAACTCAAACCTCGCCCGCAGCTTCAGGGAACTTTCCGCTGCAAACCTTACAATAGCCACATGGCTTTCAGTCAAGTTACTCTTTTAGGTTGGGCCATCAGCGTCCCAGACACGCTATTGTCTTCAAATGCAAATCCAATCATGTTAAACTTGACCTTTCCAAATACCTTGTCCAGCACCGAAACTCCCTTTGTTCTCACCTGGCTTACCATTGCCAGCAGGCACAAAACTCCCTATAAAAACCTCTCACTTTTAACCAATCTTCGGATCACTTTGGACTACCATCCCACCTCGCTGCCGGTTGTCTAAGGGACTCTCCTCAGTGCCCCACACTGAGCTTTCTTCCCCGGAACCCCTCTTCTCTCCAGGACTACGAGACAGGTCGTATTGCTTTTCCCGAACAAACCTCCGTTTCTCTTTCCAAGCTAGTTAGTTTATGTTCTGTCTTTCATGTCTTTTTGCTTTTAATAAAGAATTGTCTATTATTTGGAAAAAACTTGTCTAGCTACTCTCTGACCCGCCGCTGTATACATAGGGTTAAAGATCTCGCAACGTTATCCTGCCTCTTGCTAGTCAAACCAGTGTCTCAGCTAATTTTCCCCAATTTGGTATTTTAATCGGCAACCTGGGCGCCCCTCGTGGGACCCCCAAATTCTCAGGGTAACAGAGTGGTGGAGAATGTGGGCAACCCCAGTACCCCCAGTTTGAGAAGGTGTCATGAACCTCCTCAGATAGGGCGGTACTGACCTAGGGACCGGTCAGGGAGTGGTTTTAGATTGCAGTCAGGCAGGACTCTGCATGTGTCTTGTGTCTCTGTGTAAGTTAGCTCTATCTGGGTGGCAATCTGTACCCCTTTCTGTCGTCCTGGGAATCACCTCCCATCTCGGGTCTGTCGTAGGCTGGACTCTTCGTGTTGTAGGCCTAGCACATAGGGAACAGTCTACACGCACCCAACACTATAGCAGCAAGGCACACGTTCTTAGCGCTTTAGGAAAGGAACAGCCCAATTGGTACCCCCTTTCCTGTGAGGTTTGTGAATTTTGGTTCTGTAGCGGAGAATTAGGGTAGGAATCCCAACTTCTCCCGTGTTGTGGGTAGGAATCCCAGTGCAAAGTTTACGGGTAGGAATCCTGTCTCTGTAAACGTGTGGGTAGGAATCCCATTTGTAGCTTCTTCGGGTAGGAATCCTGTTTTGAATTGTTGGTAGGAATCCCATTCGGCTAGCCGACCAAGACGCAGGTAGGAATCCCAGCTTGGTCTTGTAAGGGTTCAGCGGTTTAGCCCGAGGTGTAGGAAGGCGCCCCTCACCCAGAAAACCAGTCAGTTTTGGTTCCTTACCCCTCTTTCCCCACCGTTCGGTCAGACGGTGTCACAAGTTCCTCTCCGGAGTTGAGCTCATCCTCCCCCTTCTGCAGATGGGTGGATACCCCTGCAGAAGCCCCTTTAGGTCAGGAGCGGCCTCCTCATCTACCAACCGTTCCCCCAGGCAGTAGCTTGCCTTAGCAATGGCTAAGGAGGGCTCTAGTGAAATAGTAGTGAAGGACCTCATGCGTGAGGGGGAGGTCCATGGGAAACTTGAAAAATGGGTACTTAGCAAGGGCAAATGCCCCTGGAAAGACACAGTCTTCCAGACGGCAGATCCCTTTGCTGCCCTGAAAGAAGCTTATGCCCTGGCACGTAAGTCCTGGAATCCATTTGGTCCAGCAAAAGACTCGCTGGCCGCTTGGGGACTGTGGCTTGCAGCCAGAGATGCTAGTGCAGCCTTAGTTGAGACCCGGACCAAGCTAGCAGCAGTAGAGCAGGAAAACATCCAGCTTCAAGCCGAAGTCGAGGCTCTGCAGTCGGATAAAGTAACCTTCACCTCCGTCATGCAGTCCTCGGCGCAAAAACTGAGTGATCTCACTCTTGTCACCCAGACTTGGGAAGAGAAAGCTCGTGCCTTAGAGACTGAGCTGGCTCAGGCCCGAGCTGTGGCTAGGTATATGGTAGGGCAAGTCAAAGAGCAGCAAGAGGCTGTCAGCCATGCGGCTTGCCATAAGCGGATTGCTGCCTTGGAAGGTCAGCTCCAGACCCATAAGGCTCTCATCTGGGCCGTCTGTCCGGAGCTGCTCCCCTCTTTGCCCCTGAGGCGTCCAGTGAACCTGAGCCCCTCTCCAAGGAAGCTCTGGTCTCTCCTCCCTTTAATCCAGACTGGGATACCCCTAAGGCCCCAGTCCAGCCTGTAGAGACCCGGGCCAGGAAGAAGAAGACAGCCCAGATAGGAGACGGTGACTCCAGGGTGCCAGAGGTCGAGGAGTCTCAGGTCACCGAGACCAGAATCCCCTGGCGCGCCACTGAAGCCAAGGCCATTGCAGAACAGCTAGGCCCCCTCAATCAGTCCACCGGCATCATGTGGCTGAATACAGTGATCAACTCTCACCCGACAGCCAATGGCCAGGACCTAACACGGTTAGCTCGTCTGTGCATGTCACCAGCCGAACTCCCTGCCCTGGAATCCGCCGTGGTGGCTCGTAGCTTACTCGTGCTTGAGGTACACAACTGGATGAGGGAAGTGATTCGGATCCTTTGGCCCGGACAGAGCACCAGTGTGCTCTATGTCATGGAGCAGCAGGGTCCTCGTGAGAACCCTGAGGTTTACGTGGCTAGAAAGCAGCTACTAGCGATTCTGACCGAGAAGGTCCGCCTAACGAATCGTGGGCACAACTTTGACTCTGTGGAGTTCAAGACCCTGTTATACGGGGGCTTGAATCATGAGACAAAGATGGTCCTAGGTTTGGTGGATCTGGCCACTACTACCTGGGAGGAATTTGGGAACAACCTCCACAGAGTCACTGACCTGTTGCGTGAGGCTGGCTCCCTGAGACCTCACCCCAAAGCCCAGAAAAAGGACCCCGGGAATTGGGAACCCATAGCTGAGGTTAGCTACTCCAACTATGGGCCCCATTCCCAACATAGGAAGTCCATGCTGGCTTCCGTTCCCAAGGGGAATTGGAACTCGCGCCCGGCTCCTCGAGAAGATAGGCAGTGGCAGGGAAGGGACTCCCATAACCAACCCGCTGCCCCCAGACAGTCCTTTGAGTCTGGTCCTCCCAAGGATGCCCCAGGTGGATGGGATCACATGGCCCCCACAGCCAGGGCCAAGATATGGAGTTTGCTCCGACAGTACGGGCTGGACATGCTGCAGTTCGACAAGCAGCCTCTACCGGAGCTTATAGAAGCCCTAGAAAAACAGATAGCGGTGAACGGCCAGCTGCCGGTTCAGGTGGAGATGAACGACACACCCTCAGCCGGCTACCCTTTGCTTGCTGAATTCCAGAAATAGGGAGGCCCTCGGTCCAGGAAGCTTCCCCGCAACGTCGTGGCCAGGTTGCGGCCAGACAAGTGGGGAAGGTTCTGGGTGAAGGCAGGCATAGGGACCGAGGGGGGAAGACTCCTGCCACCCTGTTAGCGGATTCCGGTGTGGCCATAAATGTGTTGCATCCTAAACTAGTCACGCACGGTGAACCCACACCCGAGCGTATCCAGCTCGCTGGATATGGTAGGGGGGGTCACCTCACTAAAACCTGGAAAAACATCCCAATGTCCATCAAAACATTCTGTTTCCAACTTTGGGCATGTGAGAACCGTGGCGAGGATGATGGCCTCTTGGGCATCGGCTTCCTACGGGGAAACAAGCTCACGGTTGATTACGTGAACGAGTTTCTGTGGAAACTAGATCAGGGACCTGAATAGATATCGGCCGTGCATCGTTGTGCTGCCATTAAGGCCCCCACTCCTGTTCAGTGTGTAGCCACGGACCCCTGGGTGCAAGCATTCCCAGAGGTCTGGATCAAGAACAAGATAGAGTGCGGGAAGGTAAAGGAGGCTTGTGTCCTAATAGAGGGCCAAGATCCCCCGCCTCAGAGACAATACAAGTGTTGCATTGTATGAACATGTAATAGACTCCTTGCTTCACAATTTCACAGCTTCAGTGTATGAGAAAGTAAACTGCTTCTAAAATTGTTTAGGTTAAGTTCGTCTTGCAAGTTCCCATGGGAATGTTATGCTGTAATGTGTATTTCCGTGTTATCTGCTGGCCCGGAGCACACACAGCTGTGTTTTCGTGTGTGTTCCGGGACACAGCTTTGTTATGTCTGAAGGGTGCTGTTCCTTCTTGTTTTCCTGGTTTCATGGCTTTGTAGCTTGCTACTTAACAGCAAGCCTTGTAAAGATTTCATTCTCCTTTGCTTTTGCCGTAGTCAGGATGGCTCGTTCTGCTGTCACTTAATTAGCTTGATTTATTATCTGCAAAAAACACAGTTAAATTGCTAACTGGCTTCTAGGTGTTTATTTTACTTAACTTCCCAAGTGCGGGCAAGAATGAAGCGGGTTTCAATTTTCACAGTTTTTTCCTTATTTTGCAACAAGTACCCTACAGACGCCGAAGAAGGCATAGGGAAAAACTTGGTGGGTTCTCCAGTGGGATGTAATAACCCCCATGCAGTCCATCTGAACCCCCTTATGACCTGTCCTGAAGTCCGACGGCAAAACATAGAGGATGACTGTAGATTTCAGAGCCTTAAACTCTATGACCCCCCCGTAGCACCGGTCATGGCTAAATATAATGAAATCCTGGCCCCATTGAGCCGGCGCCAAATACTACAGTGTAATCGATCTGGCAAATGCGTTTCACTCTATACCGTTACACGAGGTATGTTGGTATAAGTTTGCCTTCACTTTCCGGGGTAGCAGTACGTGTTTAAATGCATGCCCCAGGGCTTCCACTCTAGCCCGAGCATTTGCCACGCACATGTGGTTAGGATGGGGAAACAAGCTGCAACCAACTTTGAGGGCCCACGTCCTTTCCTACGTTGATGATATTTTGGTCCATTCCCCTACTGAGGATCAGACCAGAGCTATAACAGAGGAAGTCTTGGGTATCATCAGAGATATGGGGTTCAAGGCAAACGGGGGAAAAGGCTCAGTTAGTGTCAACTGAGGTGAAGTACCTAGGGCTTTGTTTAGGACCGATGGTCACACTCCTGACGCTCAGTGGGTGGAGGTATCTTAAGTTGCCAGCCCCCACAGACGTGCACTCCCTAGACCCCCCGGGATGTTCAACTTTTCTAGGGACTTTATCAGTCCTTCACCTCCAAAGTGAAGCCTCTTTATGCCCTATTAAAGAAGAACACCGAGTGGAAATGGGGACTCGCACAACAACAAGCGTTCGTCCAACTTAAGGAGGACCTCATGAAAGCCCCAGCTCTGGTGCACCCTAACATGGCTAAGCCGTTCCTCATTCAGCTAGCCACCTCTGACAGGAGCATAGGAGCAGTCTTGTCGCAACTGCAACATGGCACTAGCGTGTGATAGTGTATGCCTCCAGGAATTTGGATCCCCAGAAATTAAATTTAGTCCTTGCAAGAAAACCTGTCTCGTACTGATCTGGGCCCTAACCGCTGGGAATTTATATTGGAGGACCCGCGTGGTTGCCCAGCCCCCCCATACACCGCTTAAATACATTCTTTCTGGTCAGGTCCAGAATGGCCAGGTGTCCAACACCAGAATTCCCAAAATAGACTGTGACCTTGGTGTCGCGTGGGGTGGATGTTCAAAAACAACAGCAGGACCCGCCAGCTCCCTATGGTTTAATTGAAAGGAGAACGCATGAGTGCCCGTTACCACCTTTGCATATCAGTGATTGGCCAGTGGAATGGGGAGCCTCCCTTGAGGAAGCTCAATTACAGGGCTTTGTGTGTTGGTTCTGTGATGGATCCTCCATGCACGTGGACAGTCCCCCCGGCCCGGCTATGGAGTGATCCAGGTCACAGACCCCTTTCACCCTACAGGGAAAAGCCAGCCACACTCCAGCCAGGCGGCCAGGTAGAAACTCTGAAAGCTATTCTGGAGCACAAGCCGCTTGACTGTCCTTTGGCGATTTACACAGATTCAGACTGGACGGCAAAGGCTGCATCCGTCTGGTTACCAATCTGGATCTAAAATGACCTCAAAACATCTGATGGGAAACCTATAGCCCATTAGACAAATGGGTCCACACTGCAGCCCAAATTCAGGATAGGGTCGCCCCTACATGGGTAGCTCATGTCAGAGGACACCAGAAAAAGGATACGGCTACTTGTGTGTGGAACAACAGGGCTGACGCCATTGCTTGAGATGCCGCATTACTGGACGATGGGGCTCCTATCGCTGCCATTAATGTAAAAACCAAAGAACTTTTAGTGCCCCCATGCTTGATCTAGGGGTGCTGCAGAAAGGAGATTTGGAGATTTTGGAATTGGCCAGGAAGGGCTCGCGATCCGGCCGACTAAAGATCTCTCAGATAGACGGCGTGTATACGATCGATGCCAGCGGCCAGTGCCATTGGATTGTCCCCCAGGACCTCCGCAGTGACATCATTCAATTTGTCCACGAGCAGGGACACCGGATGCAACGTGACGTTGGATCGGGTTGGGACACCGGGTGGTGGCCGCAGTTAAGCAGGATGTTGACCAGTGGGTGGACAACTATCTTGCGCCATGGTCAATTCGGACCCCTCCAGCCCCAAGGCTCCCATCCAACATCAGCATATTGACGGTCCTTGGTCACGTATCCAGGTGGACTTTATAGGACCGTTCCGGAAACTCCCATGGCAACAAATACTGCTTAACGGTTATTGATCCATTTTCCAAATGGATCGAACCCTTTTCCCTGTAGAGATAACAGGGCAAGCACCACAGCGCGCTTGCTCTTTAACAATGTCTGGGAAAGGTGGGGAGTGCCACGTGTCCTTGACTCAGGCTCGGGCCCCCATTTCCCTTTGGGGGAAGTACCCAAGAGCTGTGCAAGGCACTGGGTATTCGGCAGGCCTCCCATTGCCTATCATCCCCAAAGTTCAGGTCAAGTGGAGAGGACAAACCGTTCTCTGAAGGAAGCCCTTCAAAATGGTGCGCTCCACTGGAAAGGATTGGGACATAAAGCTGCCCATCATCTTAATGGCCTTTCGGGGCACGGTGGGTCTCACGGCTTCACGCCGCATATGGTAATGACAGGGCGGAAGATGATGTGGCCAAGCTTTTTGGTTTAAATACCAGCCTCTCCTCCGAGTTGGAACCAGTGGTTCTCAACAACGAGTGGGCCCGGGAAATTGGGTTAGCTACTTGGGTCAAATACACAGAGAGGTTGCTGCCCAGCTCAGCAAAAATCTCCAGAAAATGGACAAACGGCTAGGTTGGGTGACTCGTCCCTGCCAGTGGGGGGAAAGGGGCAGTTAGTCCTCTATAGAAATTTCTATAAGAACAAACACTCCCCTGCTGCCAAATGGGTGGGACTGGCCCCCATTTAAAAGCGGGTTTCCCCGCTGTATATCAAGTTAAAATCCCAAAGGGAAAAAAGGGAAACTGGCTCAATTTTTTCCACATCTCTCAGCTGAAAGAGTGGAAAGGCCAGCCAGTTGAGCCTAAAGGGATAGTGGATACTGAACCTGGAAGCAGCGCTCTGGGAAACCCCCGGAGTGTGATTGCCCCCCAAGTCTCCATAAATTATGGGAATTACCCATCATTGATTTGTCTAGTTTTGTCTCCACTTATGAGGTGTTTGACAATGGTTGAACATCTCCAGTCTGCATGGAGCAGAGGCGGAGTGGCGAACCCCTCCCAGGCTCCAAGTCTTTGTAAACAGTTCCGCCTATAGTTGGTAGTTGCGCTACTTAGTAGTAAGTTGTTTTGTAGTTATTTAATCTGTTTTTGTAACTGCTTTGGGCAGAAGACCAATGGGTTGGCTGACCAGGGGTTTCCCCCTTTTTGGACCCTCTGGGGAAATCAGGCCTACAGAGTCAGCCGAGATACCCTGAGGAGGGTTAGAGTTAGGCCAAAGCCTCCGCCATCTCTCATGCTGACGGATGGTCTTGTGCAAAGGGGGTTTCAGGGGCCATGAGGCGAGACATGATTATCTCCCTCTCAGTGGGACCAGGTCTGACTCTGGAGTCTTGGTTACTACCAGGTTATCTTTCGCCCTCCAGAGATTTCTCAGGTCGTTTTTTTGGGGAACCCAGACTGTTAGGGTGAGAACAGTCGGGGCCTCGCCTCCACCCTTCACTTAAGTCGGCTTAGTATTTCCCAAATTTGGACATGCCTCCGATGCCCCATAAGGGCTGGAACCTACACAATTGGCGACAGCGGTGGCCCCGGTGCTTTGTTATCCATTTGCATATGTTATTAGGACATCTGCATATGTAAAGCCCACCAACCGGGACAATCTCCGGTAGAGTCAGCACCCTCTCTGGCAATAAGCAAGCGCGCACTTGCTTGTCTCTGTATTAATTAGTTCTGTCTTTTACCAGTAGGGAGCCTCCGCCTAGGTGGAAGCCAGAATCTAACTTAGTCCATTAAGAGCATGGTCCAACCTAAGTTGGTCTAGGTAGTGTGTTGTAAACGTGCTCACATCACCAAGGTGTGCCCCATCCAATTTAAGGTGTCACATCGTAGTAACGCGTGTGTGGTAGACACAAAGTGCCTCGTTAAGGTGATCCACCTAACACCTCAAGCATTGCAGGCCCTAGTTCCCCCAAAAGATACTCCTGAATGGAGGCCCCCTCTACCGAGGTGTGGTCGGACCGCCTTCCATCTCATAGTACCAAGGTCCGAGATAGTCACCCCTGTCCCCTCCGTGTATTGTGACTTGGCCTAGCGCTCTCGTAACAGCCCCCTGAGGCTCCCATCATCCCCGGTCTTCATGACTTGAAATCAACTCCCATCAGGCTCCTTTCCAGTCATTTGCATTTATTTTCTGTATTGGGTATAACCTATGTCAGTTTTCCCCAATCAAAGAACAGGTCGACGGTTCCAGTGGCCTAGCCCAACCCCCGGCCCCGTCCACACCCCCGGATGCCGTGGTGTGTGTGTGTGTGTGCATGGGAAACCCATCATTCGTGTCGAGGGCCAGCCCAAGACGACCTCCCACTCCTGTTGTCGCAGTTGGGGAGCCAGTGCCAGCCGCTCCCTGACATGCCTTGCCAGATGACAGCCATTCTCACCAATTTGCCGCTTCCGCTACTTGGACTCTGCCATCTCCCCCCCACAAGCCTCCTGCAAAGCTAGTGAGCCTGGGCTAGCTAAACTCCGAACCCGGACATTTGTTCTGCAACCCAGCCTGCCTACTTTCCAGTCTCCAGTTGAACTCTTCTCAGTTTGTCCGCATTGGCGGACCTCATTAGAACTTTTGAACTCTGTGCCTGCAATCCAACTACCAAACTTTTCCGTATCAGGGGGGGGTGCCTGGATATTTGCGTCTTGCCCCCCCCAAACCAGGAACTGTTCCCATTACCAAATAGAACTGTGTGCTTATCGGAACTTTACTGTTGCTTTGCCTGTGTGGCATCCTGCTTACTTCTCACCGGACTCGTGCTGTTAAGTCATGTCCGCCTCCCACCAGATGCGGCTTCTCATGCCCGCATCGGTCCAAGACCATTTTCGGCCCACATGGCCTCCAATGCGAGTCTGTTATGTTTCTGCAATACTGTTGATTTCATTGTTGCATTGCCATTAATATATGCTTCACTGTGTACCATGTTTAGTTACTGTTTCTGGTAGTTTGTCATTTTTACCATTCTGCCATTCTGGCATTCATGCTTGTTGAAAATAGTAGTTAGAAATAGGATTGTGTTAGTTAGGGAATGTTTTATCAGTTAGGAATGTTTTGAAACCGCTACTGTTTAAATTGCTGTGACCCTGGTGTATATCCTAATTCGATAAATTGGGTATTATTGTTTAATTGGAAAAATTGCATCATTACCCCAACACCGCCCTTTTTGGGGGGGGGGGTTCTTGGGGGATGGCACCCCTGGTGAGGACACCCAGATATCACTTTGATATCAAACAATTTGGCCCCAGCTGGACTGGCTCGCAGTTATTTCACTCCACGTTTTTCCGAGTTCTCCGGACAAGCAGGGACAAGTGCGGCCGTTAATGGTTTCACATTCCATTCCTCTTTGTAGCCAGCAACTCAAACCTCGCCCGCAGCTTAGGGAACTTTCCGCTGCAAACCTTACAATAGCCACATGGCTTTCAGTCAAGTTACTCTTTTAGGTTGGGCCATCAGCGTCCCAGACACGCTATTGTCTTCAAATGCAAATCCAATCATGTTAAACTTGCCTTTCCAAATCCCTTGTCCAGCACCGAAACTCCCTTTGTTCTCATCTGGCTTGCCATTGCCAGGAGGCACAAAACTCCCTATAAAAACCTCTCACTTTTAACCGATCTTAGCTCTTTTTATGATAGAGTTACTAGTTTGATAGATGAAGGGAATTCTGTGGATGTAGCATATCTCGATTTCAGTAAGGCCTTCAACAAAGTTCCCCATGACATTCTTGCAATGAAGCTAGTAAAATATGGGCTGGACAGGCCTACTGTTAGTTGGATTTGTAATTGGTTGACCGACCAAAAAGGGTATACCAAAGGTGTTTTTATCCCGGAAGAAGTGACTAGTGGGGGCCACAGGGCTGCCCGGGCCCAGTGCTGTTCAACATTTTTATCAATGACTTGGATCAAGGAATAGAGGGCATGCTCATCAAATTTGCAGATGATACCAAATTGGGAGGGGTTGCTAATACACCAGAGGACAGGATCAAAAATTAAAATGACCCGGATAGATTGGAGAGCTGGGCCAAGGCGAACAAAATGAAATTCAACAGAGAGAAGTGTAAGGTCCTACACTTAGGTAGAAAAAATGGAATACAGAAATATAGGATGGGGGACATGTGGCTGGATAGCAGTATGTGTGAAAGGGATCTAGGAGTCTTCATAAACCACAAGCTGAACATGAGTCAGCAGTGTGATGCGGCAGCCAAGAAAGCCAATCAATTCTCAGCTGCATCAATAGGAGTATGGTGTCTAGATCGAGGGAGGTACTGGTACCACTCTACTCTGCTTTGGTTAGACCCCATCTTGAATACTGTGTCCAGTTCTGGGCACCCCAATTCAAGAAGGATATTGACAAGCTGGAGCAAATCCAGAGGAGGGGACCAAAATGATAGAGGCCCGGAAAACCCTGCCCTATGGGGATAACTTAAGAGCTGGGGATGTTTAGCTTGCAGAAGAGACAGTTAAGAGGGGACATGATAGCCATGTTTAAGTATTTGAAGGGATGCCATGTAGAAGAAGGAGAGGGCTTGTTTTTTGCTGCTCCAGAGACCAGGACAAGGAGCAATGGATTCAAGCTGCAGGAAAGGAGATTCCACCAACCTCAGGGAAAAATTTCCTGACAGTCAGGGCTGTCCGGCAGTGGAATACGCCTCGGAGTGTAGTGGAGTCTCCTTCCTTGGAGGTTTCGAAAAGAGGCTTGATGGTCATCTGTCGGGAGTGCTTTGAGGGTGTTCCTGCATGGCAGGGGGTTACTGGATGACCTCTGTGGTCTCTTCCAAATCTACATTTCTATGATTCTATGATTCAGATCACTTTGGACTGTCACCCCGCCGCTGCCGGTTGTCTAAGGGACTCCCCTCAGTGCCCCATCCTGAGCTTTCTTTCCCCAACCCCTCTTCTCTCCAGGACTACGAGCAGGTCTTATTGCTTTTCCCAACAAACTTCCGTTTCTCTTTTCCCAAACTAGTTAGTTTATGTTCTGTCTTTCATGTCTTTTTTCTTTTAATAAAGAATTGTCTATTATTTGGAAAAAAATTGTCTAGCTACTTCTACCCGCCGCTGTATACATAGGGTTAAAGATCTCACAACGTTACCCTGCCTCTTGCTAGTCAAACTAGTGTCTCAGCTAATTTCCCCCAATTTGGTATTTTAATCGGCAACCAGGGCACCCCTCGCGGGACCTCCAAATTCTCAGGGTAACAGCACACCCTGATGTGACACTACATACTCCCTTTGACTGCAGTCCATCAGGGGAGATTTCAACCACTGAAATCCCAAATACCACATGGAGGTGGATGTGCCTATTTCCTTCCCCTCCACAGAGCTATACTGGTGCCAACTTATGTTTACATTCAGTGGCACCCAATACCTTTTTCTCTGGTGATCTTAGAAGGGCCAAGGCAGTCCATGGCTTCATCTCAGTCACAATGATATCAGGAGAAAAGACCTTACTTCAGGAGGCACTTGGGTCAGACACCAGCTTCCACTCTGATTAGGACAAAAGAGTCCGAAGCCATAGTGGGCTCTGCCACTCTTCCAAGTGATTTCAGAGACCCACAAACAAACACATTCAAAGGACTGGAAGGGAAAGCCCCCAGACTGGGCAACCCCCTCCTTTGGGCAGCAGAAGAGTGAGGAACGCCTTACTTCCCTTCATGGGATGGCAGCCACCTTGAAGAGACACACGCAAGCAAAGTTTCCCCTTTTTTTGTATATAGTTTGTCTTAGCTGTAGTTATAGTTATAGTTGTAGAGTTTAAACCTCTTTCCCTTTTGCAACAAACACAACATAATCACCATTGCCGCTCAGGTGATTCAGGCTAACCTCATGGGACTGATGCACCCGGAGATCCTAAGCCTGCTAAGAGAGCACTATCCAGAATCTCTGGAACACCCTGCTGCTTTCAAAATACGGCACACCACTTGGGAGAGCCCAACTTCAAGGTGGAAGTCGTACATGAGAGGTTCTGGACCCGGAATTTTACATCCATTATCCCATCTAGGACTCCCCTTAATAGCCACCAATGCCACCCTACTACCCTGACAAATGTACTATTGGTCCAACGGTACACACTCTTTCGATTTATCCAGTTGCTTGTTTCACCACCATTGGGTACAGTGCTTTTGTAATATAGACAGTTTCTGTTATAGTAATGTCTCTGAATATGTAGTAGTGCTGGTCCACACTGTAATGGTGCAAATTAATAATAGTGCTTTTGCTTTAAAACTCCGTGTTCACACATGACAGTATTGCCTAGTGGTGCGACCTAAATTAAACCACACCGCCGGCAACCCTTGCTTTTGTTCTAGCACGTACAGGATTGTTTTGGGAAAAACTTTTATTAGGTGGGAGATAAGAGGTTATGTTTTAGAAAGTGGATACATGCCCACGGAGTGAAATAGTCGGATTCCACCTTGAAGACAAGATCTCCATGTCTACACGGCTACGGAATCTCACCTGCCTAGTACAGAGAGTTATGGAGGTATCACACCCCCTCCACCAGATTGCCTTGACAGTTAACCACTCCGCCAAGGTAATCATTAGTCATCTGAAGCTTTGGAAACCGCATCACAACAATCTTGGTGGGACACCTTCAGTTGGTCCACGGAAGCGACGCCCACCTCGCCTTGCACCCTTTGATTATATTAGTTGTATTTAGGTATACTCGCCCTATGCTTAATTGGCCTTGCACTGTGGGTCAAGAAACAGATTTTTCAGCTTCAATCTGGCCGGTTTTACTGAGAGCTCCAAGGCTCATGATTTGTAAATAGTTTATTGTTAGTTTAGCTTGTTCTGATTGTAATGTCCCATTTGGTTTCAAAAGACTATCCAAGGCGACCAATCTTCAGGCCTGCCTTGGAGTCTAGCTTTCTGAGGAGGAAAGTTGCTCACTCGGAACCTACATCGACCATCAGTACCGTACTTGCAGCCAACTCCAAGCCCTCGGGTTACATCATCAGGCTTGGAGCCCAGCTCTGGGTCTGAGCGAAGGGGGGGGCCTCGGCACGCATCCACAAGTGGAATCCCATCCTGTTAAAGGGGAAGGCTGATTGTATTGACTGTATATTCCTGTGTCAGCAGCTAGCTTTTCAAGCTGGCTTTATTTTGAACATCAGTCCAGGCGTGGTTGTGTTGGTATAGCTTCTATCGGCCTCCAAGGACCGACGGATGGATGTGGGTTTGAATTAGCAGCCTCACTGACTGAATAGGTCTGCTAAGGCCAATGCTGCTCTATTCTTGGGAGCTATTTAAACCCCGCTCCCTCTTAGACTTTTTGGTTATAGTGAAACAACATTTCAGTGTTCAACTTGAACTCCCATCAGCGTCTGAGCTGGTAATTTGCATTTTATCTATGCATTGGATAACCTCTTTGTCAGTTTGGATGCAAAACAGCTACAGGTCACTGCTCCGGAGAACCAGGATGGCCCTCAAGCTGTCCATCACCCCCGGTATCGTGGGGGGGATGAAGAAGAAAAAACACAGCTCCAACCGGGAGCCAGGCCATGGAGATGCCCGACCCTCCGCTGCAGCTGTGGGACCATGGGGGGGGTGCTCCAGACACCCTTCAACGGAGATAAAGCTGTTTTTGCCAAAAGACTCAGATTTAAAAGGACTATTGCCTTTTCCAAAGTACTATTCTTCATGCCAAGGTCTGCAAGATGCACGCAGTGGAAGTTAGCTTTCAATTGTTAGCTAGTCCAAAAAATTATAGTTTCAACCATCACCACTTTGCTTTGCTCATTCCCGCAGTGCCTCATTGGAAGGCATGCTTTTGTTAATGTTTTCATTTTTTTGTTACCATAATTGTGCATTTTTAACCGGTTCTCAATTGACGGGACAAGTCGCTATTGATTATTGCCTATATATGCTTTTGTGTGAGTGTGTTTAGGTTCAAGTTTAGTTAGGAATGTGTTTATAAGATAGAACCCTTCATGTTTTCCAAAAAATTCCCTTTGCCTATGGAGAAATACTGAACCTTTAGACCCCTATTTGGCGCTAAAAATTTTTTGAAATGTTTAATTGGAAAATGTTCATATTGTCCCAAATCACCCCTTTTCAGGGAGGATTGTTTCTGTTGTTTCTAGCCTGGATTTGGGGGGAAAAATATAATAAATTTTGGGCTACAACCCCCTTTTTCCCCCATGTGCTTGCAAGGCTCCCGGACAAGCTCGCATACAGGCACGACCGCTAATCGCTGTAATATTCCAAACAAATACAGGCAGGCCAGAAATAGCCAACCCGCCACTTCAGAAGACCTCAAGGCAAGTACCATATTATGTATGCAAGCTACTACAAAGGTGTCCCTGCCCCAGGGGCAGCTTGACTAGCCAAATACTCATCTGTCAAGCACTCCGCATTTGCATACTGGCTACTCTATTACAATTCGGTCTTAACTCAATCATGTAAAATTCTGATCGTTCGGAGGTTTTGTCTCCCGCCCAAAATATTGTTGTCTCCAAGGTTATAAGCCACATTTTCCCCCATAAGAACCCCTGACTTTGAGCACTTCCTCGGATCACTCCTGGCTTCCATCCGCCTTGCTGCTGCTTCATTTGGCGAGCCTTCCCCCCAGCTCCTCGTGCTGAGAATCCTCACTTCCATGAACTTATTCTTCTACTACCCAGGTTTCAGGACAGGTGTAGTATTTCCCATAACCTCCTCTAAAAATCCCTCTATCCAACTCCAACCTTTATTTTTATAGTTCTCTGTGTGAGTGTGCTGCATACACTTGTTTGGCTGTATTTTAAAAAAACAACATTATTATTTTACTTCGTTTGCTCCTTACTGGGCTACCCCGTAGACATTGGGTAAAAGATCTCGCACCATTTGCCTCTCGTATTGCTAGCTTGTGCTCTTTTGACTAATTCCCAACTTTGTAATTTGGAGCGCACTTAGGTGTCCCCCATGGGACCCCAGAAATCAGGGTAAGAATGGCTTCCAGACCCTTCATCATTTTGGTCACCCTCCTCTGGACACGTTCCAGCTTGTCAACATCCTTCTTGAATTGAGGTGCCCAGAACTGGACACAGTGGTGGGGGGAGCCCCCTGCAATGGCAAAAAGGGTATATTTCTTCTCCCGGAGCAGAGAATAATAAAAACCCTGAAGAATCCCTTCTAAATGAAAAAAAGACTGTGAGTAATTAAGGAAAAATGTGGGAAGGAATGAAGATAAGATACCGGATCAGTTTTGATTCTTCTCCAACTGGAGAAATATAAAAGACTTTATCTAAATTGGAAATAGTTGTTGTGATCGGGAGGGAGTTTTTGTTTTTTTTTCTTTATTTATTTATTTTTTATTTTTATTTCATTATTTTTATTTTTGGTTTTGTTGAGAGCCACTTATGTCGTATAAGCAAAAGGGGGGGAAAAATTTATAAACAACCCACTGGGAAATGACTAAAATCAACAGATAAAACATTTACTCATTTAGTTAGAGATTTTGAAAATATAAACTTAAACTCTAATGGAGACGAAGAAAAAATAAAAATGGCGATGAAACAGAAACTGAATGGATCTAATGAAGAAATGAAAGCTTTTATACAGAAACTTATAACAGAGTCTAACCAAGCTCTTGTAACTACATTAACCTCTAATATAAAAGGAGAAATGAATGAGATGTATAAAAATATTTCAAAAGAAATAAAAGAATTGGACAGTAAGGTGGATGGTATAAAAAAAATCCAAGTTGATCAGCAGACAAAAATGATAGAACATGATGACAGGATTTCCCGGCTGGAGAGGCAGATCATACAGTTTCAGGATCAAAATCGACGAAATAATGTGAGAATTCGTGGGTTTGCAAAGCTGCCACATGAAACTGTAAAATCCTTGAAAGAAGAAGTTCTAAAATGGCAAAAAAGTATTGCTCCTGAGATTATATGGGAACAACAGGATACAGAGAGGATTCATCACGTAGTAGCTACAAAAAGAGGAATAACTCCCAGAGACATTGGTATGAGAGTGGCAAATTTCAATAAAAAGGATGATTTGATGAAAGCTATCAGAAAATGTCCAGGACCATTGAAGTATGGAAAGAATACAGTGGAAATCTATAATGATTTATGCCGGGAAACAATACATTGGAGGAGAGAAATGAAACCTTGTATCATAGTTCTACAGAGAGCTGGAAAAAGACACAGTTGGGGATATCCCATTTTTCTGAAATTTCAATGGACTGGCAAATATTGCAGAATAAATTCTCTTGAACAAGGATTACAACTTTTGAGAAATTTGAAATTGATGCAGCAAGATGAGAGAAGCTGCGAGGAAGGAGCGGTTAGAGGAGCAGAAGAAAGAGCAGTGGGAGGAGCAACTGGAGGAGATGAGAAGGAGATTTCGGGAGACAAAAGAAAGGACAGAGGTTGAGGAGGACTGGAGGAAACATCATGATATAACAGAAGAAGAAGAAAGAGAATTTTACAGAGTAGGAGAAGGGTTGATGACAAATGATTAGAATATATCTTTATAGTTTGTATATGGATAGAGATAGATATATGTATATATAAAGTAAAAGGGTAGAGAGAAGGAAGGAAGGGGGAAGAGAGGGAAAAAAATATGGGAAAGAAAAATAATCGAGAGAAGGTATTAGTCTCTATGACTGGAGTTGGTATACCTTTACCCCCCCCCAAAGACCATTAGTGGTCATTGCAAAGCAAGAATGCTTTGGAGGGAAAGGGGGGGAAATGTATGTGTGGGTAGGGGGAGGGATAAATGGGGAGGGAGGGAAGGGGGAGGGGAATGGGAACGGGGAAGGGAAGGGGAAGGGGAAGAGGAGCACTACACTAAAGAGACAATGGGAAGTAGGATTAAGAGACTGGAAATATGAAAAATGGAAAATAGACTGAGAGTATCAACATTAAATGTGAAAGGATTAGGGTCAATAATAAAGAGAAAAAGGATAGAATCGATATAAAAAAAGATAAGGCTGATATAATTTTCTTACAGGAAACACATGGAAAACGAGATAAAAGAAATGAACTTAAATTGAATTGGGTTGCCACTTATGAAGAAGCATTTGGTACATCTAAATCAAGAGGAGTAGCAATTATAATTTCTAAAAGATGTAATTTCATTGTAATAAGTGTAGAGTCAGACAAAAAAAGTAGATATGTAATTATACAAGGTGAAATAGATGGAGAAATATATGTTTTAGCGAATATTTATGCACCTAATGAGAAGCAAAAAGAGTTTTATGAAGAAACATTTAGTAAGATTAAAAATATGAAAGGAGATTATATAATAATGGCAGGCAATTTTAATATGGTGATGGACAGGTGGAAAGATAAATCGGATCCATTAATTAGAGACAGATATAATAATATAACAATTTTAAACAAATTGGTGAGTAGAAATGAATTGTTAGATGTTTGGAGGTTAATAAAAGGTGAAGAAAAGAAATATACGTACTATTCATCAGCCCATAAAAATTATTCAAGAATAGATGATATTTTTGTATCAAAGAATATGATACCAAGATTAATAAATATGGAAATTGAAACAATAAAAGTAACAGATCATGCTTTGATGAATTTGGATATAGCTATGAAAAAGAATTACAGAGAAGCAAAAAGGTGGAGATTGGACACTAACTTACTCAACTATAAAGAGATAGTAAATAAAATAGAGAAGGAATGGCAAGAAATTTGGGATATATATAATAAGGAAGTATCACAAGATGTATTATGGGATACCATGAAGGCAGTGGTAAGAGGAATATGTATTAAAGAATCAAGAAAATTAAAGAGACAACTGGGGGGGGGAATTGAAGTTAGAAAAAGAAATAAAGGAACTAGAGAATGAATATATAATAGATAGGACTAAACAGAAGTATATAGTATTACAAGCAAAAAGAAATGAATTAGAAAAGATAGAAATGGATGAAGTCCAGAAAAAATTAATATATTTGAAAAGGGAATTTTTTGAATATAGTAATAAAAATTCTAAAATGCTGGCTAGATCAGTACAATAAAAAAAAACTAGGAACATGATTGGAGTAGTAAAAGATAAGTTTGGCAAAGAAAATAGGCTGATGAAAGATAAATTAAAAATATTTGAGGAATTTTTTCAAGAATTGTACTCAGCAGAAGAAAAATCTGTAGAGAATCTAGAGGAATATATTAATAAGAATTGGAAAGCAATGCTAACAGAACAAGATAAAGGATTGATGGAAGAAATGATATCAGAAGAGGAAATAAAAGAAGTAATAAATAATTTGAAAGGAGGGAAATCACCAGGATTGGACAGACTAGGTCCAGAATATTATAAAACATTTAAAAAATGTTTAATTCCCAAATTAAAAGTATTATACAATAGTATATTAAGGGGTGATAAAATCCCATTACCATGGAAGCAATCATTAATAATATTAATTTTAAAAGCAAGTAAGGATCCGACTGATCCAGGTTCTTATAGACCAATATCTTTAATAAACCAAGATGCTAAAATATTGACAGCAATAATGGCGAAGAGGATGAATAAATTTATTTATAAGTACATACATAAAGATCAATGTGGTTTTATTCAAGGAAGACAGATGGCAAATTTAAAAGGGAAAACGATAAATAAAATAAATATAATGGATAGAGATAAACAAAACGCTGGAATCTTAGCATTAGATATATTTAAAGCTTTTGATTGTGTGGAATGACCGGCGTTAAAAATAATTTTAAATAAAATAGGACTAGGAGAGAGATTTAAAGGTTTAATAAATCAATTATATTCACATAATACACTTGTAGTGATGGTAAATGACGGAATTACAGAACAGATTCAAATATCAAGAGGAACGAGACAGGGATGTCCATTATCTCCAGTTTTATTTGCAATAGTTATAGAAACTTTAGCCGATGAAATAAGAAATGATGAGAATTTGGAAGGAATTGGAACTAAGGAGAAAAATAAAATAAGTTTATTTGCAGATGATACATTGTTAACAATTAAAGATCCAGTTAAAAAGATAGATAGAATAGACAAACAATCGCGGACCAGTTGGGTCCCCTAACTCGGTCCACTGGGATCATGTGGTTGAACGTGGTGATGCATTCTCACCTGACAGCCAATAGTCAGGACCTGACCCAACTGGCCAGGCTTTGCATGTCCCCATCCAAGCTCCCTACTCTTGAGTCGGCCATGGCGGCTCGGGGCCTTGTTAGGCTCGAGGTCCATGACTGGATGAGAGAGGTAGTGAAGATCCTTTGGCCCGGACAGAGTGCAAGCGTGCTCTACGTCATGGAGCAGCAGGGTCCTCGTGAGAACCCTGAGGCTTACGTGGCGCGGAAGCAGCTGCTCGCCATTCTGGCTGAGAAGGTCCCCCTGACTGCCCGTGGGTACAACTTCGACATTGTGGAGTTCAAGACTCTGTTGTACGGAGGCTTGAACCACGAAATGAAGATGGTCCTAGGTTTGGTGGACCCGGACCCGACATCTTGGGAAGACTTTGGGAACAACCTCCATCGGGTCGCTGACCTGCTACGAGAGGCTGGCTCCCTCTGACATTAAGGCCCAAAAAGAGATGCCAGGAATTGGGAACCCATAGCCGAAGTGAGTTACTCGAACTATGGGCCCCATTCCCAACACAGGAGGACAGTGCCGAACTCCATTCCACGTGGGAATTGGAGCTCGCACCAAGCCCCCAGCAGGCAGTGGCAAGGGAGAGACTCCCGCAGCCAGCCAGGCAAGGCAGAGAATCCCTCACAGCAGCCGACTGCCCCCAAACAGCCCTCTGAATCTGGCTTTCCCAGGGAGACGTCTGGTGGGTACGATCCCACAGCCCAGACGTACTCCACAGACAGAGTTAGAATCTGGGGCATGCTGGGAAAGTGCAGACTGGACATGAGCCAGTTTGACAAACAGCCCACGTCGGAGCTTTTGGAAGCGCTGGACAAACAGCTTTCTGCAGGCGGTAAACAGCAGGTCCATGCCGTGACCAACGACCCACCTCCGGCTGGGTACTACCCGACATTAGACTTGCAGGACTAGGGGTGCCCTCGGTCCAGGAATCTTCCGTACAACGTTGTGGCCAAGTTGCGGCCAGACAAGCGGGGAAGGTTCTGGGTGAAGGCAGGCATAGGGACCGAGGGGGGAAAGACTCCTGCCACCCTTCTTGTGGACTCTGGTGCGGCACTGAATGTGCTGCACCCCAAACTTGTAGGACATGGTGAACCTACACCCGAACGTGTCCAGCTTGCTGGATATGGCGGGGGGGTCACCTCGCCCGAGCTTGGAGAGACATCCCGATGTCCATAGAGACGTTCCACTTTCAGCTGTGGGCTTGCGAGAACCGGGGCGAGGACGATGGCCTTCTGGGCATCGGCTTCCTCCAGGGAAACAAACTCACAATTGACTACGCGAACAGGTTTCTATGGAAGTTAGACCAGGGACCAGCTGAAATTTTGGCCGTGCATCGCTGTGCCACCATTAAAGCTCCTGCCCCCGTGCGTTGTGTGACTAGCGACCCGTGGGTGAAAGCTTTACCGGAAGTCTGGATCAAAGATAAAATTGAGTGTGGGACTGTAAAGGAGGCTTGTGTCCTGATAGAAGGCCACGATCCCCCGCGTCAAAAACAGTACAAATACCCAACCGAGGCTGAAGAAGGCACAGGGAAAACCATAGAGGGGCTCCTTCAGTGTGATGTAATAACCTCTATGCAGTAGATTTGTAATGCGCCCTTGTGGCCAGTACTAAAATCTGATGCCAAAATGTGGAGGATGACTATAGATTTCAGGGCTTTGAACTCCGTGACTCCTCCCGTGGCACCGGTTGTGGCAAAGTATAATGAGATCCTGTCCGCCATTGCGGCAGGAGCCAAATATTATAGTGTTATTGATTTGGCAAACGCTTTTCACTCAATTCCACTCCATGAGGCGTGTTGGTATAAATTCACCTTCACGTTCCGGGGCCAGCAATACGTGTTTAAACGCACGCCCCAGGGCTTCCACTCCAGCTTGAGCATTTGCCACGCACACATGGTTAAGATGTGGAACAAGCTGCAGCCAGCTTCAAGGTCTCACATCTTATTCTACATGGACGACATTTTGGTCCATTCAGACATTGAAGAAAAGACCCGGGAAATCACCCACGAAGTATTAGGGATCACCGATTAAACCAGCTTCAAGGCCATTAGGGAAAAAGCCCAGCTGGTGTCCACAGAGGTGAAACACCTGGGTTTTTGTTTAGGCACTGATGGTTGCATTCCCAACGCACAGCGGGTAGAGGTGATCTCGAAGATGCCAGCCCCCACAGATGTGCACTCCCTGCGTTCCCTCCTTGGGACGTTCAACTTTTCTAGGGATTTTATAGAGTCTTTCGCCATCAAAGCGAAGCCTCTGTATGCCCTACTAAAGAAGAACGCCAAGTGGGACTGGGGACCGGCACAGCAGCAAGCTTTTGTCCAACTTAAGGAGGATTTGATGAGAGCACCAGCTCTGGTGCACCCAAACATGGCCAAGCCGTTCCTCATTCAGTTAGCCACCTCTGATAAGAGCATAGGGGCAGTCTTATCACAGCAACAAAATGGCACTCAGAGTGTAATAGCGTATGCCCCCCAAAACTTGGATTCACACGAGACCAAATTTAGTTCCTGCGAGAAGACATGTGTCGCTCTTATCTTGCCTCTAACACATTGAGAGTTTATGATTGGAGGCGCCCGTGTGATTGTCCAGACCCCCCCCCCCACACCACTTAAGTACATCCTCTCTGGAAAGGTCCAGAATGTCCAACACCAGGATTGCCAAATGGACTGTTTCCTTGGTGTCGTGTGGGGTGGATTTCCAAAAGCAGCCGCAGGACCCACCAGCTCCATATGGTCTAGCTGTGACCGGAGCCATGCATGAGTGTCCTTTACCACCATTGAGCACCAGTGAATGGCCAGTGGAATGGAGAGTCTCCCTTGAGGAAGCTCAGTTACAGGGCTTCGTTTGTTGGTTCTGTGACAGGTCATCCATGCAAGTGGAAGGTAGCCCACAGACAGGCTATGGAGCGATCTGCGTCACAGACTCCTTCACCCTACAGGGGAAGCCCAGCCACACTACAGTCAAGCGGCGGCGGTAGAAACTCTAAAGGCCATTTTGGAGCACAAACCGCTTGACTGTCCCCTGGCTATTTATACCGATTCAGATTGGATGGCTAAGGCTGTTAAGGTAACGTCTGGTTACCGATTTGGCTCCAAAACAACCTCAAAACATCAGATGGGAAGCCCATAGCCCATCTAGAGAAGTGGGTCAGTATTGCAGCCCAATTGAGGAACGGGTTGCCCCTACTTGGGTAGCTCATGTCAGAGAATACCAGAAAAAGGGTACGGCTACCTGCATTTGGAACACCAGGGCAGACGCCATAGCCCAGGATGCAGTGTTGCAGGATGGGGCTCCCATCGCCACCATTAATGTTAACCCAAAGGAACAGCTAGTCCCTCCCGTGTTTGATTTAGGAGTATTACAAAAGGGAGACTCTGAGATCTTGGAGCTGTCCAGGAAAGGCTCGGACGAGTCTGGCCAGTTCAGGATCTCCCAATCAGATGGAGTATATTGGGTTATTGATGCCAGTGACCAGCGCCACTGGATCGTACCCAAGGACCTCTGCAGTGACATTATCCAGTTTGTACACAAGCGGGGACACCGAGGGCGAAGTGTGACTCTGGACTGGGTTTGGGAAACTGGATGGTGGCCACGAGTCAAGCAGGATGTTGACCAGTGGGTGGACAACTGTTTGGTTTGTGCCATGGTCAACACTGACACCACCGGTCCCAAGGCACCCATCCAGCACCAATGCATCGAGGGTCCCTGGTCACTCATTCAAATAGACTTTATAGGCCCGTTGCCCACAACCCTGCATGGGAACAAATACTGTTTAACGATCATCAATCCATTCAGCAAACGGATCGAGGCCTTTCCTTGTAGAGACAACACGGCAAGTACGGAGGTGCGCTTGCTCTTTAATAATGTCTGGGCGAGGTGGGGAGTGTCCCGTGACCTTGACTCCAACTTAGGGGTACACTTCACCGGTGAAGTTACTTAGAAGTTGTGCAAGGCACTGGGCATTTGCCAACGCTTTCACATCACTCACCGCCCGCAAAGCTCAGGACAGGTTGAGAGGACAAACTGCACTCTGAAGGAGGCGCTTCGGAAAATGGTGTGTTCGTCCGGTAAGGACTGGGACACGAAGCTGCCTATCATTTTAATGGCCTTCCAAGACACAGTGGCGTCCCACAGTTTCATGCCGCACATGGTAATGACTGGGCGGAAAATGATGCTACCTGAAGATTTTTGGATCAATACAAGCCTCCCCTCTGATTTAGAGCCGGTGGTTCTAAACAACGAGTGGGTGAGGAACCTGGTCAGCCATCTTGGGCAAGTTCACCCGCAGGTCGCAGCACAGCTAGGAAAGAATCTACAGAAAATGGACAGGAGGTTGGGATGGGTCCACCGCCCTTGCCAGTGGGAGGAGGGACAGCTGGTCCTCTATAGAAACTTCTATAGGGACAAACACTCCCTCGCTGCCAAGTGGGTTGGTCCCGTCCCCATCGTGAAGCGAGTTTCACCCGCAGTCTACCAAGTTAAAATCCCTAGGAAGAAAGGAGACTGGCTGAAATTCTTCCATGTCTCACAGCTTAAAGAGTGGAAGGGCCAGCCAGTTGACTCAAAAAGCATCATGGAGCCAGACCAACTTGAGGAGCCCACCAGGAAGGCTCCCCTGAGTGTAATTGCTCCTTAAGTTTCTTTGAATTACACGGAGATTCCAGAAATAGATTTGTGGAGACATTTGTCTCCATTTACGAGGCATTCGACAAAGGTTAAACGGCCAATGTCTGCACAGAGCGAAGGTGGAGTGGCGACCCCCTCCCAAGCTCCTGGTTATTGTAAATAGTCGCGCCATGTAGATAGTTTTGTTTGCTTGGTTTGGTGTTATTTAGATGATTTTTGTTAGTTAGCTCTGTCTTTGTACTGTTTTGGGGGAAGACCCACGGGATGGCTGTCCTGAGGTCCTCCTGTCCTCTGAGGTAGATCAGGCCTGCAGAGTCAGCCTGGGCACCCTGAGGAAGGGGTGTGAGTTGGACTGGGACACCAGCCACCTCTCACACTGAGGGATGGTCTTGTGCGTCCTGGGAAAAAAGGGCAAGACAAAGGGGTCTCACTACCCTCTCAGCAGAACCAGGTCTGACTCTGGAGTTCTGGTCTACCACCCAGAATAACCCCTGCCTTCCAGAAACTTCTCTCCTCATTCCGTCTGCAAGCTTGGATTGTTAGGGTGAGAGCAATCTGAGCCTCTATGTCATTCTTCACTTAATTCAGCCTTGTATTCCTAAATTTAGATCAAGCCTCTGACGACTCATAAGGGCAGGAGGCCCACACAATTGACAAGACGCCTGGCCCCGGTGCATTGTGCCCAATCTGCATATATTAATAGAACATTTGCATACATACGCCCAACCATCCGGGACAATCACCGAGAGGGTCAGGGTCCACTCTGGCAATGAGCAAGCGTGCACTCGCTTGTCTCTGATTTGGTTAATTCTTTCTTTTCCACCATTTTGGGAGCCCTCACTGCCAGGCGTAGACCAGAGCATAACCTAGTCCAACTGAGCACGTGTGTACCACTGCCATCGCAAATGGGGCTTCAGTAAGGGCAACGAAATACAAAGAATTGCATTAATGACTCTCTCATATTACACCATGATTTTTGTTGCAGGCCCGATCCACCACAGATGGTACCTCTTGCCCGGAGGGCCCCCTCTACTGAGGTGTGGCCAGACCGACCTACAACTTACGGTGGCCAAGGTCTGAGGCAGTCACCCCTTCACCCTCCATGTTAGCAACTTTGCCTGGCTTCTAGTTAAAACTGAGGCTCCCATCTTCCCCAAATTTCTGAATTCGAACACAACTCCCAGTAGGTTCCTTGCCATTTATTTGCATTTGTTAATTGCATTGGCTATCAACCATGTCAGTCTTTCCTCCATAAGCTATAGGTCTACGATTCCCGAGAGCCGAGACTACCCACAGACTCATCCTCCACCCCCAGGCACCGTGGGGGGGGGTGAGCACAGAGACTTCACTGTTCCAGCCAAGGAGCCAAACCCGAGATACAACCTGATCCTGTTGTCGCAGTTGGGGACCCCAGACAAGGCGATCCAGCCGCTCCCCAATGGACTTTATGGACTACTGTGCTAGTACAAAGACTTTTTGCCATTTGGACTACTTTCTGCAAAGAGCTAGTGTTCCCTGGCTAGCTTGACTACAGACTTAGACATTTTGTTGCTGTTCCCGCTCTGCTTGGACGCATGTTGCTCGTTTGCTCCAGCCATGAGACTTTTCCTGTTCCCGGGGGTGAAGAGACTTTTGCTTGCACCTGATCTCCCCCGGACTGCAAACTCTCATTCCAGTATCCACTTGAACTGATTGCTTCTTGGATTACTTCCATTACCAGACCCTGCATTGGATTTACAGTATTTCACTGATTATTTCATTTTGCTTCGCTATATTGCCTTTCTCCATTGGCGGGAGGGTTCTTTCATTAGTCACCATCCATTGCTATTGTTATATTGCTTTAATTGATTGCTACTGATATTGATTCCATTGCTATGACTTGGAAATTGATGTTTGTCTGTGTGAATGTGGTTAGGCTTAGTTTTATTAGATAAGGAATGCTTCTTACTAGACAGGAATGTTGCAAAAAGCCTTTTGCTCATAGGAGTGATACGACCCCGGGGTCTGTAGACCTCCATTTGGCGCCAAAGTGTTTTAAAAAGTTAATTGGAAAACGTCCGATATTGTCCCAATACTGCCCATTTTTTGGGGGGGTGTTACTGCGGTCCAGGACTACCCAGAGATAGCACTCAATATCCTTTTCATATCAAATAATTCAGCTTTCCTCTGCCACCCCGCTCCATGTGTTTGTGAGGCCTCCAGACAAGCACGTAAACAGGCACGGTCGATAATTGCTGGACAATCCATTCTCCACCCAGGCAGGCCAGACAACACCGGTTTGTCGCTTCAGGGACCTCTCTGGCAAACACCTCATTGCATACGCACGATACTAACAAAGGCTCCCTGCCCTGAGCAGGCAACCTGACAAAGCTGTACTAAGCGCTCTGTATTTGCATACTGGCTACACTATTGTTAATTCGAGTTTAAGTCAATCATGCTAAACTCTGACCTTTCCAAGGCTTTGTCCTGTTACTGCGGTTATGTTATGTCTGGTGAGAGAACTAGATATCTCTTGATATCAAATAATTTGACCTTTACTTAACCTCCTCTGCCACCCTGCTCCACGTTTTTGCAAAGGGCCACCAGACAAGCACGTCACAGGCACAGCCGTTAATGGTTGTACATTCCAAACCGCATTTAGGCAGGCAACTTAAGCCTCTCCGTCGCTTCAGGGACCATCCTCTTGCAAACATGCCTTGCTCAGCACGACATTACACAAAGACGCCCGGCCGAGGGCTGAGCAAGTCCTTTCTGTTGAGCTATTTGCATACTGGTCATACTATTGTCATCAAGTGCTACGCTCATCATGTAAACTTGACCTTTTCCAACTCTTTTGTCCAGCTCCAAAATCCCTTTGTTCTCACCGAGCATGGCATGGCCTGTAGGTACAATCCACCCTATAAAAACCCCTTGATTCCGAGCCTTCCTTGGAACGCTTGGATCACCCTGGACTTCCATATAGCCTTGCTGCCACTCTGTCCAGCGAAGCTGTTCCCTCAGCAAGCCTCACTGAGCTTTCTCTCCTGCATTCTCTCCAGGACTACGTGAAAAGGTGTCGTATTGCCCATTTTCCCCAAAACTCTCCATCTCTATTTCTAGTTAGCTGTGCACATGTTGTGTCTTATTTGTTGTTTGTCCTTTAATAAAACTATTATTTTTGTTACTTTAAAACTTGTCTGGCTGCTCCTCTGACCTGACGTCGTAGACATAGGGTTAAAAGATCCCAGCTAAAGTTACCCTGCCTCTCGTTAGCTTAAGAAAGTGCTTGAGTCTAATTTCCCCATCTCGTGTTTTATTTGGCAATTGGGGTGCCCCTCCCGGGACCCCAACATACAGAGTAACAGTCCCACTCCCAAATCGCATTGTTCTCACCAAGTAAGGTATGGCCTGCAGTCACAATTCACCCTATAAAAACCCCTGATTCTGAGACCTTCCTCTGATCACTCCTGAGTTCCGGACCACCTTGCTGCCGCTTTGCCTGGCAAGCTTTTCCCTCAGTTCCAGTAACTAAGCCCGCTCAATCTGGGATCGCTCCAAACTTTCAGACTGCCTTGCTGATGCTTTGTTTGGCGAGCTGTCCCCTCAGTCCCACGTATTGAGACTCCATACCAATGAACTCAATCTTCAGACCTCTCCAGGACTACGAGACAGGTGTTGTATCACTCATTTCCCTCCAAAAATCCCTGTTTCAAGTCAATCTCTGATTCTTTAGTTAGCTGTGTGACTGTGGCGTCTTTAATTTGTCTGTACCTAATAAACATTATTTTTGCTATTTTAAACCATCTGACTGCTTGACTGACCTGACCCCGTAGACGCTGGGTTGCAAGATCCTGCTAAGTTACCCTGCCTCTTACTAGCTTTAGTGAGTGCTCCAGCTAACTTTCCCCAAAGTGTGTTGTTGTTTGGCTATTTAGGTGTCCCTCCCGGGACCCCCAGAGATCAGGATAATACTGGCCTTTCTACTAACTAGCTACTACAGGTCTTCTTAAGGAAGATAAGTTCAGCCACAGTTATCAATGATTTAATTACCCCCCTCTCCCCCAACACACTTCTAAATGAGGCTGCCCTTGAACAGTGGTTGGAAAATACAGCTAGTGCACAATGCAGCAACCAAACTGTTTTCAGCTATGCACTTCAAAGGCACCAGCCTGTTACCAGCTACAGTCTTCTAGTTTGCTTCCAAGTTCAGTTTGAGGCACTCATTTTGACCTACAAAGCCTTCAATAGTTTAAGTCCACATTACCTGAAAACTACCCCCTCCTGCTCAGAATAGATTGTGGACCTCCCTTCTAAGGGAAGTCAGGGTAGCTTCCACCCAGTACAGCTTTAAGTGTGGAGCAAAAACTGCATTGTCTTTGCTATTTAAAGTGCAATTGTTAATTACTGTTTCTTAACTGTTTTTAAAAAAATATTTTATTGTTTTTGTGGTATATTACCTTAGTATTATTAATGGGTAGATAAGTAAATACTTTTAACAAAATAATAAGAAACTGGTTTTGGTGGGTGCAGGTTTGTGACCCATGTATGAGAATCTGCATCATTATTCTGTAGCAATTATTCTGACCAGTGTTGAAGCCAGTCAGGAGAGAAACAGACAATTATAAGTTGGGCCATGCTGCAGAAATCAATTACAGAATGGTTCTTGCATCTGAAACAGACTTCTGACATTTTAGATCTAATGGTGTATTAACTTCACATGATAGCACCCTTTCGTCCCATGAAAGACAGCAAAGTTTGAAGTAAATTAGATCTTACAGAAACAGCAGCCTAAGCTAAACAAAGTTATTGAAAATTTGATGAGGGAACAATAACAGTTTCACCTTCATTACTCACTCTTTCCAAGACTTGTTTCCATAGCACCTTTCCTACCACTAGTTACCTATTCTGGAGGAGAGAGCAAACATGCAAACATAAAAACACACTTTTGAAAGGCTAAAATATGTAAACAAATCTTCATCAATAAATCACACAACTATGTAGAAGGGCAAGGAACATAAATGCAGTTTACAATAAGGAGCACATAGGGAAGAGTTTTGTTATGTGTCCTTTTTTAAAGGGCTGTATTCAGGGTACAGGGACAAAATCGAGAATGTCACTGAGCATCTGTATCACTATAGAAACATCTATAGTTATACTTGTGTTACACCCAAAGTAACCCTAAGAGAGGGCCCCTAAATTGGCATGACTTCCCCCACATTGGATATTGGTTAGCAAAGGTTAGTCACAGTTAAAACAGCCTTGGCATTGAATGGGAAATCCTTAACACTACACCCTCTCCCTCTGCTGAATGGGAATGTAGACAATGTCCTTTAGGCTAAAAGACTGACCTATTGTTCCGAGGCACGTATCTCTAGGCAGACAATAGAGTCACTCCTGAACACTGTCACACCCCAAGCCCTGTGCATAGCCAAACAAACAACATCTATCAATTCGGAATTTTAAGCCTATCAATCCCCTGGACATTTCCAGGAGAAACAATACCAAGGAGAGGTCATGATATTTGCCTAACATTATATTCCGCAATCATCGCCCATTAACGCCACTTTGCTAGCCAATATCTGGCCTGAGGACAGAAGTTAGCTATAAAAATCCTCACTTTTTGAGCCTCTTCGGAGTGCTTCCCAGACCAGACAAGGGTCCGTTTCACTGCTATCAAGGTGTCCCACTCAAGCCTCTCAGACGCTGCTGAGAGCTGAATGTGACTCACGTTTCTGATCCTCCTCAAACTCCGCCGCGGCTAGCCTTCCAGTCCTGGGATCCAGCCTCCTCTTGGTGCTTTACACTGAGCCTCCCCTGATCTTCTTGCTCTCCAGGAAGCCTAGACTAAGGCCTGTATGCCCTCTCTCCCAACTGCCTCTTGTTTTTCCAACTTTATTTCTGTAGCCCTTGTGTGATTGTTTTATTATTTGCTAGCGTGTGTTAACCTTCGTTGTTAGTTTTAATAAGATTACTTTAGATCATTTCTCTGACTCCTGTGTGGTTCTGACCCCGTAGACATAGGGTTAAAGATTCCTTGCAATGATCTCTCGCAAGCCTTGAGTTTCTCTGTTCCTTCCCCTAGTTTGAAGCCTGTTTGGGTGTCCTCGAGATACCCCCAATTTTCAGGGTAACACTTGAGATATTTCTTTTTTTCACTCCAGATTTTCTCCCTGAAGACTAATCAACTGATAGGAAACTTAGAAACCATTTGGTTTCAAATTATCTCAATTGGTAAAAACTTTATGAGGCCATTTGTGAAAATTACTGTATTATGACAGTAATATTGTAGGGCAAGTCTATAAAACTGGTTATTTGGCACATCATGAAGTTCTAAACTTGTAGGTGAAGCAGATTTAGATACTGACATTTCAGAAAAAAATGGAAAGATGGCTCTTCTTCGTATAAATCTTTACCAGCTTTAGCAAAAGAAAATGTCTTGAAAGTTACACAGAGGTGTAATATATATGTCCTTTCAACTTTCACATATCTATAAAAATATATCCACAGCTTGCTGGGGAGCCTGTGGTTATGTCCCTCAAACACATACGGCTAGAATGTCCAATGATAAAGTCTTCTTGGGAGCAACTGGGGTTTTTCCCCCATATATCATAAATCAGAATATATATCCCAAGAAGAATTGCTGTGGACAATATTTATGGACAGAATAAACAATGTGAACTCCTGCTGTTGTTAGGATTAAAATTGCTCAGAGATTAAAAAAAATTAAATGAAGTCACTCAGGGCAATCAATTAGTTAAATAGAATTTTGATAATGGTCTGATTGGAAAAATTAAAATAAATTGCAATATGTAAAAAGAGAGAAACAGATAATTTTGAAGATATTTTTTTCCTTTTATTCCCTTCATAAAGATGTTCATAAAGAACATCATGTCATCCTTAAAAACATCATTTAAAATTTTGGTGAGATATTTTACTTGATCCTATGGCTGAAAAGTCATAAGAAGGATGTAAATATTGCCTGCCCAACTGGAATAAAAAGACAGATACACAAATGTATGGCTAAAATAAGGGCTAGTTTATTAACTGTTTAATTCTGATCTGCAGCTGCTTACAACAGTATATAGTGAAGCAAATGTAAGAGCATGTCACATTACCTTGTCTTCATCATGTTGCGGGCAAGTCATCCTAATCCCAGAGGCAAGTTAATCAATCTAGTTCATTCCCAGCTGATCTGTTTCCAGGAAAGCTGAATGTGGTGGTCCTTTTCTCAAGCCCCAAGCCCTAAAGGAGAAAGCTAATCAAGTCCAATCTCAAAAGTTGTTCTTTTTCCTATCTATCCCTGAGTCCCATGATCCAGTGGGAAAGTCTAGAGAATTCCTTTCACTAATTATTTGACCAAAATTTCACTTTCTTGCACTAACTATTACTAACAAGCTAAAAGTGACCACGTTCTAATACAATGTTGATTTAAATAAACACATAACTTTTAACATAACCTACTCATACTGTATTCAGGTCAATATGTCCTTTTAAAGCACTATCCAAAGCCAATTTTCCTATACTACTATGGTGAATAAGTATAAAGTAGGCAAAATATCTTCCCCTGTGAAGGCCAGCGGAGAAGCAAAATTTCTACCCAGCCCCAAAATGGTGATCAGCCTATACTAACCTTCAGAATGACTGGGTTGGTCAAGAAATGCTAAAAGACAGTAGAAGAGGGACAGAACCATGATATATAACCTCTCTGGCTACCTCCACTCTCTTACCGTACCTCAAAGCAAACTGTTGATGGCATTAACTCTCACTCTCTCTCTCTCTCCTTCCAGAAAGATAAATGATACCTCCCCACTAGAGTTCACCATTAGATGATGCAAGGTAATGTGTAATTATATGTGTAAACTTTGAGACATATTCTTTGTACCCTGCTGTTGTTGTGTGCCTTCAAGTCATTTCCAATTTATGGTGATCTTAAGGTGAACCTATCACTGGGTTTTCTGGGACTGAGAGTGTGTGATGCACCCAGTGGGTTTCCATGGCCAACCAGAGAACTGAACCCTGGTCTCTATGTAGAGTCGAAGGCTTTCATGGCCAGAATCCATTGGTTCTTGTGGATTTTTCGGGGTTTGAGACCATTTTCTGGTTGTATTTTCTCCTGACGTTTCACCTGCATCTGTGACTGGCATCTTCAGAGGAATGGTGAATTGGAAGTGGAGTGGAGAATATATATGCCAGTCTCCTCCTCCAGAGGGGAGGGAACAATTAGCATAATAGTCCTATTGTGTGTATTGAATACTTGTTCCTGGAGGGAGACTTCTTGAGCTCAGGTGGAGCTCATTAGGGCTCGTTAGTATCTTTTGTGTTTTGATTTTGGTGTTTTTCAATACTGGCAGCCAAATTTTGTTGACCTTCTTCTCCTCTTTCCTGTTAAAATTAAAATTATCAAGACCCTGAAAAAAACCACAGGAGTAAGGATAAACAGGCACCTGAAGGGAATGTGTTTTTACAATATATCAAAGGAGTCACTGACCGAATAGGGAAACTCATGAAGAAACATAACCTTCGGACAATTTACAAACCAGGAAAATTCAGCAAATGCTTCACTCAGCAAAGGACAAGAGGGATCCCCTAACTTCTGCAGGAGTTTACCGCATACCATGCAGCTGTGGTCAGGTCTACATAGGGACCACAAAACGCAGCATCCAAACATGAATCAAAGAACACAAAAGATACTGCAGGCTGATCCAGTCAGAAAAGTCAGCAGTAGCAGAACACACTATAAACCAACCCAGACACAAAATGTTATTTCAAAGCACAGAAATTCTGGACCATTCTAACTACCAGGTCAGGCTACACAGAGAGGCCATTGAAATCCACAAACACTTGGATAATTTCAACAGGAAAGAGGAGACTTGGAAGGTCAACAAAATTTGGCTGCCAGTATTGAAAAACACCAAAATCAAAACACAAAAGATACTAACGAGCCCTAACAAGCCCCACCTGGGCTCAGGAAGTCTCCCTCCAGGAACAAGTATTCAATACAAACAATAGGACTATTATGCTAATTGCTCCTTCCCCTCTGGAGGAAGGGACCAGCATATATATTCTCCACTCCACTTCCAATTCACCATTCCTCTGAAGATGCCAGCCACAGATGCAGGTGAAACGTCAGGAGAAAATACAACCAGAACATGGTCTCAAAACCTGAAAAACCCACAAGAACCTGGTCTCTATGATCACAGTCCAACATATAAACCACTACACTAAGCTGCCTCTCAATTTGTATCATATAATGCTAATAATAGTAATTCTTGATTCCAATTTCTCTTTCTCTTTTTCTTTATTAATTCAGAGTTCTGACTGTGAACTAAGTATTGTTTATATCATTGTTGATTTTTTTCATTTCCTCACTTTTCATTTTCTCATTTCCCAATTTGTTCTTTGTAAATCATGAAGTTAAATTATGAAGATGAAGGTATATTTTGGGTCCTCAAAATGAGAAAAATATCATGCAAATCAGGACACCAGGGGTACTGTCCTTCACTTACAAAGAAAATCTGCAACACATACAATATCTGTATGGTGAAAGCAGAGAATCTGATACCACTCTTCCACCTCAAGAAGCATGTGATGAACTTTCAAAGGGTCTCAGCTCCCTCACAAGTAGGAGTTCACCCTTCATGCTCTCTCAGGATATTCAGAATGTTAGTGTGGTGTGGTCTGAGGTGTTTTTCTGGTGGACAGTGAGAAGAGGTCATTTTGGCCTCCTCAGCACAGCTGCAAGTTTGTTTAGTTTGTCTAGTCTTCTGAAGTTTCCTGTCTCATGGGAAAGCTCTAAGCATGGGAACTGTGTGTCACATGGTGTATGCCTGTGAGTGGCTTAGCTCTGGTTAAAAGCTTACATCATGATCAGCAAGGTTCCCTTGTTCCTTGTTCCTTCCTATTTCTTCTCTGTTGGGTGTTTTTTAGCTGGACTTGTTTATGCTTCTAGGCAAAGCTGTCCAAAGCACTATGCTCATCCTGTATTCTGCTATGCTTCAATAAACTGTAACTTAGCCAAGACACATTTTGCATGGCTGTTTTTTCCAGTCTGGGACAGCTAGCAATGATTAAGCACTGCTTCATGTTTTTGCACTCTACAAATACTCTGGGGTATGCACCTGGGCACCCTGACATGCTCACCTAGGTTGCTTCTTAACAGCCAAACCCAATACTTTCTATTTCAGTCTCTCTAACCACAATCAAAACTGTGACACTGTTTCTTTCCCCTACTCAATCCTACTCCATCACTTGAAAGATAAAGATTGGCAGAAATTCTAGCTGCTTAGCCACTAAGAATGAAAGACCATTAATCACAATTCTATCTTCCATCCTCAAGCACCAGACTCTAAAACGAAGGAAGAAAGCATAACTAAGGCAGTTAGAAAGACAGTTGTTGTGCAATGGTTTTGCTTGAGAAGGATGGTGCAACTATTGTCAGCTCCCATCTCCCATGTTTTCCCACTGCCTCTTCTTTTCCCATCTTTCTTACCACCATTTCATACCACACACAGAGATGGATGGTCTCTAGCTTGGGGCTATCAGTCTGAGGGCACACATTGTTTTAAAAATATACAAAATAATCAAATCACACATGATAAGAGAAGATTTTTATTCCAGTACTTTCACTCCATCAGGACAAAATGTGTTGCGTTGGGAACTTCTCATGTGGTTTCAAACCTACCAGTCTTCATATACTCCCAAGCAGCATCAAAAGCATCCACTAGGTTGACCCATATGAATCCGTATGAACTGGATAATGCATGAATCACCTATTTGAAAAAGATTTGCATACTCTAGAGATCCAGAGTCAGCTTGCTTTCTTAAAAGTCATATGACAAAAATTACTATTATTCACAGACAGACAGACACACACACGTTTTAATTTAACATATGTGGACTGCTACCTGTTTGTTGACATTTATTCTCCCAAGGATTAGAGCCTCCTAAGGTACTGAGCCAGGTGCTGGCTTACCAGTGAGATTTACCATTTGTCCCTTTTTTCCATGGGGATATAATCTGGGTGCCAGTGACACCCAGGCACGGCACAAGACAAGGGCCAGTCCTCCTTCCTGGGAGGTGGGAAAAAGGTTGCTTTCCGTAATAAGTCAGTGGTCTTTATAAACAGCCTGCCCTCCCAGATAGGCAGCTGAACAAACCCCTTGGAATCCTGCTGCAACTGCTTCTCTCAACACAATCCACAACTAAAAGAACGCTGAAGCCATTATTTCCCAGCATCCTATTCTGCAGTACCTCAGAAACCCTTTAGCTGGGGTGCTGCCTGGCTTAGGAGGTAGGTTTTGTGGATCATGTCCAATTGTTACCAACCATATGCATAAATCCCATAAGTTACAAGATTTTAAATACAGTTTACAATTTCATACATGTTGAACAGGATGCCAGCTGCTGTGTTTTTTAAAATGATTTATATTGTTTTAATGATTTGAATTTTAACATGGTATCTAATTTGTAAATTTTTATCATCAGCTTTCTACTTATACGTTGTTTTACCTTGTTGTAAATTCCATTGTGTGCCTAAATGTCTTCAAGATACTAGATCCTGTCTGATCTTGGAAGCTAAGTAGAGTCAGCCCTGGATTGGTGGAAGACCACCAATGAATACCAAGTGCTGTGGGCTATATTTCAGAAGAAGGAACTGACAAAATCATCTCTGCAGATTCTTTGGCTAAGAAAACCCTATGAAATTCATGGGATCAATGTAAGTCAATAGGTGACTTGAACGCACACACACACACATAAGGTGCATTGTGTTACATGTTGGGAGAGAGGTGGGATACTAACTAACTAAATAATTAGTTATTAACCTATAAGGTAAGTCAAGCTGAATAAGAATAACTGGTTGAAGATCATCCAGACATGGTTCATTGACTGAACATCAACGTTATTTGACTTTTATTTTTATTTTCTGGCAAGCTTCATCATACTACATCAGTCCCTCCTGTGGAGGTAATGTTGTAACCACCCACATGGGGTTTTGGTTTTTCAGGAGATTCCTTTTTTGTTCTCCTTGCAAGGGCCATTAATTTGAACTCAGCCATGCTCTGAGATCATCTCTGACCTGCTTTTCCAGTCAGTCCTTTTCCACATGGCCTTACCCAGTCATTGTATGTGATTTCTATTTTATATCAATTAAACATATCTGCCAATATTGGAAAAACACGTCAGAGATGATCTCAGAGCACAGCTGAGTTCAATTTAACGGCCCTTGCAATAAGGACAAAAAAGGAATCTCCTGAAAGAGCAAAACTCCCTGTGGTTTTCATATCCTCTGGAAAACCAAGCCAGGAAAACTGGCCACCAACTTAATTTGACTCCCAATCGTTGGAAACTTCAAAGAAAGAATTTTTGGTTGATTGATAACTCTGAGTTAAGCAAACAGGAAGATTTCAGACAAATCCTCACACCTATCCTCTTCCTGATCCCTAATTATTTGTGTTTTTCCCAGGAACAGGGTCTGTCCCCCAGGCATGCATGCTTATATTCACATTCCTTCTTTGGGGCTTTAGCTAGCTTTTCTCTCTCTTGCTGGCTGGCCGACTGCCCAGCTCACCATCTCTCTCTCTCTCTCATTCTCTCTTTGTTTTACCAAGCTGTCTTATGTTTTTCCGAAACAGCCTTCAAGAGCAGGTGTAGTATATTTGTTTCTGTCCCTGCAACTCTTCCCTCTCTTATGATTTTCAAACTCAGTAGTCCTTGTGTGCTTGTGTGAGTGAATGCTTCATTTGAATGCTTGAGTAATTTTCCCAATTTTACCAAATAAAAGATCATTTAAAAGGACACTTGATTTTTCTTTCTTTCTCGTGCAGTTTGACCCAGTAGACATAGGATAAAAGATCTCGCAAGTTGCCCTGCCCTTTGCTTCACTAAAAGCAGTGCTCTGCTAATTTCTCCAACCTTTTATAAAATTCAAGTGTCCCCCGAGCGATCCCCAGAAGCCAGGGTAACAATGTTCAGGTAGTAAAAATGGCGGCAGAGATTGCAAAAGTAATGAGACAATGAGGATAGAAGAAAATACTGGCACATTACTTTCACAGATCTATGTTTTATTGATATAATCGTGGTATCATAACAGTATAGTACACCTGTCATGACTATCTCAACATGTGCAGCTTCTCTGACTGTTAATCCAGCACTTTTAGAGAATACACAACAGACATTTCACCACAAGCAAGGCTTTGATAAAATCCTTAAATACAGTTTTAAATAAAACACAGTCAGAACTCATTCATATCCACCTGAGCAGAATGTAGTATATGTGAAAATGAAAGCTGAGACAGCAGAGAAAAAAACTTTCTAAAAGAAATCAGCATGTCTGACACCTAACAACTACACAGGCAGTGTATCAATAGTATTCAGCACTGTTAATGTACAAATTATACAATCCAGTACAGAATTTAAATTACCCTGGGAAATAATTTTGTTTTTTGTTGTGTTTTCAGAGGAGAGTGTATTATGTATCAGAAAATATGCAGATACTGGCATTTATGAATAATTCTGAAGAGTTTGATCAACCCAGAGGAAACTCAGAAAACAAGACTAATGACAAAAACATTTCTGACATCTCTTGCTGAATCTTCTAAGTTATTAAGAAATATCAATAAATTCCAGAATTCTCTATGTTATTAATACTTTCCACAATATATATAAACCCTGATTATAGCTAGGGCTATGCCAGTCATAAGTATATGTGCTGCCTTACCTTTGAAGTCTAATGGATTTGAATTACTACTGAAAACCATGACATCTCTACATACATCATATAGTAAGGCTGTTTAAAAGACCATCAGCAACTATTCAAAATTATAAAGTTTGAAAAATACATGCAAGAACAAGTATGTTGCTTAAAGATTCTTCCACTTTTTGATGGCATAAAGCTGAACTGAATGCTATAGCTATTTCTCTACTGATGCAATTTCTGCCATTGATGTCAGCAGCTGTAATTGGATGCCTATCCATCATTCTGGAGCACTGTTAGGTGTAATATTTTTGCAAGGGCTGAATAAAGTCAAATCCCTTGTGTTGCCACCCAAGAGGTTCTCAGAGTGTTCTGGAACAATAACTTTAGTCCACAGCCATGTACTGAAACCATTTTACTACATTAGGAATATATACTATATATGTGTCTGTGGTGTTCAGTCTCATGCCACCAGCATTAATGGTTCTGAGAAATACTGGAAGTAAGAAATACTGTGAAGTGATTCAGTAGCTTTAATCATTTCAGAATTTTTCTTTGAACATGAAACTGTTGTGATGGGATCTTGAACGCTATGATAAACAACACTATTGCTCTCCCATTGCAATGTGACATGAAGCTGAGGTGAGGTTGATAGGTGATATTGAAAAAGATAGTCTACATGGAGTATTGAAAAATAGCTTTCATATCTCTGGATCCCAAGTGATTTAAAGCAACATTTGTAAGAAAGAATATAATGGTGTTTTGTCATACAGTATCATTGCATATAATTGCTCCATACAGACATTTCCAGAGCAGCATGAGATCCATCCACATAGAAACGGCTCCTACACCAGTCCAGTATTGTTAGGATCAGATCACATGTGGCAGGGATGGAAACTTGCATGGCTCTCCCAATGTTGCTGGACTGCAACTCCAAGCAGTCCTCATCCGCATAGCCAATGGCAAGTAATGCTGGGGCTTGCTGTCCAACAGCATCAGAAGGATGACACAATTCCTACCTATGATGTATGAGGACAAAGAGAAGTCCTTGTACAGTGGAATTTACACAGCCACTACAGTGCAGTTCACTATCTGCATAAAAACCTTTGCCTTTCTGAACTTTATTTCAGTTATGTTTTAAATCAATTTTAAATGGTTTTAACCATCTGCCTTTGGAATGGAATTATGATTTCATTGTTTTTAAACTTATTTTAAATTTTGTAAGATTTTAGCTAATCTTTATAAAGAATTTGTAAGCTGTTTTGGATCCCATGCTGGGGAAGAAATAGCGTATAAATTCACTGAACTGAATAAATGAACAAATGAATGAATAATCTGCTCAGGACTGTGTATGCCTATACAATGCCACTGCAGAAATAACTCCTCCTCTCCCTTTGACTTTTCCACATTTTATTGTGTTTACAACCTGAAAGTGAAAAGAATTTCACTGCCATTGTTACCACTTGATGTGCATAAGATACTCAACACTGAGAAAACGCAAAATATACAACTGCTTGTCTTTTTTGGGAAAGTCTCATCAGCTTTGCACATATGGGTCCTATAATCCTGCCCATTCTTCTTGGCAAAACGATTCCAGCTGTCTCAGGTTGGATGGGTGAACAGCAGCTTTCAGTTCTTCACACATATGTTCAGGTTAATTGTAAACCATTTCAGCATCACTGTGGCTATGTGTTTAGGGTCATAGTCTGTCCTGCTGGAAAGTGAACCTCCATTCCAATCCCAGGATCCTTGCAGACTGGAACTAGTTATCCTCTACAGTTTCCTCCAACCATCTTGCCCTCATTTGTAACCAGTTTCCTAGTTCCTGTCAAGGAAAAGCATGCCACAATATGCTGCAGCTTCCACCATGCTTCATCATGCAGATGGTGTTCTCAGGACAATTAATATTGTTGGCCTTTAGCCACACAGCACTTTGCAGCAAAGCCAAAAAGTTCAGTTTTGGCGTCATCAGATCAGACAACCTTTGTCTGCAGGTTTCCTATGTCTGCCTCATACTTTTTGCAAGCTCCAAATTGTCTTTGATATAGGTTTGTTTTAGAAAGGACTTTCTCCTTGCCAGTCTTCCATAAAAACCTCAGCTGAACAGAACATCTGGATGATAGCTGTCCAATGGATGGGTTTTCCATTTTCAGAATTAACATTGGACTGTTACTTCTCTAACGCCTTCTAATGTGACTCTGCCTACAGAATACTGTCCACCAGAATTCATTAACTGGGTAACAGTTAATGAGTTCTGGTGGACAGTATTCTGTAGGCAGAGTCACAGTTGAACCATATTCTTTCCATTTTGTAATGATGGATTTAATAGTGTTGTGATAGCTGTTCATAGCATAGGTTTATATCTATATCTATATCTATATCTTCTGAACCTGATTAGTGTTTATGAACAATGTCATTCCAGAATGATGCTCTTTTGTTTAGATATGCTCTCCGGTGACCTTTGGGGCCTTCTAAAAACACATATCTTTCATTTTGTTCATGTAGTACTGGAACTGTAAATAGGTGGACTCAATTTAATTATATGCGGCTTCTAGAAGCAGTGGGTTGCACCAGGGCCTATAGTATATGGTTCTACCTAAATATCTAAAACTATTTTTCTTACTTCTCAATCAATTGAATGTGTGCAAACTAAGCTAGTGAATATTAACTAAATTGTAGCCAAAATGGGAATATTGAGAATCACGGGGAATATCAGAATGCATAAAGAAGCAAGAGAATAGCTGAATAACAGCTGAGCATGATCAGTAGCCACAGAATACTGAAGGGGGGATATGCAGAAAAATAGAGATGAGGTATAGTGAAAGTGAGTATTCTGCAATGAGGCATAGCTGGCTTGAACAATGATCAGGAGCGCATCCTTCTCCAACATTTTGTTGCAATTCCAATTTTTTTAAACTTACTGCTGACACTTGAGCAGAGATGTGAGAAAGACTTTGAGCAATAACTACTGAAATCTCAAAAGTCATAAGGCATTAATAAGGTTTCCTGTGATTGGAAGTGGAGATACAGTGTCCTCCATAGAGTATTTGGGAGAATTCCAAAATGGAGACCTGCAAGGGTCACAATTATCCATTTTAATGCTGTTTCTACACATGACACATATACCTTTTGGGGGGGGGGAAGCTGGGTCTCTTCTAGTTTTGAAAAAAAAAGATAGGTCGGTACAGCTCACAGGTGTCCAGGGACGTAAAAAATAGGGAGCTGCTCCCAAACCCTCAGCAGCTTCTCATCCCTAGTTTAGACTTTCAATATAATCTCCTACTGCAGACCAGCTGGAAAACAAAGGTGGTTTTTCCAGTATCTGTACTGAGCAAACTATTCTGAAAACATCTTTTCTGCATACTGCATGTATCATTGCTTCATTTACTATGAAGCTGTCTTTCCATCTTTTATCAAATATAACCACTCATTATCTGTTAATTTCAATCAAATTGTTTCATTCCTGTCCAGTTTCCACTAATAAAACCTCAATCAGAACTCATGAGTTACTGGCCTTGATGGAGACAGTCCAGTTTAGAGACAGACTGGTTATGGAGCAAGTTGTTCAAAGTTAACCAAAGCCTGCAAACACTCTACTGCCTAGACAACGGCTTCTAAGCTTTTCTATGAAATCAGTCAAAACACTGTGAGCTACAGGACCTGTAGAATCCTTGGAGAGGTAAGAGACACTACATGCACACTAGACCTGTGCCTTTCCTGGCTTTAAAAAGAAGCCAAATGGGGACTGGTTAAATGGGTAATGGGAGTGATGAATGCCTTGCAGCAGCAAGGCAGAATTCCACCATGTCTAAAAGAGTCTATGGTGAGGCATTTACTGGAAAAAATCCTCCCTGAGCCTGTTTCTAACATCCTTTTTTTGGGCAAGATTCTGGAACACATGGAGGCCTTCCAGTGTCAGGGGTTCATGGATGAAATGGATTAATTTGATCTGGCTTCAATCTATACTTTGTTTTTTAATGCTTGTAAACTTTCTCGGATCCTGTACAAGGAGGAAGGTAGGATATTAAATAAATAAGTAAATAGAACAGATCAATCAAAGGTATAAAGGCCAATTTGGTAAGAACTGGAAAAACTATTCCACATTATATTGGGGAACTCTTAACTGGTAATCAGATATCCATAAAAATCTGCAAGGAAAATTTTGCTGTTAATTTTGCTACTTCTCTTTTTTATTCAGCACTTGAAAGATGCAAAAGAAGAATTTTCAGTATTTACATAACTTGTAAATCCTAACATCTCAAAGTCAAAGAAAAAAGAAAGAAAGAAAGAAAGAAAGAAAGAAAGAAAGAAAGAAAGAAAGCACTATCTCCATGCATTACCTGCCAATTTATTTGTACTTTTCAACTCATGAGTTCTACAATGAGCAGGATGAGTCATCACACAAATGAAGACCTTTGTTAAGATTAGCAGATTCCACTGCATAGTTATTTCACAGCTTTAATGCTCTAATAACTATCTTCCAAAATTGCTTTGAAATTAATGTACAACCTTAGAACAAGGATGTCAGAAGGACTGTGAAACTTAGAATAGCAGTTGATGGTAAAACTGCATCCCTAAAGCCTTGCTCATTGATTGATGCTAACTCAACTATTTTTACTTCACAGGTGCATTTCCATTCATGTTGAAAATAAAATGCTAGACTTCAAGACATATATCAAACACATATCACACATTTTAATCTAGAAACACCTCTTCTCTATGTTTCCTCTCCAGATCCAATCCACAAAAAGAAATTGATCTGCTCAAGAATGTGAGTTAAAATCTATCAAAGCTCAGGCTATGAGAAAGAAATCATGCAGTCATTATTCCCAGATCCATTAACATTTATCATTCCATCCCTAAACCCACATCGAACAGCTTTCCAATACCTTAATAACTACAGTTGGAGTTACAACTTCAGTTCTCCAAGTAATCAAAAATCTGCTTTACCACATGCTGAATTCTGAATTTGAGGTGATTTCAGGCCTTCCATACAAGCAAGGGAAAAAGAAGCCAGTCAGTTGTGTTTCCCCACCCCACAACTGTCTGTATCTATCCCCTCTCCTTTTGTTGGGAGCACAAGGATCACATATATCTCCCAGAAAAGACACTAATGTGAGGACAATGTTCAACATTCTGAACAAGCATGAAAGCAGAAAGCACAATGAACTTGTTCTTTCACCTCCCACCCCCTCAAAACACTCACATTGCATACATCCATATGAGGAGATTAATTGGCCCTAATTGATTTGTTTGTTATAGATGGTTAGTTCTTGCTATATGGTCAAAAAATAAAAATGTAATCTTATTGCAGGCACCAAGAATTTAAGAAGAGGTCTGTGTTGTTCAGCATCCTCTTCCCCACAATGACTCATTCAGGAGTCTACGCAACACTCACAGAAAGACATGAGGGCAACAAGCCTTTTCCATGGTAATTCTCAATCAAATTGTTATTCCTAGTGTTTGAATGATTTCGAACAACTAGGAACTACTGAAAGCCTTATCTTCCATTGATTTACACGATCTTTTTAAAAAACCTATTGAAGTTCATTGTAGTATGTTGTGGTACAAATGTTTCTGTACAAAGTACATTCAATTTCAAAAATAAAATGTCTGTTTTTTTATGAAATGTATATCTCCCTTATCTAGCTTGTAATGAAAAAACAATTGTGATATGTTTGTCCAGGCTTTCACCATTTCAACATAATAGTCAAGATAATGCGATTTTCTGTAAATGCATAGTGTGCACAACAACTAAAAATATATACCTTTTATATTCTTCCTCGTGAAACCAGAACATTTGGTAAACATAAGTCTCTGGCCTTCTATGGTACTCCAGAGGATTGGTAGCAATGTGATCCTTTTCTGTCCTATGTTATCTCTAACACGAGCAGGAGTTGTGGAGTTATATTTTATAAATCATAGCATTGCTGAACTGAAGGGAGATATCAAGCTGCACTAGTAAAGCTTTGCAAATTGTTCTACATAATTTCACAGAAAAACAGTAGGAACACAAAGAGCATTTTCATGTTAAAATACACTGAAACATGCATCTCATTGAGAGTACTTGCATGGAGATGTAGAATGAGCACCAGATAAAAGTGTTAAACAGCAGACAAATTTCTACAATCAGTTGGCAGCAGTTTTAACTTTATTCAGTTGTGTGATGTATGAAAGAAAAATGCTGGACCAGCTGAAAAATCTTAGCACTCAGAATAGAATGTTTAGCTGGAAGGACACCTCAAATGTAGTCAAGCTGATGTTTATGATGAGAGTACAACCTATTGGGAGTTTTGCATGTCACATGAGATGTGTGTATGGTATATGGCTTTTGATGATGGAAGTTGATTTCCTGTCCTGTATATGAAAGTTTTTCTGAGAAAATCATTTCCAAGCACCTGGTGTGAAAAATATCTCCCAATACTCAATAGTCTGAAAGGCACCTGTACTAACATAGTTGCAGAATTTTGTTACTCACTGACTGATCTATTTAAAACATACCACAAGCACAAAAGACTAAACATCGGGGGGAGGGGGAGCTAAAATTAACAACAAAAACAGCAGTTTTAAAAAAAGAGAGGAATATAGCAGTTCCTTTTGCACTTTAATAAACTCAAAGTCAACCCATTTCCTCTCATTCTTTTTTCCAGCTTTGCTTAAAGAAACCTACATCCTTCCTGAAGTTCATTCTGGAAGATTCTAGCTCCAAGATACTTGGAGATGCTTGAAGAATAATTTTTTATATTTCTTAACATGGAAAAGAGCCAACACATCTGTCTGTTGATTCACTGACCATTTCTTGCTCACAGTGTTTGTAACCTTTCTTTGTTTTTATGCAGCTGGGAAACAGAAGGACAAAAAAGTTATATTCTTCAGCAACATTTATGTTTACATCTCTTTGGCAAGGAAAATATACTGAAGTCACTAAGCATATATTTAAAGTCTAAAACAACCCATTGCATCTGATCTGCAATATACAGTGTCATCTTTTTAAAAAAATGTTCAAGAACTGAGATTAACTCTTGCTTTAGGGGGAGAGGATCAGCTGCAGACAGCAAATTTCGATAATGTTTTCAGTTCTCTGTATATGGCTCACATTATAGAAATATAATGATCAGTCATTCTATCCATTGTCAAAATGATATTGGTGTGGTTTCAGGAATAAAGTCTATAGGGAGCAGTTTTGTACAGAAGTATTTCCCCATGCCCGACTTTATTCTTTGACACAGCTTGGATTCCATGTATTTTTATAGTTGTATGATTATGTATGATTAATTTCTGTCACTCATTCTCAACAAATTACACAAAAATAAAAATGATGATGATATACTATAATATGAAGTAGTGATAAGGGTAGAATTACACCAAAATGTCACTTCTCTTGCTGCACCATACCACTAGGCCAATCATGGCAACCATCAGAAGAACTGGTATGAGAATCAGGGTTATGAGAATTTTATCCGGTGGATCTTCCCAATGTACTTTTTCTGAAGTACAATTTGAAAAGAATTGTCTATGGATTTCAGTGATGAAGCCCTCAGCAAGGTGGTTAGGCCAAAAGCATTTTGCTGTTAAAGCCTTGTTTTCTGTACACAGGGTAAAGTTGTTGTAGTACCTAAAAATGAAAAGAGCACGGAAATAAATGTGACAAATAGATACTTATTTTTTTAAAAAAATACTTCTGCTGACAACTCTTTCTGTCTTTTCAACTAATTATGACATTAAAAACATAGAACAGAGTTACTGAGGACTTCTGACAAATCTTTTGATACAGCACTGCACCAACAACTTGACAAATGCAGCCCTGCTGTAAGGATTTGCATCTGTCCTTGAGTTAGACTCAGTTATTCTAATCTCTTTTATTCTTTTATACTGATATCTAAACTAGTACAACGGCAAGTGGGTGCATACCATAAAATGAAAGCTTAGTAACACAGATCACAGCCTTGAGAAATAAATTACATAGGTATAATCTCACATCAGTTGAACATTCTTTGAACTCCCTATAACTGTTCAATAATGTTTCAAAAATAGACTAAAAACAGACTGAGACAAGCTATACTCTGATATGTCTACATTATCTTTGGAGTAATCTGGGAGTAAAGCCAAAGCTCCTGAGTATTAGTTTGTGTCAATCTGCATATATGCAAATTTATTTATATATGAGCATGGCTCAACCTTGCAGCTCTTCTTTATTGCTGCACAAAAGTCACTGAGAGATTGCACAGGCAAAACATACTCATGTACATACATATACACATTCACATGAAACATGCTATATATTAGAAATATAGAATTGGAAGAGACATAGAGGCTATTGCGTCCAACCCCCTGCTATGCAGGAACCCACATCAAAGCATTCCCAACAGATAGCCATCCAGCCTCTACTTAACAATCTCCAAAGAAAGAGATTCCACCACACTCTGAGGCAGAATATTCCACTGCCAGACAACTCTGACCACCAGGAAGTTCTTCCTGAGGTTCAGGTGGAATCTTCTTTCCTGCAGCTTGAATCCATTGCTCCTTGTCCTAGTCTCTGGAGCAGCAGAAAACAAGCCCGTTCCCTCCTTGACATGACATCCCTTCAAATATTTAAACATGGTTATCATGTCCCCTCCTAACCTTCTCCTCCTAGAGCATGGCTTCCAGACCTTTCATCATTTTGGTCGTGTTCCTCTGGACACGCTCCAGCTCGTCAATATCCTTCTTGAATTGAGGTGCCCAGAACTGGACACAGTATTCCAAATGAGGTCTATGCAGAATAGAGTGGTGTTACTGTGGTCCATAGTCCTATTCCAGGGTCTACTAAAGATAATTCAATATAAAAAGATTGGCTATTCAAACTGTTTCCCTCCACATGCTTGAGAGACCCCCGGATACGCATGCACACAGACACGGCCGAAGGGCTGAAAAATATAAGAAAAATCTTAAGTCAAGCCAGTAATTTTCCGGCACGCAGCTGCAGGAGACCTCCAGGCAAGTACACATTGAAAAATAAATTAAGGATGACTTCCGGTTCTGCAATGGCAAAGAGAAGGTGAATCCTCTCCAGCTCTGGAGAGAATCCACCACATTTCATGACTGGGGGGTGATCTGCATGATAGCAGACACCTCAAAAAGTTCTCTGGCGAGTAGAGAACTCGAATGGGGTCACGGAGACTCGTTTTCTCTCGCCCGAGTGTGAGGATTTCAACAAATCCACTCGATCGAGGGTCAGACAGCAGCCATCGTCGTGAAAGGTAGCTGTGCTTATTCTCAGCATGTCCTCGTCGCGGAATTTTAAAGCCACTTGATTGGACTTGTGCCAGGGTGATCTGTCTGTTTTCTGAGAGAGGTACTGTTAGCTCTGCAATAAGGAGATATCTTAATATTGTATCCCCTTTTTTGGAATTGGCGCCATCGTGATCTATTATAAGCGTGAATGAGATGGGAGAAGTGAAGAGAAAATTAGCTAAACTCTGGAGATTGCTATTTTCTATTTGCTTTTTTTTTTTTTTTGCCTGCGAGAAGGGGACTAATGGGATTGAATCCGAAACCTTGTGGAGAGAAAACTTTTGTCTTTTTTCTTCTTCTTCTGTTTGGAGCCTCTCAATAAGAAAGAAGGTTTTTTTAATTTTTGAAAAATTAATTTTTTATGTATGGGCATTGCATGATGCCAAGATGGCCACCGGAGTCTAAAAGGGAGGTGGAGCTTAAATAAAAGAGGGCAAACGCTCAGCCTAGACAGAAGGTTTTTTTGGGGGGGGGTTACATATATAAGAACTTTGAATAAACTTTCACTGTGATTGTGGTTGGAGAGGTGTCAGAAGAGAGAGCCTTTGGGGGAAGCGCTACGACTGGCGGTTCGGGACCCAAAGAGAGAGTGGCAGAGACGGCGTCCTGGTGAGCAGGATAGAGTATGGGGAGAGTTCTAGCGAGCAGATCAGCGTGCAGGGGTGATTTTGAGCCCAGACCTCGAGCTTTGGAGTGGTGGCGGACCGGGTTAGAGGGCCACGCAGACGGACTTGGAAGGAGGGGAGCCGAGGCTTGCGGGTGAGTGCCTGGACAGGAGACAGTGGACTACTGGTGTTTGGCGTGTGGGTCAACGTGTGGGGTGGACTCGGTGCACAAGCCGGTGTGCGGTGAGGAATCGGCGCACAGGCCGGTGTGCGAGGGAGAGTTGGCGGTGTGCGGGGGAGAGTTGGCGATTTGGTGCATAGACACAGGCACAGAGGGGTGTACTGAAGGAAAGCTGTAAAGCTGCAAAGGTCCAAAAACATAGATGATTTGAAAGGCTGAATCTGTTAAGTAAATGAACAAAGATGAACTGAACTGAATTATTTTGAAATGAACCGTCTTGAATTGAACTGATTTGACTTAAAAAGAAGTGATATGAATTGAGCTGAATTGATTTGATCTGAATTGAAATGAAATGATGAAATGTACAGTTGAAATGAAATTGAAATGAGCTGAAATGAATAGAACTGAGTAAGCATTGATTGCATATTTAATTATCTTATACCTCAAGCATAAATTCACTTCAAACCTTTGGTTCATCTAATTAATTATATATATGTGGGGGAGAGATAAAATATTGGATTCCTGAGGGGAATCTTGTGGGGAGAATCTGATAAAAGAGTAAACAAGAAAACTTACATAAGTTTAAACCTGTAAATTGATATAAGTTTAAACTTACAAATTAATGAGTTGATATTAGATTGTTGGAAGGGAACAATATATGATTGTTTAACTTGTTTGAATGGACACAAGATCAAAATCTAAAATGGCGAAACAAGCAAAGGGAACTCCAATTGACCCTAGACAGCCAACTCTAACAGTATCTACAATGCCTAAACAAAGGGAAGAGAATATAATACTGGAAGAGATTAGATCAATGCAAGCCGAGCAGGCACAAATGAGAACAGAACAGTCAGAAATGAAGTCGGAATGGTGGAAGGATATGAAGGATTTGCGCAGTGAGATAAAATCTGCCTTCAAGAGAGAATTTAAAGAAATAAAGAAAACAATTAATACTCTTTCTGAGGAGATCAAAGGAACTACAGGTAGAGTGAATAAGCTACAGGAAGAATTGAAATTGGTCCAGGAGAAATGTGCGACATTAACATGGGAACATGAAAAGGATATAGATGAGAGAGCCTTACTGGAACTTAAGATGCGGGAGAACTCCTTTAAAATTCGTGGACTAAAAGAGCAGAGTTCTGAGGATCTTAGACAGATTCTAATTCCAGTGTTGGCAAACCTGATTGAGATGGATTCCCAGACACTCGATTGGGAAATAGATAGGATCTTCAGAATTGGCTCTTTAAGAAATAGAAGAGAAAAGCTCCCGAGAGATGTGCTGATTTCATGTGTCAAGAAATCAATGAGAGACCTCATCCTTCAGGCTAATACCAAAACAGGAATTGAAGTTAAAGGTCAGAAGCTGCAATTATATAAAGACATACCGATAAGAATACTCCAGAAATGGCGAGAATATAATTTTCTAACTTCCAAACTTTGCCGAAATGGAATCCAATATAGATGGGCGAGATTGGAGGGCGTGACTTTTCGATATCAGAAAAAACTATTTGTGATCTCTTCTATACAAGAAGCCAAAGACTTCTTGACAAGATATGGTAAAAAAATTTCGGAAAAAACGCAAAGAGAAGAATGGTGAGGAGCAAAAGGAGGCAAACCCTCAGAGAAAGATGAAGGTGAAAAAATAACTTTGACTTCCTCACAGGAAAGTTTAGAAGAAGAGACGCAAAAAATAAAGCAAAAGAAAAAATCAGAAGAAGACTTTGCGCAACAAGCTAGTTTTATGACATTGATATCAGTGTTAACAGATAGAGGTGACTCAACTTCATAAAAATATAACAATGGCAGATTTGAAGATTTGGTCATGGAACATAAAAGGCATATGTACACTGGAGAAAAGACGCAAGATCTTCCATTATCTAGGCAAACAAACGATGGATGTGACTTGTCTGCAAGAAGTCAGAATCAAGCGGTCCAAAGAACATATCTTAAGAAATAGGACATTTGGGATACATATTCTTTTTCGTTCAGCAAAACGCAGTATTGAATAAAAAAAGAAAAGAGGAGATACAACATATAAATGAATTAATCCAGAGAAAAGAGACAGAATTACAATCGAAACCATCAGAGAAAAGGATTAAAGGGGAAATAAAAATATTACAAAAACAATTGGAGTTGATGATGACAGAAGAAATAAGCAAGAAGCTGAAGATATGGAAGCAGAAACATTTCGAATGGGCGAACAAACCCGGAAAGTGGTTAGCTTTGAGACTGAGACATAAAAATCGAAACCCACCTATTTTGAAAATAAATGATGGAAAAAACACTTATCATGAGACAGAGAAGATAAAAAAAGTGTTCATGCAGTTTTACCGTAATTTGTATCAGAGAAGAGAGATTCAAGAGAAAGATATCGAAAAATTTATACTGTCTGCAAAAATGAAAGAATTGATGGAAGAGCAGAGAAGTAAATTGAATGCATCCATTTCGATGGCGGAAATGGTTGAAGCAATAAGATTTCAGAGGAAAAATAAAGCTCCCAGCCTGGATGGATTACCTTTAGAGTATTATGAAATATTACAAGATGAATTAATTTTACATCTTCAGGCGGTTATGAATGAAGTTAAAAATGGTAAAATACCAGAGTCTTGGATGCAAGCTTTTATAACTCTGATACCAAAAGAGGAGCGAGATACAACCATTCCGAAGAATTACCGCCCGATCTCACTTCTAAATGTTGATTATAAATTATTTATGTGGATAATGGCAAACAGATTGAAAAAAATCCTGAAAGACATAATATCAGAGGACCAAGCGGAGTTTCTGCCAAATAGACAAATAAAACATAATATGAGGTACATACTGAATATAATTGAAGCTTTTGATAAGCAACCAAGCAGAAAGCTGGCTATGTTGTTTTTGGACATTGAAAAAGCCTTTGACAGTGTAAATTGGCAATATATGTTTAAGATGATAAGCAAGCTGAAAATGGGAGAAAATTTCATAACGGCTATCCAAACAATATATAAGAACCAAAATGCACAAATTTTGATAAATGGAGAGAAATTGGAAAGATTTAAAATTGAAAGGGGCACTAGGCAAGGTTGCCCACTATCTCCTTTACTCTTTCTTATATGCATGGAAACTCTGATTGTGAAGCTTAATGAAGATAAAGATGCGAAAGGAGTACGAATTCAGGGTATGGACTATAAGATAAGAGCTTTTGTGGACGATGTGGTGTTGACTATTGAAGACCCTTTGGAAAATATTGGAAGATTTAAAACTACGTTGGAGGATTTTTCAGTTGTTACTGGTTTGAAGGTTAATGAGGAAAAAACGTATCTTTTGGTTAAAAACATATCCAAAAAAAGGGAAAGCAGCTAAAAGCAATGACAGGCTTTTCAATAAGATCTAAAGTGAAATATTTAGGAATTTATTTGATGAATAAGAACTCAGACTTATTTAAGAATAACTACGGGAAGACCTGGAAACAGATAAAGGAAGACTTTAGGAGTTGGGAAAATAAAAACCTTTCTCTGTTAGGCCGAATATCAGCGTTTAAGATGGTGCTCTTCCAAAAATGCTCTTTCTGTTCCAGAATATCCCGGTAGTAAACAATAAATTGGTATTTAAAGAGTGGCAAAAAGATCTCAGAAAGTTCATTTGGAATGGAAAGAAACCTCGTCTTAGATTCAAAATACTTTGTGATGATAAGAAATGTGGAGGATTAGCACTTCCCAATCTGAATTTATATTTCCAGGCCTGTTGTTTAGATTGGCTTTGTGAATGGATGAAGCTAGCGGATCATAGACTTCTGGCACTTGAGGGACTACAGTTGGCTTTTGGTTGGCATGCTTATTTGGGTTTCCTCAAAGACATGGCATTACAAGATTTTAACCACCATTTTGTAAGAAGATCTATACTTAAAACATGGAATAAATATAAATCCAGACTTTATCCAAAAACCTCACTTTGGATATCTCCCCATGAAGCTTTTTACAAGCGAGAAAATATCTTCCATGGGAAATGGATGATGTATGGGGATATATTAATAGCAAAAGGCACAGAAATAAAAATGAAAACAATAGAGGAATTGCGGGAAGAAGGTATGAACTGCCATTGGTTGTTATATCGACAGTTGTATGAGAAATTCAAGATGGAAAAGAAATTGAATGGATTTCAAACAGAAAAAAATTGGTTTGATCTGGTGATGTTTGAGAAGAATAAAGGATCAATCTCCGAATTATATCAACATTTATTGGAATGGTTCACCAAAGAAGAGGTTGTAAAAGAACCAATGATACGATGGGCTCAGAACGTGGGTAGGGAGATAAGTTTGGATCAATGGCAAAAAACTTGGCAAAAAAGACTGAAGTATACTGCTTGCCAAAATTTGCGTGAGAATGTTTATAAAATGCATCTGATATGGTATCTCCCACCCGAAAGGCTGGCAAAAATGTATAAATGTGATGACAGATGTTGGAAATGTCAAACAGAGAAAGGCACTTTCTATCACCAGTGGTGGCTCTGCAATCAAGCACAGAGATATTGGAAATATATTCATTTGACTATGGAGAAAATCTTAGGGATTAAAGATGGGATGCTTCCAGAAATGTATTTATTGAATATTTTGAGAGATGAAATGGAGAAAAGGTTGGAAAGATTATTTTTTACATGATAGTATGTGCCAGAATAGTTTTTGTAAGATATTGGAAATCTCATGAAATTCCTATGGAAGGTGAATGGGAAAAAGCTCTGTGGGATATGATGATAATGGATAAACTGACTCTGCTTCTTAATAATAAGAATTTAGCAGAATTTAATAAAACTTGGGTGCCACTAATATCTTTTTTCAAAGAAAAGTGGAAAGATAAATACTTGCAGAAGGATTTTAGAGTGAAGTGATAAATGGGATAATAAATCAAACATATATATACATATGGCTTAGCCTATTCTCAAGGAAAAGATTTGTATCTTTTGAATTCAAAAGTATTAAGATGGTGTTAATTAGCAGATCAAATAGGTATAATCCAGATCCTGTATAAAAAAAGATGATATATCAACAAGACGAATCTAGTGGGTATTTCCTTTGTTGTTATTATATGTTGTATTATGTTATTCTATGTTTTATATTCTGTAATATGTTTGTGTTTTGTATTGTTCGTGATTGGTAAGATTTGTGTTTTAATGGTTGGAAATATTATTAAAAATAATTAAAAAAAAACTAAATTGAGTATGCACCAAGCATACAAAAGATTCTCAGCCCTAAACTGTCAGCTTGATAAGATTGTGCTTCTGACTATCCAACTGTCAAGCACTCCCTATTTGCATACTGTCTGCGCTATTGACAACTCCGTCAAAATCCAATCATCTTAAGTGCTGACCTTTTGGAGGCTTTGTCCCCGATCGGAAACCTATTGTTCTCCCCGGGAACAGACTACCCTACAGACACATTTCCCCCTATAAGAACCCCTAATTTTGAGTGCTTCTTCGCATCACTCTCGGCTTCCTCCCCGTCCTGCTGCCGCTCTGCTGGCCGAAGCCCTCCCCTCCATGTGCTGAGATTCACTGCTCCCGATTCTCTGGCTCTATTTCGGATTCCTGGACTACAGGATCAGGTGTAGTATTTTCCCCAAAAATCCTTCTTAAAATCTCCTATCTATTTTCCTCCCTTTATTTTCTTAGGCCTGTGTGAGTGAGTGCATAAGTATGCAGTGACTTAGGTTTTAAATAAAGAAATTAATTACAAACTAATTTTGCTTGGTTTTTGACTTGGCCTGACCCTGTAAAAAATGGTTATAAAAGATCTTGCTAGGTTACCCTGCCTTTAGTAGTGTGACAGCTTGTGCTCTGGATACTTCCCATTCCCCATTATTTGGAGCACATTGAGGGACCCCAGGAATCTGGGTAACAGAGTGGTGGAGAACATGGGCAGCCCCTGTACCCCAGATTTGAGTGGAAGTCACAACCCACTCAGAACAGGCTGGTACAGATGTAGGGAATGGCCAAATCAAATTCCTAGAGTGATAGGAACACGTGCGAGTGAGATCTGTGTGTCTGGGCTCCAGGAGCTATTCTATCGAGTTGGCAATCTGTCCCCCTTTCTCTTGGTTTGTGTGTGGCTTGGTCACTAGCTCCTGGGCAGTGAATCAAGTCCGATAGCAAGGGTTGTGCACAAACTGTTTCTGGGAATCACATCCCTAACTTGGGGACTATCGTGGGCTGGGATCCTAAGTGCTAGGACTGCTAGGCTAGGTTCAGCCCACACATTCATATACATAACAAGCACATAGCACTTAGGGAAGAAATCCCCTCCAAGGTAACATGGGTGTGTCCCATCAAGATTAAAACACGGGTTTTAATAGACAATAGGTGCGGGTGGTGAGTCCCAACCTAAGCAAGGGTTTTTGAAGAGGTTTTTCCCGAGGTAGAGGAAAGGTGCCCCTCACTCAAAAAACTATTAGGGACGGTTCAGAAAGGTTCCTCTCCCTTTGCCTCCGCTGCTTGGCCAGGCAGCACTGTAAGTTCCCAAGAGTTCATTTCCCCCTTCATTGTCAGGCAGAGTACTAGTGAAGGTTTTCCCCAGGTCTAGGTGATCCTCCCTGTCCCTGAATCGTGTCCTCGTCCTTTTGCCCCTAAGCTGTCGAGGTGGAAAGCCAGGCTTAGACAGGCAAAAGTGACATTTTCTGGGCAGACTGGAAACAGGCTCCCAACCCTCTGTCCTAAATTAGTTCCATTGAGTTCATTTCCCTAGCATCCCCCAAGGGATCTCGGTGATCCTTCCCATTCCTCCAAGTCCTGGTCCCACGTAAAAGTGAGTGTGTTAGAGAAAGGTAATAAAATTGAAGTAAAGAACCTCATGCAGGAGAAGGAGGTCAAAGGAAAATTAGAGCAGTGGGTCCTCAGCAAAGGGAGATGCCCCTGGAAGGAAACAAGCTTCCAGACAGCAGACCCCTTCGCCACCCTAAGAGAGGCATATGTCCAAGCCCATAAGTCAAGGAACCCGTTCGGGTCATCCAAAGATGCCCTGGCCACATGGGGACTTTGGTTCACGGCTAGAGACGCGTCCAGCACCCTGGGTGCGACCAGAGCCAAACTCACAGAATTAGACAAAAAAATTGTCTGACTTCAAGTCAAGAACGAAATCCAGGGCGTGGACAAAGTAATGTTCACGTCCGTAGCACAGGCTACTTCTCAGAAGCTTAATGAGGTGACCATCTAAGCACAGACTTGGAAAGAAAGGGCTGACCTGTTGGAGGAGGAATTAGCCCAGTCCAAGGCTGCTGCCAAGTTTATGGCAGCCCAAGTCAAGGAGCAGCAGAACACTGTCAGCCACGCGGCTTGTCAGAAAAGGACTGAGGAATTGGAGAAGCAGCTCCAAACATGTTAGGCTGTGATTTCAGCTGTCTGTCCAGAGTTTCTCCCCTCTTTCCCTCTTGCCGCCATCAGGGAGCCGCTGCTTCGGGATGCACTGGCTACACATCCCCACAACCTGGACTGGGTTGACTACAGCACCCCAGTTCATCCCGTAGAGACCAGATCAATGACAAAGAGGAATGGAGATGAGGTATTAGAGATTCAGGAGACCAAAAGCTGAATCCTCTGGAGAGCCACTAAAGCTAAGGCCATTGCAGACCAACTCAGTCCTCTAAATAAAAACACGGGGATCATGTGGCTTAATGCAGTGATCCATTCCCACCTCACAGCCAACGGCTAAGACCTAACTCAGCTGGCCAGGTTGTGCATGTCACCCACCGAACTACCCACCCTAGAATCAGCCGTGGCTGCCCGAGGTTTAGTGAGACTCGAGGCCCATGACTGGAGGAGGAGGATTATTAGAATTCTGTTGCCAGGACAGAGCACGGGAGTTTTATATGTTATGGAGCAACAGGGTCTCAAGGAGAATCCAGAAGCCTACGTAGCCAGGAAGCAGCTTCTGGCCATATTAGCAGGGAAAGTCCCCGAAGCACGGGATGGCTACAATTTCAACAACATGGAATTCAAGACTCTCCTTTATGGAGGCTTGAACCATGAAACTAAAACGGCACTGGGGCTCATTAATCCCAAGCACACCCATTGGGAAGAGTTCAGGGACAACCTTAGGAGGATCGCTGACCTGCTCTGCGAGGCGGGTGCCCTGAAACCTCCCCCAAGGCTGTTACTGTGGTGTATAGTCTGAGCCCAGGGCCTACTAAATATAATTTGATATCAAAAGATTGGCCATTCCAAACTGCTCCCCTCCATGTGCTTGTGAGGCCCCCAGATAAGCACGCAAACAGACACAGCCAATCAGCTGAAAAATACATGAAAAATCCTAGGCAGACCAGTAATTTTTTGGCACACAGCTTCAGGAGACCTCCAGGCAAGTACACTTTATTTTTATTTTTTTTATATTTCTTTTTATTTTTTATTATGAAAAAAAAATAAACAATACAAATCCAAATAAACAAAACACCACATCATTAACAAAAAAGTGAATAAACCCAACCCCCAGAGCCAACTTTTTATTTACTCCACTTTCCAAAATTGCCATTCTTCTTGTGAAAGGGTTCCAAATTTCTTCAAAATCATTCCCTTTTACAAGACCTTTCATAAATCTAATCCTACAATTTAATTTATCATTAATTGCAATTTTCCACACTTCTTTATACCATTCCTCTATTTGAACTTTTTCATTTGTTTTCCATTTTTTTGCTATTATTAACCTCGCTGCAGTTAACAATTAATTCCTTCATTGCCTGGGTACACTCAACCTTATTATATACAGACAACAACCCTATATTTGGACATATTGGTATCTCAATTCCTATTATCTCTTTTATTTCTTTAAAGGCAAATACACTTTAAACCAAATTAAGTATGCACCAAGCATACAAAAGATTCTCAGCCCTGAACTGTCAGCTTGACGAGATTAGCGCTTCAGAATAGCCAACTGTCAACCACTCCCTATTTGCATACTGTCTGCGCTATTGACAACTCCATCAAAATCCAACCATTCAAAGTGCTGACCTTTCGGAGGCTTTGTATCCAACCCAAAACATATTGTTTTCCCCGGGAACGGACTACCCTCAGGCACATTTTCCCCTATAAGAACCCCTGATTTTGAGCACTTCCTTGGATCGCTCGGATCACTCTTGGCTTCCATCCCGCCTTGCTGCCGCTCCATTTGCTGAGCCTTCCCCTCAGCTTCCACATGCTGAGAATCTCCGCTCCAACTGATTTCCTTCTGGCTACCCGGGCTACAGGATCAGGTGTAGTATTCCCCTTGAAAAACCCTTCTCAAAATCCTCTATCAGATTTCCTACCTTCATCTTCTTAGGTCTGTGTGAGTGAGTGCATATGTGAGCAGTGACCGTCTTTTAAATAAAGAAAACAATTATAATTTACTTTTGCTTGGTTTTTGACTCGGCCTGACCCCGTAAACATTGGGTAAAAGATCTTGCTAAGTTGCCCTGCCTCTTGCATTGCTACAGCTTGTGCTCTGGCTAATTGCCATTCCCCATTATTAGGAGCACATTGAGGTGTCCCCCACGGAACCCCAAAAATCAGGGTAACAAGGCCCCATAGGCCCACAAGGCTGGGAATTGGGAGTCCATAGAAGAGGTGACGTACTCAAACTATGGTCCCCATTCTCAACATTGCAAATCTGCCCTGAATTCAGTCCCCAAAGGGAACAGGAACCCACGTCTCCCTCCCAGACAGGAATACTGAGGCAGGCAAGAACCCTGGCAAGTCAGAGATCCCCGAGGTCCCCCAAGCAAGGCAGGGAACACTGCAATTCAGCCTCAGGTTCTAAAATCAGCCCCAGACAGTAATGTTCCCAAGGAGAAGTACAGTGGCTACGATCCTACTGCTCAGACATACTCATCTGAGTGAGTGAAGATCTGGGATGTCCTGAAGAGGCTCGGATTGGACATGAGCCAGTTCGATAAAAGACCCACGGCAGAGCTCATTGATGCCCTAGATAGGCATTTACAGCCGGGAAGTAGCCAGCCAGTGAATGCAGTGACCAACGGTTCCCCTCTGGCTGGATACTACCCCGACTTGGAGTTGTCAGGATAGGGGGGCCCTCGGTTTCGAGATCCCCCCAAAGGGTTGGGGCTTGACTGACGCCCAACAAATGGGGTAGATCTAGGGTGAAGGCAGGCACTGGGACTGAGAGGGAAAAGACCCCTCCCACCCCTCTTGCAGACTCCGGAGCAGGCTAAAGGTGCTGTGCCCTAACCTGATAAAACAGGGTGAGCCCACCCCATACGCTATCCGTTTGACCGGGTACGGCAGGGGGGACCCAATCTAAGTCCTTTGGAGGACACAAGCGCTCAGTGCGCATCAAAACAAGGCAGATTGCCCCTCCTCCTGACATAGCCCCAAGTGCAAATCCAACCACCTCTGAGACAGTGGTGCTTTCTGAGCACCGAGAAGGATCGCGCCAGGCTAAGGTTCAGGAGGAAGCCCCAACCAAATCTGATACAACACAGAACATTGCCAGCCAGTGTGAGAGCCAGGAAGAGGAGAGCACACAGCCAGGGGAAGCCAACTCCAAGCTTCCAAAGCTCGCCATTGTCCCAGCTCTGAGTCTCCAGTTAGAAACCTGCAGTTTCCCCCGACATTTTCTTGAATCCTTGGCAGAGAGAGTCCTCCCTCTCCATGCCCTCTTTCAATGGAGTTTGCTGTGGGACTGGGGATGTCAGCAGCAAGAGGCTCCTGCCCAACCAGAGCACGGGCTAGCACAGGCACTCATCCTGACATACCCTGACATGACCATACATACTCCCCTTAACTGCATTCCATCAGGGGAGAGCCTAACAAACACAACTGTGAGTCCCAAATACCACACGGAGGTAGATGTGGCTACTGCCTTCCCCTCCACAGAGCTATACTGGTGTCAGCTTACATTCATAGTCAGTGGCACTCAATACCTTTTTACTCTGGTGATCTTGAGAAGTGCCAAGGTAGTCTATGGCTTTGTCTCAGTCACAATGATACCAAGAGAAAAGACCTTACTTCAGGAGGCACTTGGGCTAGATACCAGCCTCCACTTTGATTTAGTCAAAGGGTCTCAAGCCATGACTGGGCACTGCCACTCTTACAAGTGAGGTCAGAGACCCACAAACAAACACATTCAAAGGACTGGAAAGGAAAGCCCCCAGACTGGGCAACCCCCTCTTTTGTGCAGCAGCCAAGGAGCAAAGCAACAGCTCCACTTCCCTTCATGGGCTGGCAGCCACCTTGAAGAAACACACTCAAGCAAAGTTTCCCCTTTTTGTGTATATAGTTTGTCTTAGTTGTAATTGTAGTTGTAGATTTTTAAACTTCTTCCCCTTTTGCAACAAAGGCAACATAGCTCCAAACTTGAACAACATAGTGTCATTCTGGCATTTCAAATTTTGTTAGTTTTCTATCTTGCTGGTTTAACATATTGGATGAGCCGCCAGTTTCTAAAATTGTGAGCTCTTGGTGAATTGGCCAATGCAGCCAAGGCTCAACCTTTTCTTTAGTCTGAAAAACTGGTTTTCTCTCTCTCAATGTTGCATACCCATAAGGCAAGGCAACACCAATCTCCTTGAAACGTCAGCACATGTGTGCATGATGGCCCCCAGCCTTAGGCTGGGGGGTCCTACTACTAACCTCTCTCTCAGCTTCATTCCTGAAAATACAGGAACCCTGTTGACTTCATCTTGTACCCTGATCAACCCAAAAGATGTTGGTCCAGTCTACCAACTATACTGAGACAGACAGCCACAAGCATAAGCTGATTCAACATGCAAGATGACCACTGATCCAGGAAGGCCTCGAAAGCCAAAGAATGCCGCCCACTCCTACTGTACCCCAGTTTCTCCAGATACAAGGGGGTGGAACCATCACTCCACCTCTCCAAATATACAGAAGACTACTCTTCATGGAACCTAAGCACATCCTCCAACTCCAAACATAAACAAGGCATGTGAACTGTTTGGGACTCTAGAAATGTATTTCCTCTCTCTACCAGACTAGCAGTGCAAAAGCTTGTGCTCTGGCTAATTCCCATTCCCCATTACTTGGAGCACATTTGAGGTGTCCCCCAAGGGACCCCAGAAATCAGGGTAACAGTGGTACCATTACTTCCCTTGATCTAGAAACAATACTCCTGTTGATGCAACCAAGAATTGCGTTGGCTTTCTTGGCTGTCACCTCGCACTGCTGACTCATGTTCAGCTTGTGGTCCACCAAGATTCCTAGATCCCTTTCACATGTACTGTTATCCAGCCATACGACCCCCATCCTATATTTGTGCATTCCATTTTTTCTGCCTAAGTGCAGGACCTTACATTTCTCTCTGTTGAAGTTAATTTTATTACCTTTGGCCCAGCTCTCCAATCTGTTAAGGACATTTTGAATTTTGATCCTGTCCTATGGCATTTTAACAACCTCTCTCAATTTGGTGTCATCTGCAAAGTTGATCAGCATGCCCTCTATTCCTTCATCCAAGTCATTGATGAAAATGTTGAATAGCACTGGGCCCAGGACAGAACCCTGTGGCACCCCACTAGTCATTTCTTTCCAGGATGAAAGTAGCCACTGGTGAGCACCTTCTGGGTTCAGTCAGTCTACTAATCCACCTAACAGTAGCACAGTCCAGCCCACAGAAGATTATTACAGAAGATTATTTCTTAGTCACAACATTGAAGCCTTTAAAGGGAAAAGCAGTAGACAATGGCGAGGAGAATGGCAGGTAACTTATATATTTAAGCAGAAAATTTCCAGGAAAGTCTTGGGCCAACTGGCCTTTTCCATTAAATGACCATCAGTAACAGAAAAACCCAAAACAAATAAAATATGGAAAATAGCTTGTTATGTTCAGAAAGTAAGCACAAATATAATCATAAATGTTATAACAATGTCAAAATATAAAGAACTGATGACAAATGGTGCACCTAGAATTAACCATTTATAATCTTGGATGGTCTAAATCCTGCTTTTGAAAGTCTTGTTGCATGAATTATTCTATGTGAGCTGCTGGAAACAAGCATATCCTTTTGGAATGTTTGATGAGAATGCTGATGATGTTGGGAATTGTTACCAGCACGGAAGGTTATTTCTATGGCTACTGATGACTGGCATGTTTGTCTGAGACCATTTAATTTATCTGATGAAGAATTTGTGAAACTACTTCAGAGGTCCCAAGAGTCCGATTTGAAAGTCCCATTTAAACATTCTTGAATTTCAGGTGGCTTCCTCTTCCTATGCTGATTAACTTATGTTTCATGTGAACTGATGCTACATAAGTACATGAGCATGCTTTCCTATACAATTTCTCCACTCTTTTGTTTCCCTGCAAAAGTGATGAATTCATAGAAGGTGCTTTAGAAAAATAAACTCAGAGGAGGTCCTACTACCATGGAAAGGTATTTCCATAGTGTGAGATCTGGCCATACCTGGGCTTAAATCCAGTTGATAGAGTAAACTAGAGTAAACCCATTGAATCAAGGATAATTTGCAAAGCCTATCTGTATATAAGTTCCAATCCACTCAATAGGTCTGCTCTAGTTAAGACTAACAATGGGATTTAGGCCTTAGTAAGGCCCCTAATTTTGCACTTTTCAGCCACCACCACCCACCCACCCCGCCACAATCAACTAAACCTGTTGCTGAAATTCAGTGATGTTATCTAGTGGCTCTGTGGTGTCCTGTTAAAATTGTCACAAAATGCTCCAATACCTGTTCTGATAGTTTGTGGGATGCCATATCAAATAGCAGTTTTACAGCAATCAAGCTGAAATGTAACCAGGAGATCCAGGTTTTGTGGAAGGGATGAGACGAGAAGGAAAACTACCTATGTTGTAGTGCAGGTGATTTTCTTAGTCACCCAATTATTCACAGAGAATGATCTGAAGACTCAGAGTCATGCATCTAAGAAGCAGCTGGATCTATATGACAGTGATAGTGCATGTGCCTTTTGCATGTTCCTCATTCTCCATATCATCATCCCATTGCATAGATGGCAGGCAGGCAGGCAGGCAGGCAGGCAGGCATATGTTGGCAGCACTTGACAGGAACATTTTTGCTATGAGTCTCACAAACCTGATCAGAAGGGCTTTAAACTGAGTTATGGGAGCAAGAGGGAGACTGTTCTTGAGGGCAGGAGTTCATCACGTGCTGCAGATTAGAATCATAGAATCATATGAAACAAAAGAAACAAAAAGGAAGGAGATAAAGTACAAAGCCTTTGCAGATGATGTAATAATATTTCTTGAGGAACCACAAGATTCAATACAGAGGTTGAAGGAAATCTTGCAAAAATATGGACAAATAGCAGGATATAAGATAAACAAAGAAAAAATGAAGATGATGACATTAAATATACTAAGAAAAAACCAAGAAAATTTGGAAAAGAGATCAGGATATCAAATAGTAAAGAAAATAAAATATTTATATAACAAATAAAAATCAAGAATTATTTGATAACAATTACGAGAAGACATGGAAGGAGATTCAAAGCAAAATGGAAAAATGGACAAATATGAATTTATCTCTATTAGGAAGAATAAATGCTTTTAAAATGTCCCTACTGCCTAAGCTAATGTTCCTGTTCCGAAATTTGCCAATAATAGGAGAAGAACAGATCTTTAAAGAATGGGAAAAAAGGCTATGGAAATTTATCTGGCAAGGCAAGAAACCAAGAATAAGATTTAAATCGTTACAAGATGCAAAGGAGAGAGGAGGTTTTGATGTGCCATCGCTGAAAATATATTATCAAACATGTTGCTTAGAAACAATCAAAGATTGGATTCAAGTAGAGAACACAACAATAAAAGAAGCTGAAGGAATAGAAAATAGATTTGGTTGGCATGGATACTTATGCTATGATAAAGTAAAGATGAATAAAGACTTTAACAATCATTGTATCCGAAAGTCTCTATTGAAAATGTGGATACAAATAAAACACAAATTTTATAGAGGACTTCCAATGTGGACCTCACCTCAAGAAGCATTTAATATTGCTCCAACAAAGCAGGGAAAATTATTGTTGTATCAAGAGCTATTGAAAAAGGATGGTACAAAGTTAAGAATGAGTACAGAAGAGGAATTAAAAGAGCGAAGTCATGAAATTAACTGGTTCCCAGGGAGACAAATAAAAGAGAGATTTAAAACGGATCAAAAATTATACGGGTTTGAAAGAAATGAAAACAAAGTGGATGTATTGATGAAAGGGGACCAGAAAAAGAGAATTTCCAGATTTTACAAAATATTGTTACAAAGAGAGACGGAACCAGAAACTGTTAAAAATATCATGGTTATATGGGCTCAAAATACATGACATCCAATTGAGTTGGATACATGGGTGAGGGATGGAAGACAGATATAAAATTTACACCAAGTATGAATTTAAGAGAAATTTTTTATAAAATGTTATATAGATGGTACATGACGCCTGTAAAACTGGAAAAAATAACAAGAAATGGGAATGGAAAATGTTGGAAATGTGATGAGAAAGAGGGATCCTTTTTTCATATGTGGTGGACCTGCAAAATGGCAAAAAAAATTGGAAAGAAATACATGATGAAATTCAAAGAATGTATGGTTTACACTTTGAAATGAAGTGAGAACTTTATTTGTTGAATATGCTAGGGCAACAAAGAGAAAGAAGAGCTCATCAAAATACATTGTTATATATAATAACTGCAGCAAGATTGACTTATGCTCAACATTGGAAAGAAGGAAAATATATTGATATAAGAGAATGGACATTCAGAGTCCTGGATATGGTAGCAACAGAAAAGTTAACTTTTTCACTTAAAAATAAGCCAATCCAGGGCTTTGAAAGAGAATGGTGAGAGGTATTGAATTGGATAAAAGAATGAAATAGGGGGAAGGAAAGAAAGGCTGTGAGAAAGGAGGAAGAAAAAATGAGGTGGTAAAAGATAAAATGTAAATAGTTACATATAAGCTAAAAGTAACAGTATATGATTGTTATAAAATAGAGATAATGTATGGAACAGAATGTTTATATGAAATAGAATGTTAAACTCAGATTCAACTGGGAAAATTGATGTCTGGAAGTAGGGAGGTTTTTTATTGTTTTTTCATTAAAATTTTTAATAAAAATTAATTAAAAAAGAATCATAGAATCATAGAGTTGAAAAAGACCACAAGCACCATCCAGTCCAATCCCCTGCTATGCAGGAACACACATCAAAGCATTCTCAATAGATAGCCATCCAGCCTCTGCTTAAAAACCTCCAAAAGAGGAGACTCCACCACACTCCAAGGCAGCATATTCTACTGCCAGACAAGTTCTTCCTGATGTTCAAGGGGAATCTCCTTTCTTGCAGCTTGAATCTATTGCTCCTTGTCCTAGTCTCTGGAGCAGCAGAAAGCCCAAATGTTATTAGGAGAACTGGGCAAACGGTACAAGAAGCCAACAGTGGGGTGGGGGGGAATTAAACAAGCAGCTAGGGAGAATGAGCTATGGTCTTAGATGCTTCTACAATAATACACAGGGCACGGGAAATAAACAAGATGATAGACATCACTGAAACCTGGCGGGATGAGTCTCATGATTGAAATATAGCAATAGAGGAGGGATATAATCTTTTTTAGAGAAACAGACTATGTTACTCCCAAAAGTAGGTGACTCAGAGCCAGTACCTCTGTATTGGTGGGTAATTATTAGCTGAATTACGAGGTCTGTGAGGATAGGTAACCTAGCAAGATCTTTCCATCTATGTTTGCCAGTACATCCGCACAGAAGAACTAGACTGAGATCCAACAATAAGCTTAATTGTGTTTTACTTGGGGAATTAATCACACACACAAGTACCAAACAGTCACATGCTCACACAAGGCTAACTGAAGGAAAAAAGAGGAAAGCTTTAGATAGTGAGATTTCAGGGCATAGTGAGTGATATTTACCGGTCTCAAAGAGCAGCGAAGATGTGGCTCAGATTTGCATCTAAGGACAGTACACAATTGGGAATCAGAGTAGAAGAATGGGGACCAGCAATCGGTGTACTGAGAGTTGACTGACCAAAACTAGGGGAGTTAAACCCCATTTCTGCCTGGAGAGCAAGGGTGTGAATGGCTCTCTGGCTGAGTAAACAATGGCATTTGCAGAATGGACAATGAGGTCTGGAATGGGCTAATGGTCTTAGCTTCAGGTGACAAAAAGCTAAAGGTTGCTTGATAGCTCGATGCTTGTCAGACAGGTTTTAGGACAAAGGAGAGGTTTGTGTGCTCAAGGGAAGAGGAGTTAAGATAATCAACAGTCTGGTAGGAATCTCCCAGTTGCTGTTGTCCCAAAGTCAGCGTTGTTAACACTAGCTGCAAGCCTATTGTCCCTGGAGTTTCCTGATGATTTCCTGTCTATGCCTAGAGGTGTTTTCTGACCTAATTCGCAGCACACATGTTCGGTCAGTCTTTTCCTCTTGTCCAGCTTGGCCATACAGCCATAGCAGGTCATGTTTTATATCAAAATCAATGTAATTTGCCAACTAAATCATATTTCACCAAATAAACCATATCAAGATGTTGGGCTATACAGTCTGGCAACAACTAAAGAGGAAAAGAGGAGTAGCAGCACTATATTGCAAGGACATTTACACCTGTGAAGAGGTCCATCAGTTAAATCCTGGAAGCCAGGTTGAGAGCATCTAGATAAAAAAATTAATGAGGAGAGAAAAAAACAACAACAATGGTGGTCTATTACAAGAGGAAAAAAGGAGAAATCACCAAAGAAGAATTAGAATAGCAAATGTAGCGAAAATGTCAGAAAAGCTAAAATGCAGAATGAGTTCAGGGTTGCTAGAGAGGTTAAAAACAACAAAAAGGACTTTTGTTTTGCTTTGTCTGTAGCAAAAAGAAGAAAAAGGAAATAGTGGAAAAGATGGTGAAATTCTGACAGAGGACAGAGAAAAGGCAGAACTACTCAACATCTTCTTTGCCTCAGTATTCTCCCAGTGCTTGACCTGTGGAAAATGGAGCAGATGATGCAGTAGCGGAAATGCAGCACAGAATAGGTAAAGAGGTAGTAGAGGAATACCTGTCTACTTTAAATGAATTCAAGTCTCAGCCCCCCTTGAACTACATCCAAGGATATTAAAAGGACTGGCAGAAGTAATCCTGGAACCACTGGCAATAATCTGATAATTTCTGGAGAGCAGAAGTCTCAGCACATTCTCAAAAAGAGGGAAGAAAGGAAAAAAGAGTACCCAAACAATCAGTCTGACATCAATACTAGGAAAGATTCTAGAGCAGATAATTAAACCAATAGTCTGTAAGCATTTAGAAAGGAATGCCATGATCAGTTAAGCAATAGCAATAGCATTTACATTTCTATACCACTTGTCAGTGCATTCCCTAAGCGGTTTACAAGGTTTTTAGCTAATTGTCCCCAACAAGCTGGGTACTCATTTTACTGACCTATGGAAGGATGGAAGGTTGAGTAAACCTGGAACCCTGCAGGATCGAACTCACAACAATGTGGCCGCAGTACCAGCATTCAACCACTGCACCACCAGAGCTTCCCCTTAGGATTGCCATAAGTCAGAAATGACTTTGTTATCACACTGGAAAACCCTGTCCCAGGGTCTACAATTTTGATATTAAAATATGATTCAATGTGCCTGAGAGGTCATCCAGATGGGCATGTACGCAGCAATGGTCAAACGACTGAAAACCAGGTCAGGCCAGTAAAATCCCCAGTCACGTAGCCCCAGGAGACCTCAAGCTGTGCAAACCCACAGTAGACAAAGAGTCCTCAGTCCCTGAGAAGCCAACTTAAGGGGATTGGCGTGTTTGTCCCAAGTTGAGCACCGATAGCAATAAAATCCTATCAGGCAAGGACCATTTACATAAAGTCACACCACAACCCAATGCAGCTGAAGATCCTGAGACTTTGGCAACACTTTGTAACTTCATCATGCAAAGGAAGCTACCATTGTGGAGCCTCTTTTCCATTGCAACACCCATTGTTCTCCCCGGGAAAGGATTAGCTCTCCAGGTACTTTTCCCCCTACAAATAGTCCCAGTTTTTGAGTGGTTCTTTAGATCACTCCTGGTCATCCCAGCAGACCATTTCTTTGTCCATTGAGCAATCCCCTCAGCCCTCTCCGTGCTGAGCCCCACTTCTCTGCTGTTTTTGCCGGACCAAGAACTTCAGGAAAAGATGCAGTATTACCCCTGCCACACCCCCTTCAATATTCCCCTATTCAGTATCCTCTCTTTTGCTTCTTAATAGGTCTTGAGTGAGTGTGTGAGTGCTTGTGTTGGTGCGTGAGACTTTCATTCAATAAAATCATTTATTGGACAATTTTGTTTGGTTTTTGGCTTGGCCTGACCCCATAAAAACTGGGTAAAAAGACCCCCCTAGGCTACCCTGCCTGTTGCATTGCTATTGCTCGTGCTCTGGCTAGTTTCCATTCCCCATTACATGGAGCGCATTGAGGTGTCCCCCAAGGGACCCCAGAAATCAGGATAACAACTTGAAGGCACACAACAACAGCTAATACCCCAGAGGAAAGGATCAGAATTCAAAAGGATCTTAACAGATTAGATTGCTGGGCCAAATCTAGCAAAATGAATTTCAATAGGGAGAACTATAAGGTACTATACATGGGCAGAAAACATTAAATGCATTAACATTAAATGCAAGTAAGATGGATGACACCTGGCTTGACCACAGTACATGTAAAAACAATCTAGGAGTCTTAGTTGACCACACATTGAACATGAGCAAGCAATGTGATGCCACCATTAAGAAAGCCAATGCGATTCTGGGCTTCATCAACATGAGTATAGTGTCTGAATGTCTTTTACCATGAAAACCCCATCATGAGACAAAATAAAACAAGAGCTAGCACTACAAGATAAGACTCGCAGGTCAGAAGGCACTGAATAAGCTACTGGGGAAGAGCAGAGGACACGGATGAGTAGTTCTGTATCTAATGATACAGCTCAAGCTGAAGTGATGTTCATATGCTGAAATGCTCAGAGATGAAATGAAAGTTTAAAGCTGAACAATGCATGTAATAGGAACATGTGAGAAACATGAACCAGGGAAAGCTAGACATTGTTAGACAAGAAACAAAATGTATAAACATGCCTGAGGTGAATGAACTAAAATAGACAGGAAATTTTCAGTTAGATAAATATTGCATTTTTCTTGTGAGGTAAAAATCCAAAACAGGGCATTTTTGATAATCACAGGAGACTGGAACATAACAGTATGAAACCAAACAGGACCAAATATTGCTGCAGAATTTGGTCAAGGATCAAGAAATGAGTGACTTCTCACATTTTGTAAGGCCAACAATTTGTTCATTGCAAATATAGGCCCTTTTCTCACAGGGTGCAGAAATCGTGCTGCTACGATCCAGGCGGGTTTTCCCTTAATCCCCACTAACACGGACTGAAATTTTAGGAGTGTTCTCACGGCTCCATAGAGAAAAGGCTTAGGCAGCATCATTGCATTCACACAATATTACCATGGCCACTCCCATAGGTGTCCTTTCCCCGTCCTGTCTGGCAGTGATTGGCTGTGCTCCATTTTTAAAAGAAACACTCTGAGCGTCATCACGGACGTCAGTACGCACGCGTGTCCCCTTACATCCTCCAACAACCCCCCCCACCCTGTCCTGCACCTTTCTTTGGAGCTGCTGTGGAGACATTTCCCCCCCTCTGTCTTTCTGCTTGCTTTCTGCTGTTTTGTGTGTGGAGCACAAGCTGCTGACGAACATTGCTGGGGTACTAGCCCCGCTAATGACGGTCCTTTCAGCCTTGATAGCAGCACTGGAAAGCACTGGGGGTGGTCTTGTCGCTTCTGCTGGCCACACCTAAATTCCTCCCTCTCTTGATCCCCTGCACGAATCAGTACACACCGTCGCTTTTTCACAAAACGACGAGCATGAATTGGAGGAAAAAAACCACATTTCTTCTGGTTTTTAAAAAGTGCACGCGAATGCTGGATGGTGGCTTCCCTGTGCAGATTGAGGTGAGAATCAAAAAAATTAAATGCGACCTGGTTCTCTCTAAGGTGAAAAAGGCCCCCGTTCGAGGTCGACCTGGGAAGATTTAATTACCCCATGAGAAAAGGGCCATATAATTCAAACAACTGAACACACAACTGTATATATGGACATAACTGGATAGCCCAAGTAGAAATCAAATAGACTAAATAATTGGAAGGAAAGAAAGAAAAGGTTCCATTCTCTCTGTCAAAACAAGATCAGGAAAAGATTATGGGACCGACCATGGACTGCTAATATAAAAATTAGAGTAAAACTAAAGAGGAATACTGAATCAATTATTGTGACAAAATACAACCTAGAGAACATCTGTACAGAATTTAAAGGCCATATAAAGAGAAGAAGCAAAAACAAAAAGTGACAGAAATAGGGTCAGAATCCTGAAAAACTTTCTGCAAATTCTATATAGGGACAAGAATAATGAATAAAGCAATTAATAGAAAGAAATACAAAAAGAGAACAGCAAAAAAGGGGGGGGAGACAGAACAAAAGATCTCTTCATAAGACCTGAGAAATCAAAAGGAAATTTAAACTAAAATGGAAATGCTATACAGGAACATATTATATGATCAGGACAAAGAGACAATGGCAGCAATACAGTGAAGAATGATATAAAAAAGATGGAAGGATGACAGATTCCTTCAAGGAAAAAACTTTTGATGATGAACCCACAATTTTGGAAGTGAAGTGGAAGCTGCCTTTAAAGCACTTGAAAGGAAAAAATCGTCAGGAACAAATGGCATACCTATAGAGCTGTTACAGGCTATAGAGATTGATATTGATATATTTATTACTTAAAAATATACAATTGAAGCTGATAGCTAGATTACGTTGAAGTTGATTGAATACTATATTTATTTGTTGATACAAAGAGATCTCTGATTGCTGAAATTAATTGCCTATATTGAATTTATAGGAAATTAACTGTATACATGGTTTTGGATGCTTGATTTATATTGATTTAGACATTGTATATCATAAAATAAATATAGAATATTTATGTAATTAAATAGCGAACTATATCTAAACTAATTGTGTTGAAAGCAAGACAAAAGGCATAATATGAAGACTATTTACAAAAGTGAATATATATAATAATTTATAAGATTTGCATTACTGTTCTGGAAAAAAAGTAGATATTATATAGGAATTAACTACAGGTCAGAATATATTTAACATTTTATAAAATTCAAAACACTAATAAGTTAATGAACTAGCATAAATATTAGCTATATTAGTAATTTAATGGAAACAAGGAGAACAGCAAAAATGGCTAAGCAATAGAGAGGTTCCTCGATAGAGCTCAGATTAAAACAGTCTGAACAGAGTAAAATAGTGTCTCAAACCACTATTTCAAAACAATCAGAACAAATGCTATGCTAGAAGAAATCAGAAGGATGCAAATGCAGATGAAGCAAGATATGAAAGATTTAAGAACTGAAATGAAGCTAGACTTTAAAAGTGAGCTAAAAGAGATAGAGATCAATGGAAACATTAAAAGAACTAAAACGAACAGCTGTGAAGATTAACAGTTTAGAAGAAGAAGTCAAAAAGCTGGAAGATAGATGTGAAACTCTCTTACTGGAACATGAAAGAGATTTAGATGAAAGAGACCTTCTAGAATTTAAGGTGCAGGAAAATTCTTTGAAAATAAGAGGAATCAAAGAGCAGAAAAATGAAGACTTATATGAAATTTTAATTCCAGCTTTAGCAAATTTTATGGAAATGACAAAACAACAAATGGAACAGGAGATAGACAGAATATTTAGTTGGATCCTTTATGACTAAAGGAAGAGATTTCCCCAGAGATATAGTGATTCCTCTTGTAAAGAAATCCACTAAAGATAATATAATCCAGCAAAGTATGATAAAATCTTTTAAAATTGGAGATGACAAACTTCTACTTTATAGAGATATTCCAGTGAGAATTTCTGTAAAAGAAGAGAGGATAATGTTTTTGACTGTCCAGCTGAGAAAGAGAGGAATCTCTTATATATGGGGAAGACTGTAAGGACTATCCTTTCACTTCAGAAATGAAACTTACAATATCAATTCTGTTCAAGAAGCAAAAGAATTTTGGAAAAAATTTGAAAGAAGCTTCGAAGACTATAGAAGTTTTAGAAGCTCCACAAAAAGAATAGAAGAAAAAGAGTCCAGAAGCGGAATTAGAAGAAGGAGAGATTACATCCCCCCACTCTGAGGAAGAAGGAAAAGAAAGAGATATAGAAGAGGATCAAGGAATAGTAGAGGGAATCAAATTATTGGAAGAAGAGAAACAGAAAGAAGACAAACAGCAAGATTGTGTAGACAGAGAACTAATATCAGAAGTAAGGCAACATTATTGTTAAATAAACATAAAAGTAAAATGAAGAACCTGAAAATTTTGTCTTGGAATATTAAAGGGATAAGCATCCTGGAGAAGTGGAGGAAAATATTTCATTATTTGGGGGAAGAAAAATTTGATATAATATCCCTGAAAGAAATTAGAATTAAAAAAGAAAAAGTGAATCTGTTTTGTAATAAAAGATTTGGAAAGGAATTTGTACTAGCTTCAGAAAAAAGGAGGAAAAAAAGAAAGGTATTATAATATGTGTCAATGACCATATCAATGTGTGAGAGATATTTAATAATGAGGATGGCCATTATATAGGGCTGGAAATGGACTAGCAGAACCAAAAATACTTTTGGTGGGTGTTTATGGCCCACACAACAGCAAAGACAAATTTTTCAAACAGTTGGAAGCTCAAATACTAGACCAGGACTGTGACCAAATAATTCTTATGGGAGATTGAAAAGAGTGATGAATCTACTCCTAGATAGGAAATCAGACAATATAATGAAGAAAAATCAAGGCAAGTTACCTACATTGTTTAGTGAAATGTTAAAATCTATAGAGGCCATTGACATTTAGTGCTATCTTTACAGAAATTCTCAAGAATTCACTTTTTTCTCAGAAAGACATGCCTAATTCTCAAGATTAGACATTTTTTTTGCTTCAAAATCTCTATGTAAACTGATTAATAAAATGGAAGTGCTCCCAAGAACCTTATCAGACCACAACTCCATCTTGTTATCTTTCAAGAAGCCTAAACAAGACTTTAGTTGGTGGCTGAATGAAAGGCTCCTCCAAGATGAAAAGATATTAAATAAAGCTAAAGAGACATTACGCTTATATTTTGCAGAAAATCAACAAAGAGGAACCAGTACTGAAAGTATTTGGGATGCTGGGAAAGTGGTAATCCAAGGGTTTTTCATACAATAAATGCCATCTTAAATAGAAAAAGGAAAGAGAAGATTCAGAACATCAACGGCCTAATCGAGATTAAGGAAGAAGAACTCAAAGAAAAGCCCTCAGATAAAGATAGTTGGAAAGAGATAGCAGGACTAAAAAAAACAATTAGAGCTGCATTTGACAACGGAAGTAAGCAAAAAATTATCTTGGAAAAAAAATAATTCTGAATGGTCTAATAAACCAGGGAAGTGGTTGGCACTCTGACTGAGAAAGAAAAAACAGAAATCTTCTATTCTAAAAATTAAAGATGGGGAAAAAAATTATACAAAATCTGGGAAAATAAAAAAAGTATTTGCTAAATGTTATTCTAATTTATACAAAGATAAGAAAGTCAAAAGAGAAGATACCTCTGAATTTCTGCTAGACTTAAAAATTAAACTTTCGGAGGAACACAGAGAGAAACTTAACCATTCAATTACAGTGGCAGAAATTGTGGAAGCAATTTGCTTAACTAAAAAGAATAAAGCTCTTGGCCAAGATGGTCTCTTAGTGTTCTATTATAACATCCTTCAAGATGAATTAATTTTGCCATTTCAATTAACTATGAATACAGTGTTCGAGGGGAAGATACCTAAATCCTGGGGAGAAGCCTACATAACTCTGATTCTGAAAGAAGACCAAGATCCACTTTCACCTAAGAACTACAGGCTGATTTCTTTATTGAATGTGGACTATAAAATAGTTACGTCGATACTAGCGAACAGATTAAAGAACACACTGAAAGATGTAATAGAGGAAGAGCAGGCCGGGTTCTAACCAAATAGACCTTGAAGACAATATAAGATGTATCCTAAATATGCTTGAATATTTTGAATGTCAACCAGGAAGGAAATTAGCACTCCTAGAGAAAAAGCCTATAGAGAAAGCTTTTGATAGCTTAAGCTGGTACTTTATGTTTGAAGTCATATCAAGGTTTTAAGTTGGGGACAAATTCCTGAACAGCATAAAAACAATTTATAGAAGTCAAACTGCTCAAATAATTGTGAATAGGAAGAAAACTGAAAGAATAGAAATCCTCAGAGGGACAAGACAAGAATGTCCTCTTTCCCCATTGTTATTTATATTGGCTACTGAAATCTTAATCAAGTGTATAAAATCAGATAATTTAATATAGGGAGGACATGAGTCTAAAATGCATGCCTTTGCAGATGACATTGTGGTCATATTAGAAGATCCAGTGAAAGAAACTGAGAATTTAAAGAAGATATTCGAGAAATTTGAGGAAGTCTCTGGACTGAAAGTGAATGAAGATAAATCCAATATTTTGACAAAGAACATAAGCAAAGAGGGGGGAAAAACCTGGGCGCCTATACAGGCTTTACAGTAAACTCTAAAGTAAGATACCTGGGAGTATACCTCATGAAGAAAAATTCTGATTTATTTAAAAATAATTATGAGAGAGTGTGGAAAGAAGTTATCAAGGACTTCCAGACTTGGAAAAAACTGAAATTATCTTTGTTTGGGTGCATTTCATCTGTAAAAATGATGGTTTTGTCAAAGCTTTTATTTTTCTTTCAAGCTATACCTATAATTAGTAATGAGTGTATTTTTAAAAAATGGCAAAGAGACACCTCCCATTTTGCATGGGACGGGAAGAATCCAAGAACCAAACATAAAATATTGTGTGATGCTAAAGAGGGAGGCAGATTAACACTTCCCAATTTGAGACTTTATTTCCATGCATGCTGTTTAGAATGGTTTTGAGAATGGGTGAAGTTATCGAATATCAGACTGTTGGCACTGGAAGGTGTTGACTTAGCCTTTGGTTGGTATGCATATATTGGATATAACAAAGATTTAGTGCATAGTGACTAACAATCATTTTATAAGATGATCAGTATTGAAGATTTGGAAAAGGTATAGATCAAGGAAACACCTCTATGGCTCTAGAACACCTCTATGGCTTTTGCCATAAGAAGCCTTTTATAAAAGAGAAAATATCTTACAAGGCAAATGGTTAATGTATAAAGAATTAATAAAAATTCAAGGTGACTCTGCTACAACAAAAACTCAGGAAGAATTAAGAAAAGAAGATATTGATTGTCACTGGCTACTGTATAGACAGAAGTCAAAAATAGAGATGAAAATAAATGGTTTTCAAACAGAAAAGACAGTTTTTGATGAGATAATTTTTGAGAGGAAATCTCAGATAATATCTGCAATTTATAAAATCCTGCTAAGATGGGACATTGAAGACGAGGTCATTAAAGAACCAATGACACACTGGGCTCAAAATCTAGGACACCCAATTGATTTGAAAAACTGGGAGAAAACTTGGAAGAAAAGACTCAAACTTACAGAAAATATTTATAAAATGCATTTGCAGTGGTATCTCCCTCCCGAAAGACTGGCAAAGATATACAGAAACTGCAGTGATAAGTGCTGGAAGTGGTGGATGTGCCGAAAAGTTAAGAAATATTGGAAGCAAATACATTTGCAGATTGAAAAAATTTTGGGTCTTCACTTTTGCATGTTACCACAAATGTATTTATTGGGTATGGCAGAAGATGATTTAGAAAGGGAATATGGAGAAATCTTATTTTATATGACAGCTTCAGCAAGAATTATTTATGCCAAAACTTGGAAAAAACCAGAAATACCAAATGTAGAAGATTGGGAAATAAAACTGTTTGATATGGCATCCATGGATAAACTGATGATGTTATTAAGAGGAATCCCTCTTGGTAACTTTATTAAGAAATGGGACACAGTTATACAATATTTTAGAAGCAAATGGGAAGATTTGACGATAGTGAGCTTTGTTGATTGAAGAAGAAGATATGATCAAATTTTATTTTGATTATCTTAATTTATACAATATAGAGATGCTGAGGATTTTGTAACAAAGACTTTCATCCTATATGGAGCAATAAATGCCAGATGTCAAAACAAGGTTCAGAAAAGGAAGAGGTACTAGAGATCATATTGCAAATATACAGTGGCTAATCTATCACATCAAAGAGTTTCAAAAGAAAATCATCCTTTGCTTTGTAGATTATAGCAGAGCCTTTAATTGTTTAGATCATGAAAAACTTTAGATCGTGCTAAAAGAAATGAGTGTGCCGCAACATTTGTTCTTATGGCTAACCTATAATCAGGACAGGAGGCTACTGTCAAGAGAGAATATGGAGGAACAAAATAGCTTCCAGTTGGCAACAGAATATAGAACAGCAACAATTTAAGATATGCAGATGATGAAATATTACTAGCAGAAAATAGCAAATTAATGGAATGACTGTTTATGAAAACAATGGAAAAAAGTGCAAGAGCTAGATTACAGCTCAATAATAAAATAATGACCACAGATGATCTACTTAGCTTTAAAGAGGGTAGTGAAAACAATAAAACAAACATTTTCTATACCTTGACTTAGTCATTAACCAAAAAGAACACTCATTTGAAATATGCTGGAGAAGAGTTCTGTGGCTACCATGGACTGCCAATAATAAATAAATACCTAGCAAATCAAGCCAGAACTCTCCCTAGAAGCCACAATGACAAACTGGAATATCAGGAATATTCAAGAATATCCTGAGACAATTGGACTCATTAGAGAAGATGATAATAAAATTGAAGGCAGTAAGAAAAGAGCAAGATGGTATTACAGATGAATTGATTAACTAAAGGAAGCCCCAGCCATAACCTTGAAAGAACTTGAAAGAATGCAGTAGGGCTGTTGATAACTGAGACTCCTGGAGGCCTCTCACTCATAGAATTGCTATAAATCAAAGCTGACTGGAAGGCAATTAACAGCAAATGGCCAAATCTGAATCCATCCCTCTACACAAATATACCTTGGAAACATGTCAATTGAATACATAGTACAATACACTGAAAGGCACCCAGAACTGTTAAGCTGAATAAAACTGAGTATTACCCAGCATATGCTATCATCAGAGTTCTATACAGAAAGCTTTGGTACTACTGAAGTATCTGGACTGGATCCACACTTAGGACACCTAGTCTTTTTTATGGGAAGGCTGTATTTTTTATCTTTCTTATAATGATTTTAACTTCTTATCCTCAAGTTTTTTAGCTTTATCTTGGTTAAGTCTTGTGGTAAGCTGCCACGGCCCTCATGTCAGAAGAAAAGTATTACATTAAATGTTAAAGAAAAGACACAGAAAAAGGTCACACAGCCCCTAAGGACAGGAGATGCTTACACTGTTGTGGGGAACAAAAGCTATGCTGCACAAAGAGGAAAGTGGGTGTAGCAAGAATCAGGAGAGGGAGGGGGGGAGGGAGGAACAAAGAACAGTAGGATGAAAATACAGATGGAACCAGATTGCTGAGATAAACAGGTCAAGAAATGGAGTAAAATTTGAAAAAGAGCCCTGGCATTCTAGGTTCAAATCTTTTTAGCATGAGGCTGTCCCAGGTTGCCAGGAGTGACCTCTTCCTCTGCACCTCTGATAACCCCTGGAAGTGAGAAGACCTTGGCCATTTCCACCCTACACTATTATAGTGCTATTATGCTACTTTCAACATCCTATAGAATCCTGGGGTTTGCAGTTTAGGGAGGGACATTTAGAATTCTTAGCCAGAGAGTTCTTTAGCCTCAGTAAACTACGAACCCCAGAATTCCACAGGATCTTGAAAGTGGAAAAATAGCACTATAACATCATAGTGTGGAAATGATCTTTGTTTAATGAATATATTACTATTAAATAAGGTTAGGATATGATATTATATTAGTGATTTTATTTTTCTGTATTTTCTGCTTAACATTTTCTATATACATAGAGAAGACTTTTGGAGATGGATACCATAAAGTAAATTATAACCTTTGTAGTGAAGAGTTAAAAATAAGATAACCTTTTTTTAATAACATTGATAATTGCGGTAATTGTAGTATGGCTGTCTATTTTGCTAATTTGCAGTATATTTCTCAGTAGTTCTTTTTTTTTCTTTATATGTGCTGTGTATGTTTTATATTATCTATTATATAAAAGTCAAAATTTGTGAGTGATCTTGTCTGTTTGTCTGCATTAGGCAAGTGAAGATCTCATACAATTGGCTATGTGAGGCAAGAAGACCTCATATGATTGGCTGGCTCTGAAGATTCTATGGAATCCCTAGGGGTTGGCAGTTTGGGGGGGAGGACTTTAGAATGCGCAGCCAGAGAGCTCTAGGGCCTCAGGCAAGTTGCTATGGAGACAAGGCCTAGTATCAATAAAGATGCTAGAAAATGTTTGGGATGCATATATGAGATCAATTAAAGTGACATACACAACATAGTTATATTAAATTTTTTCTATTATATTATTTTATTTTATTATTTTATTTTATATTTTATTTTATATTTTATTTCATTATTTTATATTATATTATTTTATATTATATTATTTATATTATATTAATTTTTTATATTATATTATTTTTTTTGGGCAGTCTGTCACTGGGCAATCTAGCAATCAGGGTCTGTACCACACAGAGGGATAGTCACAAAGAATCATGGAATCATAGAATCGTAGAGTTGGAAGAGACCCCAGGGGCCATTGAGTCCAACCCCCTGCTATGCAAGAACACCCATCAAAGCATTCCCAACAGATGGCCATCCAGCCTCTGCTTAAAAACCTCCAAAGAAGGAGACTCTACCACACTCTGAGGCAGCATATTCTACTGTCGGACATCTCTGACTGTCAGGAAGTTCTTCCTGAGGTTCAGGTGGAATCTCCCTTCCTGCAGCTTGAATCCATAGCTCCTTGTCCTAGTCTCTGGAACAGCAGAAAACAAGCTCAGAAGTAGGAGAACATTGTAAAAAAAACACCAAAGAAAAGAAATAGTATACCTCTATCTGAGTTCAAATATATAAGCTCTGAGTGATCTCTGTCTTGGATCTCCATCTTTGTTTTTTCTTAACAGAAATCATAATAACAGTAGAAAGGAAGCACTTTGGACGTGTAACATTTGATAGTTGATTATAATTAGTAAATGAACTCAGACAAATTGGTAGTCCCTATTTTGGCCTGTAAGAATTCTTTAACTGGTGCCCAATCTTTACAAAATTTACTGTCCATTTTGCCTTCCAAAATATATGTAAGTTTGTCCATTTCCACCATCTCTGCCAGCTTCTCTACCTATTTCTCTACAGTTGGAATAGTAGCTAATCTCCAATGCCTGGCAAATATTATCCTTGCCATCGTCACCATATACCAGATTTCTAGATCTTGTTCCTCTTTCCTCTTTTTCCTCTTCCATTTGATTTTAATCATCTGCACTGTAGGTTTAATTCTCAGCCAAAATTTTTTGCTTACATTGCATCCCCACCAGAGTTGATAAAAAGTGCCAATCTGTTTATTATATTTCCAGTATGTAGTCTTAGCACTTTTATACATTTTTGCTATTCTGATTGGTGATAGATGCCATCTATACATCATTTTTAGTAAATACTCCTGCAGATCATATGACCTTGTATAATTTAGATTATTTCTCCAGATCTTCTCCCATTCTTCCAATAGAATATTAAAGCCACGTGAAAAACAAGTCATGCCCTTCCAATAACAAAAGTTTTGCATTTTTAAGTAGAATAAATCAGACATGCCGCTTGATAATATAAGACTAGATCTGGACATGCAAAAACCCCTCCTCGTCTTGAATCTGTCATAGGTTTATAGCTTATTCTAGGCTTTTTGCCTTTCCAAATAAATTTACTCAGATCTTCTTTACACTGTACAAACCATGACTTAGATATAACAACTAGAATAATTTGAAATCAGAACAATAGTTTAGGCAGTACATTCATCTTAATAACGACACTCTACACCGCAATGTCAAATTCAGTGATTCCCAAGTAATAAGTTTTGCCTGTATTGATTTCCACATTTTGACATAGTTATTCTGGAATAAATTATTATTAGCTGTCAATTCAATGCCTAGATACTTAACTTTCTTCACACAGCGAATTCCTGTGTTTTTTTTTTCCAATTGTGATTTCCCCTAAGAGTTCATATTTTTTGTCAAGATTTTGGTTTTTTCTTTGTTGATCTTAAAATCAGCCATAGACCCAAATTTATTTAATATTTGATTCAACGCATCCATTTTCTCAACCAGATTTTCTAAGATAATCACAACGTCATCTGTGAAGGCTTTAATTTTGTAATTGTAGTCTCAATTTTTACCCCAACACAGACAATCTTTGTTTCTTACGTGATTCAAAGGGACTTCTAAATCTGATACAACGTGAGCATTATCGTTGCTGCAAGATCAAAACTGCTAGAACTGAGATACTTTGATATAACTGCCTGCATTTCAGAATTTACCACTATGCCACTGCCTAGAACTCATGTACTCTGTGCAACTGTAGGTTTACTATGTGAATCCTGTGATACAGGGTAGAACAGACATATTTAAATAAATAACATAAATATAGCTTGTATCCATAATCCAAGATTTATTGTTTTAAAGCATGTTTTGAGTCATCATAGTGGCTAGGAGAAGCTTGGAAATGGTCAAGCAGACTAGTAAGGCAGAAATGGAATGGAGAAGTCCTGTGTAGGACTATTCAGAAGTTACAGGATAGTTACAACTGCTTCTCCTCTCTCTAACAATAACCTATTAGCCATCTATTAGCCATCTAAGACCAATGCTTTTTACCTTCTTTCCATTCACTTTTGTAATTCTATTTTTTAAAGTCTAAATTATGTCAGTCAGTCAGTCAGTGCCTTTATTACAGTCTACAGACCATGAGGCAATAAAAACTTCTCAAAACAATACTTAAAACTGCATATAAATATACGATATGTTACAGAGCATATGCAATACATGTAATACAATTCACAGTACACCAAATATACACTACACTACACAGTGCGCATACAAATATTATGCACTTATAATAATATGTTAAAAATTTGCTGGAATTATAACTGTATTTAATCATATTAAAATTATTAGTATAATTTTAAAAAACAGAATAAAATAAATATCACTTTAATAACAAATAACATTCTTCCATAGCATAGTAAACATTCTTCCCGAGCAGGGCATCCTTTCATTTACTTGATTCTCATCAAGAAGAAGTTCTTATCTAGATTACCCTTTAGCTGTCCCCAGTCAATTTATCAATTGTAACATAACTTTGCAAGTTCTAATAGCAGAATAGATAAACTTTGCCACTTCCTCTGTTAGCTTTTTTTCAGTATCTTTTAAAAGATACCTCAGATACCAATCCAGAGTTCTTCCTGGAAACTTACTCAGTATTGGTGTTATTAATTTTAATCTGTTATCCTTGTAAAAATTATATGAAAAAGGACATGTGATAGAGATTCTACTACTCCTGCTCCACATGGGCACACACGCTCATTGTATTCAATTTGATGGAACCGACCCTCTAATACAGCTGATGGAATTACATTAAATCTGGCTCTGCTGAATGCCCAGCGATATTTTGGAATATTCAAACTTATTAAACAGGTTGCCCCCACATTTGGATCAGATGACAAACCTAAATTACTAGGAGATCAAGTAGTACGTGCTGCAGATAAAGAGTATTGGATGTCGATATCCCTAATTCTTTGTGCAAGAATTAACTTTGCTGTGGGCAAATTAAGTGTAAGAAGGAAGCTATCTGAGAGACCCAATCTCTGAAATTTTTCATTAATAGCTTTAAACAATTTTGTTTTATATGTGTCTCTCTTTATAAGGCTAATATAGCCAGTCCCCGGGTCTGCAAAAAGGAGTCTCAACCAATATCCCAGTGTTCATCTCCAGGCAGTATACTCTAATGACGAGCAGTCCACTTTTAAACGTAGTGCTGCTGATGGTACACAATTTGGTACCCCAAACAGTTTCCTGAGAAAAGTTGATAGCACAGATTCTACTGATGGAGAAAAACCCACAATCCACAGTGGTATTCCAAACAGCAGTTGAGATAAAATCTTTCCTTGAAATACCTTACATGCTGCAGGTATAAACTGGCCTCCTTTCGTGTAAAAGAAACGAATGATAGCTTTACTGCTATTATTTGCAGACTGAATAGCTGCTTCCCGATGTAATTTCCAAGCTCCAGAAGCTTGAAAAGTAATGCCTAAATATTTAAAGCATTTAACTTGCTCAATTTTCTTACCCTGCATGACCCAATTTATTGTGGTTTGCTTTTTAGAGAAAATCATAATTTTAGATTTGCTGTAATTAATATTTAGTTGATTTTCCTCACAGTAATTTGTAAAAGCTCTCAACAGGCGTCTTAGTCCAACTTTGGTGTAAGAAAGGAGAACCGCATCATCCGCATACAAAAGTAAGGGAATGTTTGCCGCAGCCAATTTTGGAGGGTGAAAGGCTTCTGATGAAACATGTACAGCTAAATCATTCAAATATAGGTTAAATAGTGTAGGTGCCAAGATGCATCCCTGACGGACGCCTCTTTCAGTAGGGATAGGATTAGTAAGATTACCTTGTAAGCCAGTTCTTACTTGAATTGTAATATTTCTATATAAATTCATAATTAACCAAAGAAGCCTTTTATCAATTGAGGAAGCATAGAGTTTGGCCCAGAGTCTATTTCTAGAGATTGAGTCGAAAGCCGATTTTAAGTCTATAAAAGCGGCATGCAAGTTAGTATTCTGAGCACCAGAGTACTTCTCAGCCAGGTGGTTCAAAACCATACAGTGATCAATAACTGACTTTCCCTTTCTAAAACCTGCCTGCTCATTCCCGATAACCCCTTCAGCCTCTATCCAGTCTATTAGTCAGTTAAGATAATGACCGTATATTTTGCCTACTACTGACAATAGACTGCTGGGTCTGTAATTTGATGGATCGATCCTATGATCTTTTTTATATATAGGTATAATGATAGCTTGGGACCTGCTATTTGGTAACTGTGCTGATCGATTGATATGAGTGAAAAGAATTGCCAGTAGAGGTGCCCACCATGTGATGTTAGTTTTTAACAATTCAGGCATAATTAGATCAGGGCCTGTGGCTTTACCAGATCTGAGTCCAGTTATTAAAGATTTTATCTCATGTTGGGTCACAGGTGGCCATTCTGGAGCTTCAAGTAAGTTTGACATAATGGATGAGGATATTTCTGGTATTTCAGCCCCATGCTCCCCATTTCCTCTATATAGGGTAGAGAAATAATTTTCCCATGTATGTGGGGGTATATTACAGTGTGGTGAGCCCTCCATATTACCTAGCATGCCTGTTACAATAGCCCAGAATTGCCTTGTGTTTTTGTGCAGGGAGGCATCAATTAATGCTGACGATTGCTTTTGTCTGAATTCTCTGTTTTTCTTTATCACCAATTTTTTGTAATGTTTCTTTATGTTATAATAAGTTTTAGGTAGGACTCTACAATTATCCCTCCTATATTGATGGTACAAATTCCTTAAAGCATTTTTGGTCTCAAAGCATTCTTTATCCAAACCTGTCCTATTATATCTGCAAATTCTGGGTCTATTCTCCATGCTCTTCAGGGCTGTAGCCAACACTGTAAGGAGCAATGAGTAATTTTCCAAAACTGGCTGCACATCTTGTGATTCAATGATGCAGTTTTTAATATGATTACATGTGGGTGAGTTTAAAATTTCTGAGATTTTACTGCTCATATTATCAGACCACCTCAGTCTTTTATTTCTAACTTTTACTATTGAACTGTTCAGCTGGTAATGAGGTTTTGCTGGGTACTGATAGGGAATCTAATAGTGAAAGAAAGGGGAAGATGGTCACTTTCAATTCTATCTAGTACATTAAATTTTGTTATAAATTTGTGACCAGATTTAGAGACTAATAAATAGTCAATTGTACTGCTGCCTGTTGATGATATGTACGTGTATTCCCCATGTGTTTCAAATTGTGGATCCCCATTAATTATTTTTAAGGCAAGACGTCCTACCATCTGGACAAGGTTTATACCAGCATAATTAATCTTTGCATCTTTAGAGTGTCTTTTGCAGTCCAAAACATAGTCTTCCAATGCACTAAAATGCCAGTCTCGGTGTAAAAAAAGTGTTGCATTATTGGGGCCAATCCTGGCATTAAAATCCGTCATTACACATAAATGTGCTTTAGGGAATTGTGTTTCCAAATTAACTATATATTTTTCTAGGGTCTCCCACTCCTGATTAATTTCTTCTTTTGTAGCCATTGGAGGGACATATACATTGACAAGCACTAAAGATACAAAGCTAAAATCAATCAAACATGCCATGGCCGTCTGGCCACAGTATGGTAAACGTCTACTACAAGCTTGGAGAGAAGTAGAAATCAAAATGGCCAGTCCCGCTTTAGGTCTCCCTTTACCCCTAAGGGATACCGCAGGTAGATCCATGGTGACATAGCCATTTAAGTCCAGATTTGATGGATACCATGTCTCTTGAATAGCTATTATGTCAAAATCTTGCAAAAAATTAACGAACTCAGCATCTTTAGATTTGGCATTCCACCCAGCTGTATTCCAGGATATAAAATTTACCTGGGAATTTATCTGAGGCTTTCTTGATGGAGGCGAATTTGTAACTTGAACAATAAGAGAAGAACAGTGGAAACCAGATGTATTAGTCAGTTTGAAGGTCTTCCCTTTATTACTTGATTGTCAATCTGTTTTATCCATCTTCACCAGAGTTTTGTTTCCATCATAAAATACCGATCCATTATTCAAAAGATGTCTCACCCTCGCAGATGGTCCTCCGGCCCCAGGCTTACTAGTTGTGTCTGTATCTTTTTTACGATCTTCCACCACTGGCAGATCAGATGGATCCTTATTATAATTAGTTACAGTCAAGTCATCAGTACAATGCATGGTTCCTGGATCCTGAGGGAACCAGTCCTTTTCTCTATCTTTCTCTTTCTCAAATATAGCAAGATTTGACGCCAGGTCATTAAATTTTGACTTTCCTATTTTCCCACTGTCATGAATACTGAGTAAGGTATCTCTCAAAACAGTTAACCTATTTATAATCTCAAATTGTGGCATTGTTAGCAAGGCTTGAAAAGTTTTCAAAAGTGCTTCCTCCTCATCAAAATTTAGTTCTTTAAATGAGTTAGACGGCTGTATCTCAACAGGAGAGTCTATCGTTGTTAATTTCTCTTCGGGAATACATATTTCGGACTCTGCTAGATCAATAAGATTAGTTGACATGCTATGATTTATTTCACTAATAGGGGAATATTTAATTAGTGGAGTTGGAGATGCTTTATTTTCAAAGTATCGGGAGACAATCATACCCCAATTTAAAAGTTTACCCCTAAGAAAATATACCTTCTTAGTTGACCACTCACATGAGAAGGTTATTACAGCTCGAGCGTGAGTATAGTTGTAAAATAAATATTCTATATGCTCAATCTCTGCCAAAGTTAGCAGCCTATCTGCTAACTGGTTTAAGGTGTGCAAGAGATGTTTCTTTCTCTCGAACTGAGATAATATCCCCCAGGGTTTGGGGTAATTACTAATAACCAATTTTTGTTTAGCTAAGGTCAAACTCCAGGTCTTGTTTACTGTAATACCCTGTGAAATTGTTAGTTGGGAATTCTCCTCTAAAGAGGCTTTTGTTCCCTTGTGGTATACACTGTTCTTAAGAGCTTTCTCCCAAGGGTCTTGATTGTCACAATCTCCTCTACCGTCACATGTATATAAAGGCCGATGAGAATCCATGAGATCTTCATGCCTAATATTCGGATTCCTTTTTACAGGGTTTGTTGTTATTTCCTTAATTTTTTGACATTTAGTAGATTTCTTTTGATTCCTTGTTGTTTTTAGATTCTTCTTCAGCAAATTATACAACTTTTGAAAGTTCATCCTTTCACAGGTCCTTTTTGATCTGCCCTGTTTCACTGATCTTTTGATATTCTTAGTTTTCTTTGTCATATTAGTTTCCTTTTGAGGAAGCTGCTGATTCTGGTTAGATGTCTTCCTGTTGGACTTATTAAGTTTTTTTCCTTGCTTGAAAGAGTATGACGAATGATCCTCAGGGGTTAGTTGCTTTCTCTCACATGTAGATTCCAGTTTTACTAAAACTTCAGTAATAACTGTGAGCAAACCATTACATTCAGCCAGATAGGTCTTAATTGATTGTAAATCCTTGTTTATATCATTGGCATATCCCTGTAGGTCTGCTAAGGTCACTAGCATCTTTCTATCCCGATTTATTCTGCTCTGAGATATAGTGCTCACCGGTGTACTCACATTGTCATTCCTTGGTTCTAGAGAAATTTCACTTCTCTGGTCATCTAAGGACATGGCTTTTTCGTTATTCATAGCCAGAGAGATTTCCTCTGCTAGGTTTATATTGCTCACATTATATGGATCAAACAGAAGCTGTTTGTGCTCTAATGTCCAATCTAGCACTGTATCTGAGGACAGGTCTGGACCTGGATTGTTTATTTTTACTATTGGAGAAAAATATGTGGAAATTTTTGTTTGGTTCAGTTGTTTAGATTGTTCCATTTGTTTTGTTTGGTTCTTTTTATTAAAAGAGGAATCCATAAAATCAAGTGACAGGCCCAACTTCTTACGGCCTTGTCTGGTAAGAATCCCCATAGTTCTCACCGGCCCCGCTTTTACTTCTGCTCTTCTCTCCTTCTTCTATCTGATGTTGATAAAAATGCTTTATTTATTGCCTCCCAACTGTTCTTGTTATCCTTATTCCAAAGATCTACCCAAGGTTAATCTCCAAGAAATTAACAACAATTATAATGGAATGAGTTAGTTTCAGTTTCAAATTCACTCTAAATCAAATTCATTTGTTATTAGGCTTCTCAGTAGTAGGAGTTAAGAGTTAAAAACTGAGGCAAAGTGCAGGTGTCCCTTTAATTGTTTGAACACTGGTTAGGCTGATAATAACAATAAATTTGAGATGTTTAATTTGTTTTCCTGTCTTCTGCTCTGCTAATATATTATTTATGTCTCCAATAGTTTTAAAGTTCCTCTTGCTTCCTAAGTGCAGGTTGTATCAATTAAATACCAAGAAGTTTGCAGCTGAGGAAGCTTGTAGGCAGCAAGGTTTAAAACGCTTGAAACACTTCCAATGGAAACAAAAGCCAGATAAGTAACTTTATTTGAGTCCACTATTAACAATTTCCCAGCAGTTTCACAGGACAGTAAATATTATCAATCCTAATTAGCCAAACAAGACAGTATCTTGAAAGCCTTAAAGCTTCATTTAAAAAGAAAATTACTAAGGCTCCGTAGAGCACTCCTTACTATGTCTCCACCGGCCTCGCTCTCCAGCCCTTTCTGTCTTGTATTTCTTATCAACTTGGTTTACTCCTTATCCTAAATTATGTGAAAACTGTGTAAAGACTGGAATAAATGATGTAAAATAGCAAAATATGTAGATAGGAGTGACTGTCACCATTCTGCACAACAAACTATATGTTCTATGTGATGTTATTTTACACAAAATTCACAGCCCTGAAATGAAATAGCTCAATATTTCTGAGCAATAGTATAAAATTACAGTATATCCTAGTAGTATGGTCACCTCAGATATCCTGGTGAATAACTGAAACATATAAATACAGTGGAAGCTGGTTCCTCCATCAGTCTTAATTAGCAAATGTTCAGCTTTTAGGTAAAGAGGTCCCAGAAAAATGCAACAGAAAGCACAAGTGAAAACTAAACAATCAATCAGATTAGAAAAAACAGGCCATTCCAGACTAATATAACTGGTAAGAACTATTTTTTGTCATTACATTTTTCTTTGCTTTAGATCAATGTGTTGCTGGAACAAGCCACTCATACTGCCAGACTCAAGCTGCAAAAACATGCCTACATGCAATATGTTGTGCCTGAGCATAAAAGAGCTGCAATTGTCACATTTACCAACTGCAAACATTGTTTCCTTCCTGGATATTGCAAAAAAAACATTATTGCCAATTCTTGACCATGAAGTGTGGTACTGACATTCCCGCTGATCAAACTGCATGAGTGTGAGTGGCTACCAAGAGGAAAGCATGAAGGCATCCAGCAATTTGGATAGGCAATTGTACAATGTGTCAGTATGAAAGATGAATCTATGGGAAATGAATTATTCAGTAAGGATGGCACAATCTAAGGATGGCATCTGTATTAAGAAAGAATGGGAAGAGATATTTACAACACTCCACCCAGTATAAAATAGATAATGTGGCCATGTTTCTTTGCTGATGTATAAAATATGGAGGAACTAGTTGAAAGAGGTGAGTGCCTGAATGACTACTGGGAAGTTTTTGGGGATGGTAATGACAAAGCCAAGCTGCAGGAAAGGAGATTCCACCTGAACCTCAGGAAGAACTTCCTGACAGTCAGGGCTGTCCAGCAGTGGAATATGCCGCCTTGGAGTGTAGTGGAGTCTCCTTTCTTGGAGGTTTTTAAGCAGAAGCTTGATGGCCATCTGTCGGGAGTGCTTTGAGGGTGTTCCTACATGGCAGGGGGTTGGACTGGATGGTCCGTATGGTCTCTTCCAACTCTACATTTCTATGATTCTATGATTTTATGTCTGAGTATTCTTTCACTAAGAAAACCCTATGAAATTCATGGGGTCGCTGTAAGTCAATGGATGCCATGAAGTATATACACAGACATTAGCCATGTCTCTTCTTTTAGCCTTAATTTACAAGCTGCAAGTGCAAGGTATAGTACTATTATGTTGGATCTGAAAGCAGAAATTGATTATATATTGTGATGAAGTTCTAGGAGTGTGGCTATCTGGAATGCCAGTGCAACCTGGAAGTAGGTTGCCAGGCAACCAAAATAGCTCCTCAGGAGAGAAACCTAGTCCAGTAGTGTGTGGGAAGGACTGATGGCTGAGAGGAAAAAGTTGTATAAAGCCAAGTACCTGTGGGTATTCAGTCTTTCAGTGAGATTTTAGCAAAAGCTAAGGAGTGGATTTATTACCAGGCCATCCACCCCCACCCCCACCCCCTTTGATATGGTTTAATTGGAAAATATTAATTGGCATAAATGTAAATTATACACTGCTATGACTGCATGGCCATGAACTCAGAAAGGACTGACTGAATACATGTGAAATTAGGTCAAGTAGGATCTCAAGGTATGCTCAGGTTGCAGTTAGGAAATCATCAGGAAACACCAGCAATAAAGGACTTGCAAATGTCCATCAATTACTCAACCTCTGGAGACAATGGAACATGAAACTAAACTAATTATCTTTAACCCTCTTCCCACTCCCCAGCGAAGTCTTCCTTTATTCCCTTTCCTTCCCAGCAATCAAGGAGCTATCATGATTCTCCTCAGTCCTTTGTCATATAATGCTAAAGCCATTAGCTCATTCCAGACCCTATTGTCCACCCTCCAGATATTACTCCAGTTATGTTATGTCTGGTGAGAGCACTAGATATCCTTTTGATATCAAATAACTCGGCCTTTACTTGACCTTTCTCTGCCACCCTGCTCCATGTGTTTGCAAGGGTCCACCGGACAAGCACGTATTAGGCACAGCCGTTAATGGTTGTAAATTCCAGACCCCACTTAGGCAGGCAACTTAAGCCTCTCCAATGCTTCAGGGAACACCTTATTGCAAACATGCCTTGCTCAGCGCAACCTTACACAAAAGACGCCCGGTCGAGTGCCGAGCCAGTCCTTTCTGTTGAGCTATTTGCATACTGGCTATACTATTGTCATCCAGCACTAAGCTCATCATGAAAACTTGACCTTTTCCAATGCTTTTGTCCAGCCACAAAATCCCTTTGTTCTCACCGAGCATGGCATGGCCTGTAGGCACAATCCACCCTATAAAAATTCCCCACTTTCGGGACCACTTTGGATCGCTCTGGACTTCCACCTCGCCTTGCTGTCAGTTTGTCTGAAGAGTTGTCCCCTCAGCAAGCCACACTGAGCTTTCTCTCCTGCAATCTCCGCTTCTCTCCAGGACTACGTGAAAAGGTGTCGTATTGCCCATTCCCCCGAAACTCTCCATTTCTATTTCTTGTTAGCTGTGTGTATGTGTTATCTTATTTGTTGTTTGTCTCTTAATAAAACTATTTTTGTTACTTTAAAACTTGTCTGCCTGATCCTCTGACCTGAAGCCGTAGACATAGGGTAAAAGATCCTAGCTAAAGCTACCCTGCCTCTTGTTAGCTTAAGAGAGTGCTCGAGTCTAATTTCCCCATCTTGCATTTTATTTGGTTATCCCGGGACTCCAACATACAGGGTAACACAGACTCCATTGTTTACTCTGCCAGAGAGCTATTAACACCTTTACCATCCAGGCAGAAATAGGGTACTTAAACCCTGACTCTGGGCTAGCCAACTCGTAATACTTTGACATACTGACAGTCACTCTGCTGCTCCTATTCCTGATTTATACTACCCTTGAATTTCCAGTCTAAGCCATGATTGCTCCTTTGCTTCTCTCCAGATTAGTAAATACCACCCACTTCACCCTAAACTCTTGCTATCCAGCATTTCCTTCCTTTTCCTTCAGTTAGCCTTGTGTGATTATGAAGCTGCTTAAATCTTGTGTGCATGTTGTTAAGTCCTCTCAAAAAAACAAACAAGCGTACTTTTAAGATCTCCAGCTGGTTCTTCCCTGCACTAGTACCAGTACACGCAGTTATAAAGATCTCATAAGGTTACCCTCTGCTTTCAGGCTTCCTCTTTGAGCTAATACTCCCTACCATCTCACAGAGGGACTGGCATCACAGGTGGACTCCTGAGTCATCTGCATTTTGGTATAAGAGTCCCATAGCCAGTCAGAGTGACTGTGTTGGGAGGGTTGGTTCTCAGTGGAAGCTTAGTGAGAAGCAGAAGAGTAATTGGACACTAGTAGAATCTGGCCAGAGAATGTGACCTAGATTGGGGATTTATTATTTGGTGGGAGTGTAGCCAAAGGGCTGTTTCATATAAAGCATAATGTGAGTCTAAAGATATAAAAAGTGCACTGAGAAAATATATCAACCTTCAGATTTGAAATCTGAAACACAACTTTATTCTGATTGTTACCTTAATAAATGTTATAGCTAATTTTTGTAAATATTGACTCAGATGAGTTGTATACAGTATATAAGGTAACAGAGAAAACAAGCAATCATAAATTATTAACCATTTCTAAACAAATATTGAAAACCTTCATCCTTTTATAAAATGCTGGTGTTATAAAGAGTGAGGGCAGTGCTGTCAGACTGGAAACTGTCACACCAATCTGGAAAAAGTAGGGGTCTGTCACATATACGAATAATCATTTCAAAATATAGCTTGAGAATTGTTTTGCAGCGCTAGAAGTCTGTGCCTAAATTATGAGGACATTAACTCCCCTCTGCAGAACAAACTAATTGAACTTGTTTCAAAAATCTGTCATATGGTTAGTATCCTACTGTTATTTTAAAATGAAAGAAACACTCTTGCTTTCCACAAATGAGGTACAACCATCAATTAGTGGTAATTTGCTTCTCCCAGAGGGTTCAATGTAATTGGTGACCATAGTGTTCTTGTGAGACACTGACCCTTACTGCATGATGCTGTCATACTGCCAGAGCAACACATTGCCTCCATTCCAGGATCTATGCTGCCACATGACGTTGTTGTGGATCAGCTGCTGTCATGTCGCCTTCCATGCGAAACTCACTCTTTTTCATTACCAGAAAAAATCCAGTCATGGTCCCCTGTCCCACCACAATTCCGTCAGCTGTGGACATGCAGTGAGAGCCAAAGCACTTCATTTCTTAAAACAGCACAAGAACTGACCAATCATAAGTCATGGGGTGGGGAAAAGGCAAGGAGAGGGACTCATCATTGGTACTGCTGATGCTACCCATCCACGGAAGCCAATGAGTGCAGTGGAGAGCATTCAGGACCCAATCCCATCACAGAAATAGCAATGCTGGGATCCCACCATAACAACATGCTATTGGGGCATAATATGGTAAGGGCCATTGTATATAGCTGCTAGTGTGTTACAGTGTCTTAAAAAACAAACTGGAAACTTGTCTCCATTTTGAATAAACCCACCTAAAATTGCTAAATTTATTTTTAATTTGCAAGAATAAGTAACACAGCAATATTTGATTATCTTTCTCAAACTCAAAAGAAGACATTTTAGCACACAAATCGTTTTGAATAATCTTGTGAACTGTGATGTTAAAATTTAAGACTCTTAAACATTTCAATTTCTGGCATATCAAAATTTCACTTTGTGTGCCTTTTTCTTTGCAAATTTTGTGCCCTTCAAATGTCAGTGCAGCAACCCTCTGAGGTCTGCACTGCAGACAGCTGTCTAGTTAGCTTAATAATAGCATCAACCCTGACTACAATTGAGACTTTCATCTCACTTTCTCCATCTGAATGGAGAGGTATATATGTAAATGGATGATATCTGAGTAATTGCACCAGGTGAGGCTATGCAGATATAGTCCATTCATTTCTCAGTTTCCAAGATGGCTGCCTAGGCAGCAGAAGCTACTCCACAAACTGTCTGTGCTACAGTAACTGCTAAGTTACAGCCCCGCCACTCCTTTTCTCTACCACTTTCTCTACCACCAATAGCAATATTGAATAAAGGCTCTTAAAAGCCTTTTTTTTTTGGCTTTAATTACTATTAGATGATAATTCTATCTGCTGTATTGAATTGGTATAAACATCTGTTGTTCACATGACATAAAAAATTTAAGAAGTACAATCACTTAATTAATATACAAATTTGAATCTGTAGAGAGGAGAATGTTTTGCTATTCTCTAGCAAATCATCATGAAAACAACACTGTGCATTTTATGTCTCTTTAGAGAAATGATTGCTTAGCCTCACTACACATAAAATGAACATGAAGCATGAATAATTCAAGCTAAACAATTAGAGCATTTAAATTGTCCCACAAAAAAAAAAAAATAGATGGAGAAGGAGAAGCAGAGCAGGAACAACCACCACAAGAAACATTACCTCACTACTGCTACATACTGCTTTTTCACTGGGCTCCCTTCCCTTCACAGATATCATTGCAACCAATAGCTCTGTCAGTAAGTGAAAATGACAACACTGGAGAAAATAAGTGGCATCACCATTTAAAGAACATATATAATTGTTACTGTTTTAATGATCTGTTGCTATCACTGACTGTTTTGGCTTGTCAGCTGAAGGGCAAGATAAAAATGGTAAGTAAAGCAAGTAAATAAATAAATAAATAAAAAGTTTCTCAGACATCAAATGAGTGACTGTTGACCTCCTGGGATCCTCATGGGTATCATGTGTGCCTCTTGTCATGTTGTTACACTTAGGCAAAAAGCTGGAAATGATGATACGGAAAATAATTTCCAGTCTCATCTTTCCCAAAATATAGTTTCTGTCGTGTTTCATCTTCAAAAATGTTTATCTTCAGCTCTGTTTTCTAAGTAAACATTACCTTCTTAGTGCTATGCATTTTAATATGTCATTATAATAATAAACCTGAAGAAACTTCACATACCTCTTCTCTAGCTGAAACCCATGGATTTTTTAAGGTTTGCATATTAGTTCACAGCACCCAAATCCTTCACATACACAGCAGTTGAAGTTGCTGTAAGATGGAAAAGCACAATTGCTCCACAGCCAAATTCAGAACACCCTTGATGATTTAAGAGCCCACTGGTCCAATCTTATTCAAGCCCGAGCCTTCATTCATTTATCAGTTCATTCATTCAAATCATAGCCTCCCATATAGCAACAAGCAGCACCAAGCAGTTTGCAACACAAAAAGCGTAGCACTGAAATCATCCAATACATAATTGTAACAGAAACAATAAAACGATGTCAGATTAAAACTCTGAGTGGGATCCTTGATGCAGTGTAGTGACCAATTCTAAAAAAGGATAGCAGGGAGGAGAGGGGCCAAATGAAAAGAAGCAGTGCTGCTGCAGCAGGTGCCACCCCCTGATAAGACACTGGCAACTGGAGTATGGCATCACCATTGGCAAAAATAAGCCGCCACTTGATTCAGACAAAAGCACATACATTTACGAATGAAAATGAGAGATTTACTCAGGGTCTTTTATAGAGGGGTTGCTTCAACCCTCCCTTTTTGCCTTCAACTCCCCCCTTCCCCCCTTTCCCCTCCCTCCTTTGCCTGTCTTGGCCTCCCCTCCTCCTGGTGAAGAATGTAAAAAACAAAACAAAACAAAAAGGAGGGATAGTTGAGCATTTCTGTACACCAGACTGCTCACTAGAAAAGAGGGGAGGGAGAGAGAGAGAGAAGGAAGGCAAATGCTGACTGCCTGGCTAGCTGTCAGCTCTGCTGTCACTCAGTTGCTGAGCCTACCATCTCCCTGCAGAAGAGCAGCCATGTGACAGGCAAAATGCAGGCCCAGCCAGCCAACCAGCCAACATGCCTGCCTCCTTTTGCCTTGGTTCTTGTCAGCTCACCACTCCATTGTGGGGGAGAAGATGGGCTGAGCAGCCTTCAAGTCTTTTGTGGACCCCCCCCCCCCGTGAGGCATTGCAGACCTCAGGTTAAGAACCTCTGAACCAAAGAATTTAGTTTACAGAAGAAGCTAAGACCATGTTCTTAAGGGAAGTATTAGTTACTCATCAGAAAGCCAATTTGCCTGGTGAAGATCTCTACTCTGAGGTTTCCCACAACTTTAGGTGCCACCAATGAAAAATTCCTCCTCCACCTCCCCACCATCATCTTTTCTTCATCTACAGAACCAAATGTCAGAACAAGGCCTTCCTTGATGTGCTTAAAGGACACGTTAGTTCATATTACTACTATGAATGGACAGCAGCCAAACAATCCTGCTAATAGGAAGTGAATCATGTTAGGTCACCATCTCCAGAATGTAAACATTTTCGTATATAAAGATAAAATAAAATAAAATAAAATAGTATTTTTCCTAAATGAGTAGACAAGTCACTTCTTTGAATTATCCCACACAGAAGAAACTGCTTAGGTTTCAGTTTTTAGTATTCAGTATTTGCCTTATTTAGTACAGAAGACAATGGCAAGAGATTTATGAGTGCATACTATGCAGAAAACAATAGCCCTTTGATACTGGCTGCCCTAAGTCTTTGCTGTTTTATGCTAGAAGTATGGTGTCATCTGCATATATTAAATTGTTGATGTTTCTTCCTCCAATTTTCACACCACCTTTCTTAGGATCTAATCCTGCTTTATGTATGATATGTTCGGCATACAGGTTAAAAAGAGTGATAAAATCTTGCCTGACCTCCTTTTCAATTCATAGAATCATAGAGTAGGAAGAAGCCACAGGGACCATCCAAGCCAACCTCCTACCATGCAGGAACACCCATCAAATCACTCCCAACAGATGGCCATCCAGCCTCTGCTTAAAAACTTCCAAACAAGGAGACTCCACCACATTCCGAGGCAGCATATTCCCCTGCTGGACAGCTCTAACTGTCAGGAAGTTCTTCCTGAGGTTCTGGTGGAATCTCTTTTCCTGTAGTTTGGATACATTGCTCCTTGTCCTAGTTTCTGGAGCAGTGGAAAACAAGCCCATTCCCTCTTCGATATGACATCCTTTCAAATATTTAAACATAGTTATCATGTCCCCTCTCAGCTCCCTAAGACGCTCCTCTTAGGGCATGGCTTCCAGACCCTTCACCATTTTGATCACACTGCTGACTCATGTTCAGCCTGTGGTCTAGTAAGATGCCTAAATCCCTTTCCCACATACTGTTGTCCAGCCAGGTGTTTCCCATCCTACATTTGTGCATTTCATTTTTTCTGCCTAGGTGTAGGACCCTACATTTCTCTCTGTTGAAATTCATTTTGTTAGCCTTGGCCCAGCAATCCAATCTGTCAAGGTCATTTTGAATTTTGACCCTGTCATCTGGCATATTAGCAACTCATCCTAATTTGGTATAATCTGCAAATTTGATCAGCATGCTCTCTATTCTTTCATCCAAGTCATTGATAAAGATGTTGAATGGCACTGGGCCCAGGACAGAACCCCACTAGTCACCTCTCTCCAGGATGAAAAGCAGCCATTGGTGAGTACCCTCAGGGTTCAGTCGGTCAATCAATTACAAATCCACCTGACAGAAGCACTATCTAGCCCACATTTGGCTAGTTTTTTTGCAATAATATCATTGGGAACTCTGTCAAGGGCCTTACTGAAGTCAAGAAATGCTACATCCACAGCATTCCCTTCATCTATAAAGCTTGTAACTCTATCATAAAAAGAGATAAGATTTGTCTGACATGACTTGTTTTTGAGAAACCCATGTTGACTTTTAGTAATCACAGCATTGTTTTCTAGGTAATTACTAGGGATGAACCAACCGAATCCTTGAATCCTCAGCAAGGATTCGAGATTCATGAATCTGAATCCCTGCACCAAAATAGGCAAACCGGATCTTTTGAATCCACCAGCCAAATAGTTTGTTGGAGACTGGGACGCCTGAAAACCTGAGAGACTGGGATGTGCAGGGGGAGATAACAAGTAGGGCAGTTTTTCCCATGGAGTAATAATGGCCTTTGGTAACAAATTCAGAAATTACATTGAGGGTTGTATTCTAATATATTTAAATTGAATATTTAATATTTGAGTTCAGCACTATTTTCTGTGCTGAAAATCAATGGTATGTATAAATGCTGGGTCAGTGGGTCAGATCCCGATCAGAAGTAGTGAGACAGAGGGCAAAGTCATGCAATATCATCCAGTGATTGCCACATGTAGGCTAGTGTACCTCCTTCCACAAGACAGTGCCTGGTTGTAAACCTATAGCTAGAATAAAATGAGAAATGAAATGTCTGTCATGGCTCCTCATGAGCCACATGACAAACCACATGTAGCAAAAAAGAAAAATTGTTTTTAAAAATTGGCACCTCTGAGGCATGAGAAAATCACGGCATAAAGCTGTGTGTGTGCTGGAGGCTGCTTGTGCCCGAGGCTGCTGCCTGTGCTCGCTTGGGCTCTCTGTGCCCACAGGGCTGCCTGCCTGTGCTCATTCGCTCATGCTGCCTGTGCCTGCTTGGCTGCCTGTGTCCACTGGGGCTTCCTGCCTGTGCCCGCTTGTGCTGCCTGTGCCCGTGGCTGCCTCCTTCTGCAAGGTAATATAATTATTCTCTATTCTTTTGACCTGAGACTGGAGGGTAGGGATTGGGAATTAATTGAGAGTGGAGTAGAGACTTGACTTGAAAGTCCTTTGCAGAACTTAAGACTGGACTAGAGACTGATTGTGGTGGTTGTTTTTTTAAAGTGCCTTGTTGCAGGACTTGAGACTTGACTTGAGACTGCAAGGTACAGAATTGAGACTGGACTAGAGATGGGTTGTTGTTGTTTTTAAAGTGTCTTGTTGTAGGACTTGAGACTTGACTGGAAGGTACAGTCTTCTTGAGATTTCAAGGACAGCTGAAAGATTCCTTTGCATAGCTCCCTTGTAAAGCTCTTTCATACACAATTCTAGGGTTTGTAGTTTTACAAAGTGTCACAGCCTTCTCTGCCAAAGTGTGCTGGTGCATCATCAAACTAGAAACCCCAAGATGCCATAAGGAGCTATGCAAAGAAAATCCAGTTATGACCTAGATTATCTCTGTGCTGTAGTATGTGGCCCTGCTTACACAGGCAGGAAAATGTGGGATTAATTCACATTTTCCTGCCTGTGTAGAAAGGGCCTTCATGTCATTTTCAATCTGGGAAGATCCTGAGGCAAAACTATGACAGTCTGACTGAGCAATAATTATTTGGGTCCTCTTTTTTTCCGTTTCGGAAGATGGGGACAACATTTGCCCTCCTCCAGCATGCTGGGATTTCTCCTGTTCTCAAAGAATTTTCAAAGATTATTTTGAGAGGTTCTGAAATTACTTCTGCCAGTTAATGTTACTGGATGTAGTTCATCTGGTCCTGGAGACTTGAATTCATTTAGAGTAGCCAGGTATTCCTGTACTACTTCTCTACCTATTCTGTACTGAATTTCTGCCACTTCTCCACCTGCTCCCCATCTCCTAGGTTGAATACTTTTTCCTTTTGGGAGAAAACTGAGGCAAAGAAGGTGTTGAGTAGTAGATCTGCTTTTTTTCTGCCCCCTGTTGGTACTTGTCCATGTTCTCCATGCACCGACCTATTATTTCCTTGTTTTTCCTTTTGCTGTGGAGATATCCTTAAAAGGCGCTTTTTATTGTTTTTAATCCCTTTGGCAAGCCTGAATTCATTCTGTGCTTTAGCTTTTCTGACCTTCCCCCTACATATCCTGGCTATTTGTTTAAATTCCTCTTTGGTGATTTCTCCATTTTTCCATTTCTTGTACATTTTGTTTCACTGTATTCTGTCCTAACAGTAGCATCTGGTTCTGCGTACAGGCTATGCATTAGGACAATCAAATGTTTTGGCAAACCCATTTCTTTAAAAATAATCCATAGTTTCTCATGATCTACACAATCAAAGGCTTTGCTATACTCTATGAAGCACAGGCTGATTTTCTTTTAAAATTCTTTGATGAGCTCCATTATTCAACATATGTTTGCAATATAATCCCAAGTACCTCTTCCTTTCCAGTTTGGACATGTGGAATTTCTTACTCCGTATATTTTAAAGGTCTTTGTTGTAGAATTTTGAGCATGACTTCACTTGCATGGGAAATCCTGTGGCTACTGCAATCCCTCTTGTCCCCTTTCTTAGAGATTGGGATGTATATGTTTCTTATCTGTGAGACATTTTTAGTTTTCTATATTTTTTAATAGTCTTTTAGTTAGAACTAGATCCTTTTTCTGCAGATTAAAGTAGCTCTATTGGTATGCCATCTGGTGATTTATTTCTCTCAAGTGCTCTGAGAGCAGCTTTCACTTCACTTTCTAAAATTGGAAGTTTGTCTTCACATTGTTCTATCCTGAATGTCAGGAATGAACAATGAATGAATGTCAACCTTTCATCTCTTTTATATAATTATTCCATGTATTGTTTCTATCATCTTTTTATTCTATTTGGCCATGTAATGTGTTCCCCTTCTGATCACAAAGCATCCCCACTCTTGGTTTAAATTTTCCTTTCATTTCTTGGATCTTGTAGAAGAGGTCTCTTGTTCTTTTGCTGTTGTTGTTGTTGTCACCTTCTATTTCTCTGCATTGCTTATTATGACTTGAACAGTTGCATTCAGGGTTCTAATTCTATTTTACTTTTGCTTCTCATCTGTCCTTAACTGCTTGAAGAGTTTCATCTATCATCCATTGAGGCTTCTCTTTTGGCTACAGATAGTGGGGTTTTCTTTGTGTGTGTCTGCGTGTGTGCATGTGCATGCATTCCTCCCTGACAATGTCCCAGGCTTCAGTTCAGGGTTCTGGCTCCCAGTCAATTAGTTTAATAGTGCAAATCTATTTTAAACTTTAAATTCTACAGGGATGTTATTCAGGTTATTCAGCATGATGGTTAGTTTAGTGTTATTCTTCAGGTTTACTCTAACTTTTGCCATTAGTAGTTTATGGTCTGTACCACAATCTGCACCTGGTCTTTAGAAAGTCTATGTCTTATTAGGTGGAGATTATTACAGACTATTGCCACTACCATTATCAACTATACCGTGATTTTTAACCCCCTATCCACTTTTTTTTCTTCACCTGTTTTGCACCTTCCTCCCTTGCTGCTTTTGGTTTTTTGCTTGGAATGTATTTCCTCACTAAATGTTATTTCTACGTGCTGAGATAATTGAGGAGAAATAAAGTCAGTACAATGAAGAATGCCAAGTAAAACATATAGTTATGCAATTTATAATATGAATGTAAAATCTACATTGACCAGAATGCTAATTTTGATTGCAATAGCTTTTCCATTTCACATTCTAGTCACCTTTACAATAGACATGCTGTACAAGAAGTCATGTTTGAAATTTTTCTGAGACTGGTACCCCGTTAGAGCCATGTAATCATTTTAAACTATTTTATTAAATATGATCAAGTACACATAATTAGCAATAGTAACAAATGTAAGTAATGTAACAACAGTTTTCAGATAAAGGCACTTGAAATTTAGTATCTTCTGCTGGTAAACTATATAGTCAATGAAAGGGAAGGTAGGTTGAATGGCTGTTTCAACCATGCTCCTTGTTCATATTTTACAATTTTCATGAAAATATTCATCATAAGGTTTTCTAGGTAGAGGCTTCAGGAAGGGTTTAGCTATGGTGCTACTCCTACTGCCCTACTGCCATTGTCTCTGAGATATCCTCTGCTAATGTCAGCCCCCACTACTGCTGCTGCTCAGTAGTTATTTGGCTCCTCAGCAAAATCATACCTAACATGAAGGATCTGACCAGCATCACTGCTACTGTCACCATAGCCTCTTACCTCACAGGGGTGTGTGATCCCACCATAATTCACTCTCTGGAGGACTCAGATGAGGAGGAGGAAGAGTCAGTGTGCCAAGAAACTACAGCTGCCTATGAGTCTGAGGAGATGGGGCAGGGACAGTAGGGGATCCTGCTCCTGAGCAGGACTTGGCAGAGGCTGCAGACACTGAAGACAACATGTCCCCATAATTTGTGGAGAGACAGAGAGAGAAATGCCATACCCAGAGCTGGCTAAATAACACACATCCAATTAGGCATTAATGAGGCAGCCATGGTCTTGAAGCTCTGATAAATACCCAGCAGTTCTCTCTCATCCTTAGTGTTGACAACTGTCTTATCTGGGTGACTGGCAGTACTCTCTCATGTTCCTGTTTTGCCTTGACCTTGAACTGCCTACCTTTGGACTATTCTGTCTACACTTTGCTGCTTCATCTGCCTGGACTTCTGACCTGCTGATAAGACTTCTGGACCATCCTTGTGGAGAAGTCCTTTTCTCTTGCTGAGATGACTGATACAGACTGAATTGACTACTCAACTACTTTTCACGCCAACAACCTGCTTCCTTGGGTACTTGCTGACTTGTGGTCAGAACAACCACCACAGAAACAGAGTGCCATTGTAGAGCTGTGGCTAATGATATAACCAGACTCAGGCTGAAAGGATGTTCTGCTACTGATGTTGTCAGGAGTCCTCCATGTTTGTTGTTTTAGGATAGCAGTAGCCTGGGGAAATAGTGATAGTAGGCTGTTAACTTTCCCAGGTGCCAACCATTCCTTCCGGCTGGAATTTCAAAGGAACCATTTGGCATGATGACGTTCGTCCTTTTACAACTATCTCAGGAGAAACTTGCTGTTTAAGTGTAAGGCGGGGGAAAGCATTCCATTCTCGAGCTTTAACGTCTGATAGACAGTATCATTCACTATGTTTCAATAAATCTTCTACTAAAGTTTATTGCTACGTTTGAGGGTGAATCTGTTCCTGACAGAAAGCTCGAGAATCTTTTTTTTTCCTAAAATGCATCAAGTAGTGGATCAGTTAATTACTGAAGAAGAACGAGGATCTGCAGAATCTGATGGAACTGCAGAGACCGAAGCGTCCATGGATACCAAGGCAAATTTACCGCTGAGCGAGGCTATGAAAACCCCCACAAGCGGCCAAACCTGGGTCTGGGGAGAGAAGCCGCTTATGTCGGTAAGACAACGCAGAAGGGCTGCTAGATGGGACACATCAGCCAAAGACCTTTCCTTTCTGGCGGAAATGGCACGAATGGAAACAGAACTGGAGAGAAAAGATGAGGAGATACTCGAACTCAAGACCATGTTACGTGAGATGAGCATCCGTCCCTCGCAGACATTGAGAACACCAGCACGCGAACCACGAGCGGCTGTGCCAGCGGCAGGCACCCCTGGTCCGCCCCAGCAACCAGCAGGGCAAGCTCCAGTGCCACCGCTACTCAGAAACGTGGGAGACCTGAAAGCGTCCTTCAACGGGAAGGGTGAGAAACTCTCTTTCTTTATGACTATGGCAAATAATTTCATGGTCGATCATGGCCACCTCTTTCGGGATGATGCAGCCCGAATTAGATACCTCAGCCAGAGAATGAAAGGACTGGCAGCTGACTGGGTAGCGAACCTATATGACACCCGCGCCCCCGAAACCGAAAATCTGCAGCTCTTCATGAACCATTTGCGTGAACGGTGTGAAGACCCCCATCTACTAGAAAAAACTAAATATCAACTAAAACAAATGAAACAAGGCAGGAACGACGTGGGAACATATTCGCGTGAATTTAGAAACCTGGCCACCAAAGTGCAGTGGAATGATGAGATTCTTATCGAGTTATACAAAGATGGACTAGATCCTGATATCTTACACGGGTGCCTAATGCAGGCCAACCCACAAACCCTGCTAGGTTGGATCAGACTAGCTACTGAAGTGGAGGGTATAACCCACACTGTTCAGTTGAACCGACAACGACAAGACTTAACCAAACGACAACCTCGCCGTCCCACCTTCCTCAATGTTGAGGAACGAAACAAACGCCTCCGTTTGGGCATGTGTTTCACCTGTGGGAAACCGGGTCACCTTGCCAACAACTGCACCAGTAACCAAGCCACGGTGGGGACTAAAGGAGCACGAGCAGACCCCAGGAATAAAGAATCTACACGTCAGACAACGGCCATCAAACAACCGCTCAGACGCACTCATAAGGACCCTGCAGCAGCGACAGGAGACTCCGCTCCCGACGGTGAAACCTCTTCTTCGTATTCCTCGGACACAGATGGGGATTCTGAACCCGACGGTGGCGGTTTGAAAGCAGCGGGAACAGCTGTAAGTACTCCTAAAATTCCCATTTCTATACCACGGTTACGATTACTGGCGGAGATGGGACCTTGCATGTACATAGGGCACTAATTGACTCTTGCTGCTCCAGAAGTTTGTTACACCCCAAATTGGCCAAGACCCTTAAAACTCTATATGAGCCTTTGGAACGCTCCATCAAGTTAACTCAAATGGATGGGACCTCAATGACTGGAGGAGCAATAAGCGAAATCACCATGCCCATCTCATTTCAAATGGACCAAAATAATTATAGCATGCGGTTCCTAGTTCCCAAGGCGGTGCAGTTCGAATTGGTCTTGGGAATCGACTGGCTCCGTAAATATAATCCCCAAATAGACTGGACCGCTGGCACTCTATCCTCTTCCGAGGCAAGCTTCTCTATTGGCCATGAAGAATTGCAACAAATTCCTTCGCACTACCGTGATTTACAGAAGGCCTTTCATGAGAGGGAGGCTGACAAATTGCCCCCCCACACTGAATTTGACTGTAAATTGGAATTGATTGACGGAGCCTCGCTGCCTAAACCAAAAATCTACCCCATGAGCCAGCAAGAACTCCTTGCCCTCAAAAAGTTCCTTAATAAAAATTTGGCTCGTGGCTTTATCAAGCCTTCTACAGCCCCTACGGCGAGTCCTGTCTTCTTCCGAAAGAGAAAAGATCCCGGAGCGGATCCGAGGCTGATAGTTAACTACTCTGCTATTAACCAGGTTATCTCTTCCAATTGTTATCCCATTCCCCTGATACGGACCGTTTTAGACCATCTTGTTCAAGGAAAATATTTCACTAAGCTTGATCTTAAAGAAGCATTTCATAGGATTCGGATGGACCCAGACTCTGAATGGCTCACCACCTTTGCAACCCCACTGGGGAATTTTAAATGGACGGTTCTCCCCTTTGGATTACAATCTGGACCATCTGTGTTTCAGATGTTTTTGAACACCATTTTCCACGACTTATTGTATCAGGGGGTTCTGATTTATTTGGATGACATTTTAATTTATGCAGACTCCATGGAATCTCATGTATCATTGGTTCGGGAAGTGCTTCGACGGCTGATAGATAATAACCTCGCAGTTAATCTGTCTAAGTGCCAATTTGACACCCAAACCTTTGATTACTTGGGTTATAGGATTCAAGATTGTTCACTTAAAATGGACCCTTCGAAAATTAACTCTATTTTGCAATGGCCCGTCCCCAAAACTTTGAAGCAACTGCAGCAATTTCTTGGCTTTGCAAACTTTTACCGGAACTTTATCGAGGATTTTGCAGCCATAGCGCTTCCGCTTACTAACCTGTTACGGAAACCTAAAGGCGAATCTACATGTAAGTCGCACAAACTTCGTTGGTCCCCTGAATGTCAGTCGGCGTTTGAACATTTGAAATCTAAATTCACTACAGAGCCATTGCTACTTTTCCCCGACAGTGCTAAGCAATTCATTGTGCAAACAGATGCTTCTGACTTTGCCATGGCCGCTGTTCTTTTGCAACATGACTCTGAGGGAGCACTCAAGCCTTGTGCTTTCATTTCAAAGAAATTTTCTCATCAACAAGCTAATTGGCCTATTTGGGAGAAAGAAGCCAAGGCTATTCATTTTGCGCTGACCACTTGGCGACATTTACTTGAAGGGGCCCGACTCCCCTTTGAAGTCTGGACTGATCATAGAAATTTGCAAGCCTTGCAGTCGGTTAAGAAACTCTCCCCTAAGCAGGCGAGATGGGCTGAATTTTTCCAGAGGTTCCGGTTTAAAATTGTTTTCAAACCTGGCCGTTCCAACCAATTGGCGGACCCTCTATCTCGCCTTCCCTGTTTTGAGGGACCTTCTGCTACGTCCCCCCCTCCAAAGCCTTATTTCCTGCCTCCTCCCTGGCTTCTCAAGTAACTACTCGCACATTAGCAAAAACAAGGCTTTCTGCCTCCTCCCTCTGTGACTCCGCTCTCCGCGATGCTATCGTTCATGCAGCGCATGCCGACTCATGGCTCCCGGCAAATAAGGACAAAATTGAGTGGGTTGACAATCTCCCTTTCTATGGCACCAAGGTCTACGTCCCCCCTGCTGCCCGTGAGCATGTACTTCATCGTCATCACGATTCCAAACCTGCTGGACATTTTGGGTTTTTGAAGACATTGCATGCGATTCGCCGCCTTTTTTGGTGGCCTGGACTAAACTCCTCCGTGCAAACTTACATTAAACAGTGTGCTACTTGCAACGTTTCTAAATCGCCCACATCTAAGCCTCAAGGGCTCCTACAACCTCTGCCTGCTCCTTGTAGCCCCTGGTCGGTTATCGCATGGGATTTTATCGTCTCTCTCCCCTCTTCACATGGCTTTCATGTTATTTGGGTTGTTACTGATCACTTTTCCAAGCAATGTCATTTTGTTCCTCTAAAGAAAGTACCCAATGCTGAACAACTTGCTGACCTATTCGTTCATCATGTATGGAAACTTCACGGACTACCTTCGGTGATTATTTCGGACAGGGATCCAATTTTCACTTCCAAGTTTTGGACCTGCCTCTTGAAAACCCTGGGAATCACTCAGAAACTCAGCAGTGCTTATCACCCCCAAACAGATGGCCAATCTGAGCGTGCTAACAAATCTCTTGAACAATTTCTTAGGTGCTTTGTTTCTGAAAACCAGAACGATTGGGTTTCGCTTCTCCCGTTTGCTGAGTTTGCTGTAAACCATGCTGTTCATGCTTCTACTGGGAAACCCCCGTTTGAAATAGTTTACGGCTTTCTTCCTTCTCCTTTCCCCCCCCTCACCCTCCCTTCCTCTGCTCCTCCTTCTGTTTCTGCTTGGGTCTCTAAATTTTCGGGCATTTGGCAATCCGTTTCGGATGCTATAGCGTCTGCAAAAGCTTCTCACAAACGCTTTGCCGACCGCAAACGGCAGCCTAACCCCTCTTACAAACCCGGGGATCTGGTCTTTCTTTCCTCTAAGCACATTTCGTCTACTTCTCCTTCTAAAAAACTTTCCCCTCGATTTCTCGGTCCTTTTCCTGTGAAAAGAGCTATTAACGATGTTTCTTTTGAACTGGATCTCCCTTCTTCCCTCAAGGCAATTCATCCTGTCTTTCATTCCAGTTTGCTGAAGAGAGCCCCTTCGCTGGATTCTTTGCCGACTGATGTTCCTCAACGCCCCGATTGACTTTGTTATTACTGCATGGGTTTCTTGTATTTCTGTTGTTCTGTAATATTTTACTTGTTTTGCGTATCTATATGTATATGAATTTTTTTTTAAAAAAAAAGTGGGGCAGGATGTCAGGAGTCCTCCATGTTTGTTGTTTTAGGATAGCAGTAGCCTGGGGAAATAGTGATAGTAGGCTGTTAACTTTCCCAGGTGCCAACCATTCCTTCCGGCTGGAATTTCAAAGGAACCATTTGGCATGATGACGTTCGTCCTTTTACAACTATCTCAGGAGAAACTTGCTGTTTAAGTGTAAGGCGGGGGAAAGCATTCCATTCTCGAGCTTTAACGTCTGATAGACAGTATCATTCACTATGTTTCAATAAATCTTCTACTAAAGTTTATTGCTACGTTTGAGGGTGAATCTGTTCCTGACAGATGTACTCAGAGGCAAAACAAAGTCCAAGGCTGCATAAAACATATCGAAGGAACATGCAATGTGAGAAGCATGAATCAGGGGAAGTTGGACATTGTAAAACAAGAAATATATAAACAGGGTGAGCGAGCTAAAGTGGAAAGGAATGAGACATTTTCAGTCAAATAATTAGACAGTGTTTCACTCAAAAAAAAAGAAAAGAAAAGAAAATCTAAGAAATTGAGTGGGATTAACAGAGATGTAGCCCAAGTAGCCAAAGGATACAATGTCAAGTCTGACTGAACAATATCAATAAGAGTTCAGAGAAAACTCATCAATATAACCACACTCCAAGTTTATGATCCAATTGCAGAAGCTGAGGAAGAAAAAATTGAAAGATTTTAGGCTCAAGTACAGGAGGAAATTGATCACACACCAAAATGGGAAATGTTGGTAATTATAGGTGGTTGGAACACAAAAGAAGGAAACCAAGTAGCACCAATCATAGTAGGAGAATTTGGCCTAGAATCAAGAAATGAGGCAAGAGAGTGAACGACTGAATTTGTGAAGCCAACAGTTTGTTCATCACAAACATATTCTTCAGGAAACCAAAGAGGTGATTCTATACATGGGCATCACCCAATGGCCAATATAGAGATAAAGTGGACTACGTAACCTGGAAGCAGAAAATGATGAATCATAGAATCATAGAATCATAGAAATGTAGAGTTGGAAGAGACCACACGGGCCATCCAGTCCAACTCCCTGTCATGCAGGAACACCCTCAAAGCACTCCCGACAGATGGCCATCAAGCCTCTGCTTAAAAACCTCCAAGGTAGGAGACTCCACTACTCTCCGAGGCAGCAGATTCCACTGCCGGACAGCCCTGACTGTCAGGAAGTTCTTCCTGAGGTTCAGGTGGAATCTCCTTTCCTGCAGCTTGAATCCATTGCTCCTTGTCCTGGTTTCTGGAGCAGCAGAAAACAAGCCCCCTCCTTCCTCTACGTGGCATCCCTTCAAATATTTAAACATGGCTATCATGTCCCCTCTTAACCTCCTTTTCTGCAGACTAAACATACCCAGCTCTCTCAGTCTATCCTCATAGGGCATGTTTTCCAGGCCTCTCACCATTTTGGTCACCCTCCTCTGGACTTGCTCCAGCTTGTCAATATCCTTCTTGAATTGGGGTGCCCAGAACTGGACACAGTATTCAAGATGGGGTCTAACCAAAGCAGAGTAGAGTGGTACCAGTACCTCCCTCGATCTAGACACCATACTCCTGTTGATGCAGCCGAGAATTGCATTGGCTTTCTTGGCTGCCGCATCACACTGCTGACTCATGTTCAGCTTGTGGTCTATGAAGACTCCTAGATCCCTTTCACACGTACTGCTATCCAGCCACGTGTCCCCCATCCTATATTTCTGTATTCCATTATTTCTGCCTAAGTGTAGGACCTTACATTTCTCTCTGTTGAATTTCGTTTTGTTCGCCCTGGCCCAGCTCTCCAATCTATCCAGGTCATTTTGAATTTTGATCCTGTCCTCTGGCGTATTAGCAACCCCTCCCAGCTCCATTCTCTCTGCAAAAACAAGACTATGAGCAGGTTGTGGCATAGACCATGAATTGCTAACATCAAAATTAGCTCAAGAAAGCTCAGGAAGAACACAGAACATATCATTATACTAAAATACAACCTGAAGAACATCTCTTCAGAATTTAAAGATAATGTGGGGGGGAGAAAGAGAGAGAGAGAGAGAGAGAGAGAGAGAGAGCAATTTGCACTATTAAGCCTATTTGTCCAGGAACCAGAAGAATTTTGGACTGACACCAGGGACATTGTGAAGGATGACTGCAAAAAGACTATCTCTAGCCAAGCAATTAAGGGCAGATGAGAAGCAAAAGTAAAAGGTGACAAAAATAGCATCAGAATTCTGAATGCAACTGTTCAATGACGTATGTGAAGGGACAAAATGAACTACTATAAAAATCAATGTGGAAAAACAGAAGACCACAAGGAAAAAAGAAAGGAAAAGAGATCACTTCCACAAGATCTGAAAATCCGAAGGAAAATTTAAATGAAGAGTAGGATTGGTCTATGACTAGCAGGGCAACATACTGCATGGTCAAGAAGAAATAAAAAGACGATGGAAACAATACACTGAAGAACTATATAAAAGAGACAAAAAGATGACCAAGTCATTTATGGAAAAACAATCTGAAGAAGAACTCACCATCTTAAAAGGTGAAGTGGAAGCTGCACTCAAAGAACTTGGGAGAGATAAATCATCAATAAAGCTGATTCAAGCAACGGACAATCCATTCAAATTCCAACTAAAATCTGTCAGCAAATATGGAAAACAAAACAATGACCCACAGACTTCAAACCTCAATATACATTCTAGTCCTCAAGAAAGGGGATAGCAGGGGATGCAATAACCATCAGATCACTGCATTAATCAACTATGCAGCAAAGGCATGCTCAAAATGCTACAAGAAAGGCTTTTACCATAAATGGAACAAAAAATGCCAGATGTTGAAGCTAGGTTCAGAAGAGGAAAAGTCACAAAGGATGATATTGCAAATGTATGTTTGATAATTGTCTTGCCAAAGGCAATTAAGCAGTTCACCAAAGGCAAGGGGTTCATGTTCAGCGATTTGAAAGCAACAAATCACACCAGTTATAGCAGGAAAGCCTTAATTTTTATTAAACAGAAAGCAATTTAAGCAACATAAGCATAAAAGCAATATCAGCATACCGAAGGAACCCACTTAAGCCTATGATGCCTAGATAACATTAAGACCCCAGAATTCCACAAGATGTTGAAAGTGGGATAATAGTACTATAACAGGATAGTGCGGAAATGGCCTTTGTCTTTCCAGATAGAATTAAAGGCTCAAATTTTACTTTGAAAAATAATATGTTACTATTTTTCTATTTTGAGAGCAACTTGTTTCTAACTTTATTTTACAGGAATACACTTTAAAAATAGGAAAAGGGACCCAAATACCCCTTGAAATGTTTTAGAGGAAGAAGGTAAAAATGTTCTGAATTTATTTATTTATGTATTTCCTCATAGCATTTCTGTATCCTCTCCCAGCCCACAAGGGCTTCCAAGGCAATGAACAAATAAATACAATTAAAAGAATGCAAAGATTCTTTTAAAAATTGAAAACATATTAAAATGCTCTTAAAAACACTAAAACAATCTTAAAATCCTATTTTAAAATGGTTAAATGAAGCCAATTCAAATATTAAATGCAATGCAGAACAGCATTATTTTGGCTCCCTCAGGAAGTTTAAAAGAGATGGAGTCAATCATTTTTCAAAAGGCATGTCATTATGCTCTCCCTACTAACCTCAAAAATAACTAGTAATCTCATTATTTCTAACATGTTAATTTCAAGCTTTGCAAAGAGCAAAGGTAAATAGATGACTTAAATTTCAATTATGAACTTAAGATTTTTGTTCTTTTTTCACAGTTTAAAATTACATATTGCAAGCACTATTGTGTAGGATTCCCAAATGCAATAAAAGGGAACAACTGTAATTTGAATGTAATAAACTTACAGTGACAAAACTGAATTTTTTTTTCTATTATATTCTGGAAACTCCTGAATATTAAACTGGTTTTCTTTGTTACTTCAAGAACTGCTTTTCAAAAACAAAGTTAAAAATAGAAAGCATTAAGGATTATTAATGTCACACAGTTATTCCTTTTTGTCATTTCTGTCAGAAGTGTCATGGCTTCTAGTAACATTGTGGACTCTGAAAATGGGATTTTAGCATTTGTACTGGGAGTGGAAAGAGTGTGAGAATCCAAAGGAAGTTAAATATGAGATGTTAAAATATACTTATTTGGATATTGTGAGGTATGCCATATTTTAGAAGATCCTAATGTTGAGACCATAGTTTGAATCCCCACTTGGTCTTGGAAAAGTCACACTCTTTCAGCCTCAGAGCAAAGCAAGGACAACCCCCATATCCCCCAACAAATCTTGCCAGGAAAACCCTGTGATAGGTTTGCCTTAGGGTCACCGTAAGTCAGGAACAACTTGAAGGTATAGAATAACTCATGTTTGTGCTCTTGATCTTTCAAATCACATCTCAAAAGTGGCATGAAGAGTAGTACCTCTATACATCGGGGGTATTTTTCACAATCATCCATGATCCACTGAGGGCATCCAAACTTGAATTGTTCCAAGAATTTCTTATTTCAGCAGTAACCCCAACTGAATTCTTAACTTATTTTATGGTTAAATTTCAGAAGTCAATGTTAATGTCCAATGATGTCAGTAGACTTCAGCAGTCTAGCAGTGCACTGAATATGCTGTTCAGAGCACTTACAGTGATATTTGACTAAATAATACAACATGTAAAATACACAAGTCTCATTATCACAGTAAATTGCAATTTTTGAACAGCACAGTTAGAGCTAATTAATTCAGTTAAACTAGCTCTAACTGAGAAAAAGGCTGCAATGCTATACTGACTTATTTGGAAGCAAACTGTTTGAACTCAACATGTGTGTGTGCGTGCGTGTGCGTGTGCGTTTGTGTGTGTAGGGGTTCACATTCTAAATCCCACTGAAACCAGCAGGACTTGTATTCGTCCGAGCTAGATGAGTTAAACGAGTCATAAATGTAGTCCCACAGTTACTAAAAACTAAAAAGCAACCACACTGGAAACTGTATGTTTTGGTAGATGCCCTAACCCCAGTTTTCTGACATAGGAGAAACTATGAAATATCTGCATTCTGTTGCAACCGTAAAAGAAGTAGTCACAGAATAAATCCGACAGAGAAGCAATGTCAAGAATCAAAAAGATTCAAAACTCTCTTTCTCCTCCCCAGACCACCACTTTAATAAAATTCAACCTTCTGCTTTAGGAATTTGATGTTCTTGGGTACGGTGGTAGTGGCTTCCATGTCAGCTAAGTCCAGATTTTAGTCTAAACCCTTAAGGAGCTACTGAAGCTACTGAAATATATGTTTTGGAGCATCAGACAAAGTACAAAGTATTGGCCATTACCTTTAAAGCACTACATAAATTGTGTCCAAGTTATCTACAGGATTGTCTCCAACCACACAATTCACCCTGTACACTCACTCTGGGGGTCATTTACTTACACAAGCCAGGCTAGACTGGCAACTGTCACCTGGAGGACCTTTCCATCAGCCACCCCAGACTGTGAAATGCCTTGCTGGAAAAGATTCCATCAGCTACCCCTAGACTGTGGAATGGCTTGCTGGAAAGGTTTGCTGGAAACATGCTGTCTGAATTTTAAAAAGTACTAAAGACCTATCTCTTCTGGCAGGCCTACCCAGTCAATTTTTAAATTAATTTTACTTTAAATTTATAAATTTATATTTATTTTAAATTAATGTATTTTAAATGGTTTTATGTGTTTTTAGCTGTATTTTAATCAAGGCTTGGGGAGAGGTGGGTAAAAAATAAAAATTACTATCATCGTCATCATCATCAAGTTTACACGAAAACTCAGAGAAAATTTATGGCTACAATGACATGGAAGACACTACCCACCATTGCTTGGATACTTTATCTAATACAGAATAGGAAATACTGTTGGAAAATCTTTCTTGGACTTGAGGACATAGAAAATGCCCAAGCCTACCATTCACCAAAGCCAGTCCTGTACTGGGACTAGACTGGAGTATGTTAGCTGTATGGCTTAATAGCAAATACACTGATATTTCCATTTTTGTCAGATTTTACAGCCCTTTGAAGTTTACCATTTGTCTGTATGTTTAGCTGTGTCCACAAAATACAAGTCTTTCAGGCTACAAGGTTTGAAAGAGACAATACTGCATAATCCTGATTAGCAATTTATTTCCTGCAAAGGTCTGTGAGAATACAGACTTTCATACATTTGGGAACATTATAAGATCATTATATTAGGAATTTGTTTCTGAAGTGATGCCCATGTCTATGGTAATTTACTCAGATCCATTTGTATGTAATAAGCCTTTAATATTAACTAAAGGTTATGCTGTCTTAAGGTCCTCCCATCAGCACAGAATAAGAGAAAAAATGGTAGGACATGAGCCAGCATGGCCATACTGATAACCTTGGGTAAAAAAGTAAGAAATAAAAAATTCATAATTTTGAATATAAATCTTTGTTGAATTTATTTAGAATGTATATATTATGAGGTATGTGTTGACATAAATAATATTGCTTTGTTAGATTTGCATATTACTGTATTTTTTATAAGAGAATTTAGAGTAAATTTACAGAATTAATAGGTGCCAGGACAACATGGATTCAATCCTTAACTGGGAGCAAGAATAAGAAGACAATGAAGAAGGAAAGGAGAGGCCAAGATACATCTGGAAGAAAAGTTCATAGAAAGGATTAATGGATCCAAGGACAAGGAAGAGAACAGCGGCAGCAGCTGCAGCAACGACTACCCAGACAGTAAGGAGAACATCAACAGATATATCTCAGAAGTCACAAGATATAATGTTACAGATGATGGAGGAGCTAAGAAATATTAGAGAAGACGTTAAACAGACAGAGACAGATATCAGACAGGATTTAAAACAAACAAGAAAAGAGATGAGAACAGACATGAAGCACGAAATTGACAAACTGGGGAAGAAACTGGAAACTTTAACCAAGGATGTTACAAAGATAAAGACTGAGACTAAGGAGATAAAGGACCAAGTAACAAAAGTACAAACAGAATTGACTGATGTAAATGGGAAGCAACAAGAAGAGGAATCACAGATAACATTGCAAGAGTTATGCTATCGAGAAAGATGCCTTAGATTTAGGGGCGTTCCTGAATCTAGTGGCGAAAATTTATATGAGAAAATGGTACCCGCTTTGGCAGAATACCTAGACATTGATGAAGACAAGATGGAAGTGTGTATCGACAGAATGTTCAGAGTATCCTCCAGAATAGTGAGAGAAAGAAAATTACCAAGAGATATCATAATAACTTTCACTCGGACAGTTATCAGAGACAAAATACTACAGCAGAGCTATGATGGGACATTTAAGATTGAAGACAGAGACGTGAAAATTTTCAAAGACATACCATATCAGATACTTAAGAAGAGACAAGATTACAAGCCCCTAGCCAATCTCCTGACAGATTAATCACAGATGGGAGAAGACTGAAGGAATTTTTTTCACATATAAACAACAGAGATACAGAATTAATTCAGTTCCTAAAGCAAAAAAAAAAAATGATGGAAAGGTTGAAGTGAGACTCGCAAAGAACGATAGTTGGAGAGCAAGAGAAAGAGGAAGAGCAGGAGTCTCTGGTCAGGAGAATGTTGGCACACTATTTCATATGTGGTGGTCATGTCCTAAGGCTAAAAAGTACTGGAATGATATTCATAATATGATATGTACAATATTAAGGATTCAACGGGATAAGATACCTGAACTGTACCTGATAAACATGACATATATATTAGATGGGACTGGCATAAAGAAATATTGGAGAATATTACTATATATGATTACTACGGCTTGTATTGAATATGCGAGGTTATGGAAAACTGAACAAATACCCACAATAGTGCAATGGTGGGCAACTTTTATTGAAAATCGGAATGCAGATATAGTCTCTCAGAGACTGAAAGGAAAATCAGATGATGATATCAATAAAGAATGGCAAATTGTGCTGGATATGGATGGGGTTTTGATAGGAAATAATTCTTAATTCATGGTAATATGATAGCAAGAAGGAGAAAATCAGAGAAATATCATGGAACATGTAAAGTTGGGTTGAAATGCAGGAACTATCTTGGTATTCTGATAAATCTGTTGTGATGCATAATGATAGTATGTCAATGATATAACAGTTTATGTAATCCAGAGAGGAGTAGAGGATAACTGCAACAATTCGGTAAATGTACAGTGAGAAATGTATGTTTTATATGGTGAACTATAATAAAATTATATTAAAAAAAGAAAGAAAAAAAAGTAAGAAATGTTGTGATCCAAAGGGGGAAAAAAAGCCAAGGAAAGCATTTTAGTTTCCACTGTGTATTGCATTCTTCCAGTCTGTGTAGACTTCTATATGTGGGTAAAACTCTCATTTTATGACAGAACATATTGTTGAACCTCTCTGTAAAACCAAAAATTGAATATTAGATGTCTCTCTAGTAAGTCACTGTGTCATTCACATTCCTACAGTGATTTAAGATATGTTGTTGCTGAGAAGATTTTTTTCCTACAAATGTAATTGGTAAAATGTTATCACATTTCATTGCCAAAGGAAGCTAAATGGATCTTCAAATACTGTTATGGCTTAATTCAGTCTCAGACTTAGCATCATTTTATAACACCTGTCTCTTTAATAGCACTCTTAGGTCATTATTTTAGTTGTTTCTAACAAGTGTCTGCACATTTCCAATTAGTTCAAAGACATAAATCAAGAAATTTTTAAACTGAAAGAAAAGCTCAAAGATATCTCGACATAGACTCACAGTGCTCAGCAAAAATCCAACAGTAACTCATTGAAACTACTCCCCTTCCTGTTGACTCACAAAAAAACATAACTACATCACTCTGATTTTTCTGATACTGACAGTGCCAGTGGAAGTGAAGACTCTCTACTCCTACTCAAGGAAGCTATGAAATCTCAAGTAGCTAATACTCTCCCCCCAAAATGCTTTGCACTGAAGATGTATCTTCATATACAATAAATTCCAGGAGGCTCAAGTGACCCTGAGTGAATCCTGCCTACAGAAGAGACAGTCCTCACCACTTCCTATCTCACCTCCTATCTTATTGGTTAAGCCAAACTATGTTTCCTTGCTAAATGGATGGGATCCTTGCTTGCTTGTAATCCACATTTTGTTGCTCATATTGCACTGGTTCTTCCAGCCTTCCTGCCAGAACAGACAGAGCAGGAAGAGTGGGAATGTGATGTGCTATACCACCATCCATAGAGGAAAACACAGCTACAGCTATCCTAGCCATTGGCTAATGTAAACCAACTGCCACTGTGTGAATCACCCACCCAGCCTTTAGTTTGTAGTGTAACTGCTTGACAATCAAGTGGCCAGCAAAAGGTTACCCTCGTGACATGGAACATCACAGGATTGTTTGCATCTATCAGAGACCCCTGTTTTACTGGCTTCCTTGCCCACCATGACATTACACTGATTCTGGAATCACAGACTGCTTAGGACTGCTATTAAATGCCTTTCACTCACTTTCAGTTGGGACAGAGCCAGGGATAAAACAGGAAAGAACAAGGGGAGGCCACTCACCACTCTACATGCTGTAACAAGATCTCTTTTTCCCAGAGGAAAGAGCAGAGGAGAGCTGGGCCTGTGAAGACGTCCTAGACCAGGTGTGTTTCACAGGCTTGTTTTTTTTGCTGAGGTTGTTTTTGCTGTGCTTGGGGGCCTTGCTTGTTTTTGCTGTTAATTGCTTGCTATTGTTTGCTGGCTACTGTCCTGGCCGTGGGCTCTGCCTGATCACACGGTCTGACTAACGAGAGGGAGGAGGCAGCTAGCGGGGAGGAGCTTTATTAGGAGCTACCAACGGGCCTCTAGCTCATTTCCCAGAGGAAAGAGCAGAGGAGAGCTGGGCCTGTGAAGATGTCCTAGACCAGGTGTGTTTCACAGGCTTGTTTTTTTTGCTGAGCTTGTTTTTGCTGTGCTTGGGGGCCTTGCTTGTTTTTGCTGTTAATTGCTTGCTATTGTTTGCTGGCTACTGTCCTGGCCGTGGGCTCTGCCTGATCACACGGTCTGACTAACGAGAGGGAGGAGGCAGCTAGCGGGGAGGAGCTTTATTAGGACCTACCAACGGGCCTCTAGCTCATTTCCCAGAGGAAAGAGCAGAGGAGAGCTGGGCCTGTGAAGACGTCCTAGACCAGGTGTGTTTCACAGGCTTGTTTTTTTTGCTGAGCTTGTTTTTGCTGTGCTTGGGGGCCTTGCTTGTTTTTGCTGTTAATTGCTTGCTATTGTTTGCTGGCTACTGTCCTGGCCGTGGGCTCTGCCTGATCACACGGTCTGACTAACGAGAGGGAGGAGGCAGCTAGCGGGGAGGAGCTTTATTAGGACCTACCAACGGGCCTCTAGCTCATTTCCCAGAGGAAAGAGCAGAGGAGAGCTGGGCCTGTGAAGACGTCCTAGACCAGGTGTGTTTCACAGGCTTGTTTTTTTTGCTGAGCTTGTTTTTGCTGTGCTTGGGGGCCTTGCTTGTTTTTGCTGTTAATTGCTTGCTATTGTTTGCTGGCTACTGTCCTGGCCGTGGGCTCTGCCTGATCACACGGTCTGACTAACGAGAGGGAGGAGGCAGCTAGCGGGGAGGAGCTTTATTAGGAGCTACCAACGGGCCTCTAGCTCATTTCCCAGAGGAAAGAGCAGAGGAGAGCTGGGCCTGTGAAGACGTCCTAGACCAGGTGTGTTTCACAGGCTTGTTTTTTTGCTGAGCTTGTTTTTGCTGTGCTTGGGGGCCTTGCTTGTTTTTGCTGTTAATTGCTTGCTATTGTTTGCTGGCTACTGTCCTGGCCGTGGGCTCTGCCTGATCACACGGTCTGACTAACGAGAGGGAGGAGGCAGCTAGCGGGGAGGAGCTTTATTAGGAGCTACCAACGGCGCGCGCCTTTGGCGCGCGCACTTGCACTCCTTTACTTTCTCGAGCTTCTCCTGTACTACTCTCTGTAGTTTCAAGGATGGAAGGTGAGGGAGCTGCTGCAGTCACCTGTAACGCTTGTGGCATGTTCCTTTTCTTGCCACAAGAGGTTCTCGGGTACACCTGCACCAAGTGCAAGCTGGTCACCTTCTTGGAGGAGAAGGTTCGCCAGCTGGAGGCACGAATTTCTGATCTCCATCTTATTAGGGAAGGGGAGGAGTTTTTGGATAGGGCAGAGAAGACCTACCAGAAGACCGAATGCACGGAGGAGCTGCCAGATCAGGAAGTCACCACACTTTGCCGGGAAACGGAGGTTTGGCGAATGTCACACGGAGGAGTAAAAGGACCAGGAAGGTAACAGAGACTCTTAGCATACACAATCGCTTCGAACTACTTGGCCTTATGAACAATGAGGAGCACCACGCGGAGGGAACAGAATGTCAACAAGAAGGAATCAAACTTCACCAACAGGGACTAGATCAACACTCCCAGCCTAAACAGAATGCCCAGGCAGTCCGAGTAGAACAGGTTCGCCGAGGAGCCCAGGACAAGTCTCAGAGGAGGCGAGTTCTGGTTGTTGGGGACTCTTTGCTAAGAGGAACTGAAACAGCAATCTGCAAAACGGACAAGCTCAATCGAGAAGTCTGTTGTCTTCCTGGGGCCAGGATCAACCACATAACGGAGAGGCTAACCAGGCTAGTCAAACCCACTGACTATAAGCCCCTCATTTTGGTTCATGTGGGAACCAATGACACTGCGAGGAGCAGCTTAAACCACATTGCAAAGGACTACGAGCGTATGGGGACCAAGCTTAAGGACCTTGGTGTGCAGGTGGTCATTTCGTCTCTCCTCCCTGTTCAAGGATACGGCGCATGTAGGGAAAGGGCAATAGTAGAGGTCAACAACTGGCTCCGCACATGGTGCCGCCAACAACGGTTTGGGTTTTTGGAACATGGCCTGAATTTCCATGAACATGGGCTTCTGGCGAGGGATGGACTGCACCTCACAAAACTGGGCAGGAATGTTTTTGCAAACAGTCTTGCAAGGAAGATTAAGAGGTCTTTAAACTAAGATCCACTGGGGAGGGAGACAATATTATTCAGGGCAAGGACTCAGAGAACACAGGGGGAAAAGGCCCAAATGATACTGGACAAGTAGTACAAGCGGCCAATGGCGGGAGGAGTAGAAACAATAGTACAGGACTTGCAGGAAGGGCCTGGGGACTTAAGTGTCTCTACACTAATGCAAGGAGTATGGGAAACAAGCAGGATGAGCTTGTACTCCTAGTACAAGAAAATAAATACGATTTGATAGGCATCACTGAGACCTGGTGGGATGAGTCTCATGATTGGAATATAGGAATAGAGGGGTATAGCCTATTTTGTAAAAATAGACCAAACAAGAAAGGAGGAGGAGTAGCCTTGTATGTCAAGGATGTTTTCACCTGTGAAGAGATCCTGGGCTTAAACCCAGAAAGCCAGGTAGAGAGCATTTGGGTAAGAATTAAGGCAGCGAGAAACAACAGGGATATTCTGGTGGGGGTTTACTACAGACCTCCAACCCAGGCTGAGGACTTGGATGACGCCTTCCTCAACCAAATGACTGAACATTCAAAGAGGAGAGATACAGTAATAATAGGAGATTTCAATTACCCGGATATATGCTGGCAGTCAAACTCTGCCAAGACAGCAAGGTCCAGCAAGTTTCTTGCTTGTCTTGCAGACAACTTCATGGTCCAGAAGGTGGAAGAGGCCACAAGGGGATCAAATATTCTAGATCTGGTCTTGACCAACAGGGATGACCTTGTGAATGAGGTAGAAGTGGTTGGATCTTTAGGGGGGAGTGACCATGCCCTGTTGGAATTTAGCATTCAGTGGGAAGGAGAAGATAAGGGTAGCCAGACACTCGTCTTAGATTTTAAAAAAGCGGACTTCTGTAAACTTAGGGAGCTGCTGGCTGGAATTCCGTGGTCAGGAATAGTGAAAGGGAAAGGAGTTCAGGAGGCATGGGAGTTCCTTAAAAAGGAGATACTGACGGCACAGTCTAAAACTGTGCCAATAAGGAGGAAAAATGGAAGGCATCTGAAGAAACCAGAATGGTTGACTAAAGAACTCTCAGCTGAGCTAAGAGTTAAGAGAAACACGTATAGGAAATGGAAGAAGGGGAAACCACCAAAGAAGAATTTAAGCAAGTAGCCAGGAGATGTAGGGAGGAGGTCAGAAAGGCTAAAGCACAGAACGAACTTAGGCTGGCCAGAGACATTAAAAACAATAAAAAGGGTTTTTTTAAATATGTCCGCAGCAAAAGGAAAAAGAAGGAGACAGTAGGGTCGCTACGCAGAGAAGATGGCGAATTACTCACAGGGGGGAGAGAAAAGGCAGAGCTACTTAACACCTTCTTTGCCTCCGTATTTTCCCAGAAGGATACAAGCACTCAACCTGGCGGTAGGGGAGCAGGGGAGGAAGCAGAGGAAATGAGGCACTTAATAAGTAGAGAGGTGGTACAGGAATACCTGGCCGCATTGGATGAATTCAAGTCTCCAGGGCCAGATGAATTGCATCCTAGGATATTAAAAGAGCTGGCAGAGGTCATTTCGGAACCGCTTGCTATAATTTTTGAGAAATCTTGGAGGACAGGAGAAGTTCCAGCAGATTGGAAGAGAGCAAATGTTATCCCCATCTTCAAGAAGGGAAAAAAGAGGACCCAAATAATTATCGCCCAGTCAGCCTGACATCGGTACCCGGAAAGATCCTGGAGCAGATCATTAAGCGTTCAGTTTCTAATCATTTAGAAAACAACGCAATAATCATGAGAAGTCAACATGGATTTCTCAAAAATAAGTCATGCCAGACTAATCTGATCTCTTTTTATGATAGAGTTACTAGCTTGATAGATGAAGGGAATGCTGTGGATGTAGCATATCTCGATTTCAGTAAGGCCTTTGACAAAGTTCCCCATGACATTCTTGCATCGAAGCTAGTAAAATGTGGGCTAGACAGGGCTACTGTTAATTGGATATGTAATTGGTTGACCGACCGAACCCAAAGGGTGATCACGGATGGCTGCTTTTCATCCTGGAGAGAAGTGACTAGTGGGGTGCCACAAGGTTCTGTCCTGGGCCCAGTGCTGTTCAATATTTTTATCAATGACTTAGATGAAGGAATAGAGGGCATGCTCATCAAATTTGCAGATGACACCAAATTGGGAGGGGTTGCTAATACGCCAGAGGACAGGATCAAAATTCAAAATGACCTGGATAGATTGGAGAGCTGGGCCAGGGCGAACAAAACGAAATTCAACAGAGAGAAATGTAAGGTCCTACACTTAGGCAGAAATAATGGAATACAGAAATATAGGATGGGGGACACGTGGCTGGATAGCAGTACGTGTGAAAGGGATCTAGGAGTCTTCATAGACCACAAGCTGAACATGAGTCAGCAGTGTGATGCGGCAGCCAAGAAAGCCAATGCAATTCTCGGCTGCATCAACAGGAGTATGGTGTCTAGATCGAGGGAGGTACTGGTACCACTCTACTCTGCTTTGGTTAGACCCCATCTTGAATACTGTGTCCAGTTCTGGGCACCCCAATTCAAGAAGGATATTGACAAGCTGGAGCAAGTCCAGAGGAGGGTGACCAAAATGGTGAGAGGCCTGGAAAACATGCCCTATGAGGATAGACTGAGAGAGCTGGGTATGTTTAGTCTGCAGAAAAGGAGGTTAAGAGGGGACATGATAGCCATGTTTAAATATTTGAAGGGATGCCACGTAGAGGAAGGAGGGGGCTTGTTTTCTGCTGCTCCAGAAACCAGGACAAGGAGCAATGGATTCAAGCTGCAGGAAAGGAGATTCCACCTGAACCTCAGGAAGAACTTCCTGACAGTCAGGGCTGTCCGGCAGTGGAATCTGCTGCCTCGGAGAGTAGTGGAGTCTCCTACCTTGGAGGTTTTTAAGCAGAGGCTTGATGGCCATCTGTCGGGAGTGCTTTGAGGGTGTTCCTGCATGACAGGGAGTTGGACTGGATGGCCCGTGTGGTCTCTTCCAACTCTACATTTCTATGATTCTATGATTCTATGACTCTTCCCACTTTTAAAACAAATGCCATGGCAGTGCTAATCCAATTCAACTATTTCACTTTGTTGATAATAAATATCTAAATCCTTCCAATGAAGACAAAATCCCAAATCAGAACCCTGTAGACTGAACTGGAATCATACACTGCTAAGCTCGTATTGCAGAATCCAAATACATGTGTATTCCTGGGAGCGGGATTTGAATGCTAGACTGGGCCCCAATGAAAATTCCCTATACTCCCAGCACAAATGCCCTCCTCTCAACCTCAAGGATGATGGAGCTAAGCTCACCTACTGCTCAAAAGACAAGAAACTGAATTTTGTAGGCCTCTGTCTGGCTCAAACAGTCTTCAAGCTAAACTTTCCTGTCCTAAATGGTGCTCTGAAAAGTGACTGTCCAGCTCAATTCACTTATCTATCTGGGTCCAGAATGAGTGCTGTTGACTACATGATAATTTCTAGGGATCTTCTCCCCTATGCTAAAGACCTACATGTTATTCCCAGGTTTGACACTGATCATTTTCTAATTTAAGTGACTTCACTCAGGAGATACGCACTGAGGACTGTTACCAACTCTCTATAATGCTATAAGGAAGGACTTAACATCAAGCTAAATGGATCCCCCCAGCTGAATCAAACAACAAGTGAGGTAATGGCCTCAGACCACCTTCAGTGTCTTTGGACTGCCCTGATATCAGCCAAATCCCCTGATGAACTTTTGAAGAATTACAACACTTTTACCTAAGAGCTACACCACCATCTAAACCACAAAAACAATGCACACCCAAATTGAATGTCAGCAACAAGAACTCCAGCACAGCAAGACGAAATCCAACAGCAGCAGGACCAACAGTCTCAGCCTAAACAGAATGTCCATGTGACCATGGAAGAATCTGCTTAGTGGAATATGCTGCCTCGGAGTGTGGTGGCATCTCCTTCTTTGGAGGTTTTTAAGCAGAGGCTGGATGGCCATCGGTTGGGAATGCTTTGATGGGTATTCCTGCATAGCAGCGGGTTGGACTCAATGGACCCTACGGTCTCTTCCAACTCTATGATTCTATGATTGTTACTGAGAAAGGTGTCAAGCAAGGTTGTGTACTAGATCCACTCTTGTTTAACTTTTACATCAACTGCACGGCGGGCCATCTTGACAACACAAACTTCCATCCTCCAAAACTGAAGGAAGGCATATGTCAGTTCTCTTTATGCAGATGATGGAGCAATACATTCAAGAACACACATTGGCTTAAAAAGAGCATTAAGAACACTAACACGGGACTATGGAGAGGATCAGCTAGTGCTCAACTATCAAAAACTAAAATTATGGAACTTACTAAAAGGTTCAAGAACCATACTTAGAATAAAGATGGCCATAAGATTCAACAGGTCTCCTGCTTCAAATATCTCTCACGCTACTGGTAGTGTTACCCTGAAAATTGGGGGTCCCGTGAGGGGCGCCCGGGTTGCCAATTAAAATACTGAATTTGAGGAAAATTAGCCAGAACACTGTTGTTAGCAAGAGGCAGGGTAACGTTGCGGGATCTTTAACCCTATGTATACAGCAGCAGGTCAGAGAGTAGCTAGACGAGGCTTTACAAATAATAAACAATTCTTTATTAAACAAGAACACAGAAGACAAACATAAACTAACTAACTTGGAAAAGGAAGAGAGTTGCAAGGGAAGGCAATATGACCTGTCTCGTAGTCCTGGAGAGAAGAGGGGTTCCGGGGAAGAAAACTCAGTGTGGGGCGCTGAGGGGAGTCCCTTAGACCACCGGCAGCAAGGCAGGATGGCAGCCCAAAGTGATCCGGGGATCAGTTAAAAGTGAGAGGTTTTTATAGGGAAGATTGTGCCTTTCGGCTATGGCAGTCCCAAGGAGAACAAAAGAGGTTTCGGTGCTGGACAAAAGGATTTGGTGAGATCAAGTTTAGCCTGATTGGATTTGCATGTAAAGACAATACTCTAGCCGAGATGTTGATGGCCCAACATAACAGAGTAACTTGATTGAAAGCCATGTGGCTATTGAGGAGTTTGCGGCGGGAAGTTCCCTAAAGCTGCAGGCGAGGTTTGAGTTGCTGGCTACAAAGAGGAATGGAATGTAAAACCATTAATGGCCGCTCTCTGTCCGTGCTTGTCCGGAGAACTCGCAAACACGTGAGATGAGGTAACTGCGAGCCAGTCCAGCTAAGGCCAAATTAAATGATATCAAAAGTGATATCTGGGTGTCCTCACCGGGGGTTCCATATCGGAAGTAACAGTAGTAGGAAAGCACATGCTGCTAGTAACACACAGAGCATCTCAACAGCCATACTCAAATTTCTTAAGACAAGAGGAGGCCATTATATACCTGCGGCACTCAAATTTTTCAAAACCAAATCAGTAACACAACTGCTTTACAAATCTCTGCTAGGACCCTTCCCTAATCCTGCACCATTAGAACTTGTGCAATCTAAATTTTTAAGATCAGCTTTCCAAGTTCTAAAATTTGTCTCTAATGTAACCCTGAGACTGAAGACAGGCTTTATGAAACTGGAGGCCAGAGTGTGAGTGAGCATACTCAGCTATTGGCTTAGACTACCCCTCTTTCCCATGGCCTTTCTTCACTAACCTTGAGTGATGATTTCCAATCTATGTGGAAACAGACAGCGAGAACTAAAATCTCACACTGGGCTTTTTTCCAGATCTTCTGCTCAGCATGGGATATGACCAGGCTAAAGCAGCTATCAAGCAATGAGTACAGAACGACAACGGGATATAGCTAGTGCTCCAACCTTTATTGCTAGTGATTATAACAGATATCTTCCCTCACCTATGGCATATCTAGCAAACCTAGAAATACCTAAGCACCAGAGGGCCTTTACTTTGGTGCAATGTCATGCCCTCCCTACAGCTGTCCTTGAAGGCTGATACAAGAACAACAAGTTTGTTAATAAAATTAACAAGTTTGTTAATAATTTTTTAAAATATTCTTTATTAAATTTCAACAAACAACAGTAGTAACATAAGAAATAGCTTAATATATCATATTTGCCAGCGTATAAGACACACCAGTGTGTAAGACGCACCCCATTTTTGGTGGTTATTTTTTGGGGAAAAGTTTTTTACTATGGTAGCGAGGCTTCCCGTTCCCTTCTGTTTTGCCTCAGTGGAAGTTTTCTCCACCAAGGCAAAATGGATACAAAAGAGGGAGGACATCTAGAGAAGCCATGAGGCAGCACTCCTTTCACCCCCTAGCCCCTCCTCTGCTTTTCTTAGGCATAAGGACAAGAAGAGAGAGGCTCTGGGGGCGGAGTCAGTGCCAGCACAGGGCTTCCCCAAACCTTTCTCTGCCTTTTCTAAGCATAAAGAAAATGCCTAGAAAAGACAGGAGAGGCTCTGGGGACGGAACCAGCACCAGGACAAGGCTTCCATAGACCCTTCTCTATCTTTTCTAGGCATTTTTTATGCCTAGAAAAGACTTGAGAGGGTCCGGAGGGCAAAGCCAGCGCCAGAGCCAGGCTTTCCAAGACCCTTCCCTGTTTTTTCTAGGCATTTTTTATACTTAGAAAATGCAGGAGAGAGTCTGGGGGCAGAGCCAGTGCAGCAGAGCCTCATGGGAGTCCTCCTTTCACCTCCTCCCTTTCATATACATTTAGCCTCAACAGGTGGGAGTGATGAAAGGAGGACTTCCAATTAGCACCCAGTGTATAAGACACATCCCATTTTTAAGGGCCATTTTGGGGAGGAAAAAGTACGTCTTATACATCCGCAAATACAGTACTTGTTTCCATCAAACTTAAACAGTAATTAAACAATAAGAAAGCAGAAAAAAATAAAGGAAATAGAAAGAAAAATTACAAACATTTACATACCAGACTTAGATTAATGAAAGAAAAAAATAGAAGAAAAAAGAAGTTAAAAAAAAAGACACAGTTTCAAAAAAGGTCTCTAACACACCATAGCATCTCACTTATAGCTATTCTCAATCCATCCCAACTATAAAATATACTAAATGAAAAAATAAAAGATTAAAAAAGGCATAGTGAAAGAAAAAAGAAAAAGAAAATAGGTAGTAGAGAACATAAATTAATAAATATATAAAAGTTAAAAAGAGGAGTAAAGAGGCACTATTAGGGGGTAAGTAGTAAGTCTAATATTGCCTCTTAACAAAAAAAATTAATAGAATTAGCATTGCACAGAAGAAGGCAACAAACAGCAAACTACTTCTGAATGCCTTGAAAACTCTCAGTCTGATAGCACCTAATGAGTTATTGTGGAAGAGCAGATGACAAGTAAGAGCAGTACTGTGTCTAATCAAGCAACTGGACTCAAGCTGAAAGGACGTTCAGCAGCTGACATGCACAAAGGTGAAAAAAAGTTGTACAAAGTATGTAGTAGGAATATGGAAAGTAAGAAACATACCTTATGGAAAGCTAGAAATCACCTAGACATAGACATACTTGGTTCAAGTGAACTAAAGTAGACAGGAATAGGACAGTTTCAGTCAGACAATTACACAGTGTTTTATTTTAAAAGGAAAATGGAGTGGCATTAATAAAATTTTAAAACCATGTAGAGAACTAACTTGAACTACTAAGCCTAATGGAAAGAGAACCAGAAGAACTCTTGATGGAAACCAAGGACATTGTTAAGGATGAATGCAAAACAACACTGTTGCTGCTGCTGCTGCTGCAACATATGGCCACCCTAAGGCAAACCTATCATGGAGTTTTCTAGGGCTGAGTGTACATAACATGCTCAAGGTCACTCAGTGGGTTTCCATGGCTGAACAGTGAATCAGACCTGGTCTCCACGGCTGCTGCCCAATATTTGAACCACTACGTCATTCTGGCTCTCTCAAAAATGGAAAACAAAGTGAATCTATTGTGGGATTTTCTGGGATTGAAAGTGTATGACACACCCAAGGTCACCCAGTGAGTTTCTATGGCTGAGTGGTGAATAGAACTCTGGTTTCCATGGTTGTAATTCAACACTCAAACCACTACACCACTACACTCTTGACACATATTTAGACAAAAAGAAGGAAAAGTCTCATTGGACCACAGATCAGTCTCTTCAAGTAGTTAAGGACATACAAGAAGCAAAAGCAAAAGGTGACAGAAACAGGGTGAGAATCAGGCATGCAACAACTTGTGCAGAGGGACAAAGAAGTATTATAATAATCAATGCAAAGATGTCTCGATGCTCAAAACGGTACTGTCGGTCTCAGTATCCACAAATGAGGATCAAAATGAGACTGTAGTCAAAAAATCAGAGCAAACTAGGACTTAGGAGGGCAGAACTAGACAAGATCCTTAGGTATATATGCATCACTGAATATTAAGGTCTGGACTGTCCATGCCATCATATTTATGATTGATCTGAGGAGAGAGCAGAAAGTGAGATGTGTTTGAAGGGTCTTCCTTGATTGGGGGGGGGGAGGTTGAAAGCTTACATAGGAGCTTCTGTTTGTTTTTGGCCATGTGCTCTCCCTGAGCACATGGTCCAAGCGGGTGGAGCTTCTGCTGAGTTACTGACTTGCTTAGGGATGGAACTACCAGCCACTAGCTCTATATAACCGCTGCCTTAGTCTCTAGAGCTCAGTCTCTGAGGGTCAGTAATATCAGTAACAGTTATTACAGCCAGATAGTGTTACCAGGGGTCTGCTTGCCATGCCAGTACCTCCACATGATAATGGGAAACTAAGTAGCTCAAATTAGGGGGCCTACAAGACAGGAGTAACCTAGAGAGAGCTTTCCACCAATGTTTAGGAGTCTAGCAGGAAAGAACCAGCCAAAGATTCCAAAATAAGCTAAAATGTGTTTCATTAAAAGTTCACTCATGCACACAAAAGATCCAAACACTCACACATTCACACAAGAGTTAGCCAAAGGATACATGGAGGAAAGTTGTGAATAGAGGAATTTTTAGGGAATGGGCAATAATTACTGATCCAGAGAGCAGTGAATAAAACAGAGATGTGGCTTAGACTAGTGCCTAAGGACAGTACTCATTCAGAAATCAGAGTGGCAGCATGGTATTCAGCAAGCAAAGTACTGTATCAAACTGCTCAAAATGGAGAGTTCTTATATTGAAAATCTGCCCTGAGTGTATGGGTGTGAATGGTTCTCTGGCATTGCCATACAGACAATGGGGACTGGATGGAGTTAATGGTATTAGTGTTAGGTGACAAAGACTTAATGGTTGTCGTAATAGCTCTGTAATTGTGGAGAGATACAGGGACAATACAGGGAAACATCCAGGTGTGAGGAGATAGAGTTAAAATAATCAGTGTTTTGGTGGGAACTTCCCTTAACTATTGTATGCTATCAGAGATGTTCCAGCTTCAGCTAAACTTATTATTTCTGGAGTTGCCTGGTATGATAATAGGGTCTTCCCATTATCTGGGTAACAGAGCTGAAGGGAGATAGTTCTCCCTTCAGGCATACAAAGGGCTAATGAACTGCTAGGGTTAGGTTACAATTAGTGAGGGTCAGCATCACAGGTCATGGGAGATAACTGTCCAATCAAGGGGAGAAAGAGAATCAAAGAGAATCTTCGATATGCTTCGATGAAGAAGTTATGAAAATCCTCAGGAGATCACGAAGAAAAGAGAAAACAAAGGAGACATCCAAGACAAGAACCAGAGGGGCAATAATGCTGGTGGCAGGCAGGGCAGTAGGCCTTGCCTCCTGGCTGCCTCCACATACCATCCCAGAAAATGACCAACAATGTGAATAGCTAGAATGTTACTTAGTTAGTTGCGTTAGGATTTACTGTTATTTTGAAAGCTTTGGCTGATCTGGGGAAACCATCTATACTTGTAACTACCAAGTAAACCTGAGAGAAAGTGGCCTCTCATGAATAATGATATTTCTCTTATCTATATTGCCTGTTTTTAGAATAAAGGCTTTCCTGTAAAGCCCTCTCTGCTTCCTCTCCATTCCCACACATTTCTTGGCAACACATGTAGATAGGATTTCTCTCACCCACAAGAGGTGGGGGGAGGAAGGGGATTGCTAGGCTTACAGACTGGTGGCTCCCTAGCTGCGTCCCACTGTGCTGCTAAGATAAAGGTTAATCCAGTGGATGATGGCAGTGTTTAATTAAGGGAATTTGGGAAGTTTCTATCTCCTATTCAAGGGCAGCACTGAGTGGGAGAAGGGCCCCCAATTTCTTCCACACCTGGTAATCTGCTTGACAATGACTTTGGCAGATCTGCTGACCTACTTTGAAATCACACCTGTTCAGTCAGTAATTTTCCTCTACCCCAGCTTGACCAGAAATTCTAGTCATCTCAGGTTCCATTTTATATCAATACCAATTAATCTACTTTGCCAATTAAATCATATTTTGCCAATTAAACCATATCAAACCTGGGGGTGGGGTGCACAGGCCAGTAACAAAAGGGATGACAAAAACCTGCAGGGAAGAAGAATGATCTGTCATTGTTTGCTGCAGTGTGTGTAATGTTTGTCTTCATGACACTTCTTGTCAAGTCAAACTCACTGACTTGCAGCAACTGCAAATTGGTGGCTATCTTGAAAGAGATGCACTGCAGCTACATATTGGGACTCTTCAGCACATCAGAGAACATAAGGATTTCCTGGAGAAAACAAAGGAAAATTTATCTTATAGAACCAACAGGAAGAAACATTCAATGAAAATTAAGAGGTCTGTAACAGTTGGGGGGGGGCATCTTGGAGGACAGTCACTGTCAGGAGGAGACTGTGCACAAGTGATTCAGAGCTGCTCCAACTAAGCAGTCTCTTCCCACACCTTTCTGAGGATAGCGGTGGTGAAGAGGTACAAGCAAGAGACCAGTGGCAAGAGACAATGCATGCCAGGGAAGGAGCCAGTCTAATCGCCAACTGCAGCAAGAAGAAAAGGAAGGTGGCGGTAGTAGGGGATTCTTTGCTCAGGGGCAACCCTACCCAATAAAAAAATGGTGAATCATGCCTTCAAATGTCTTCAGGATCTCCTAATTTATTCTGGCCTATATATACTTTGACTGAGCCTAAATAGCATTTTCTGAAAAGTGTTAGGTCCAGGGCTGGGGAATGATGCAAATGTAGCCTTCACACCCCCTGCAGCTACCCATTTCTGATCTAGGTAGATGGTGCAGTAGTCAGAATTGGTACAAATGTAGCTTCCTTTGTCGATATGCAAATGAAAGAAGAGTTCCATGCCCTCTGACATTTTACAGAAGAAAACCAGGACACATGTATTGGGGCACCTATATGTGAGCCAAGCAAGAATAATTGGGAAGTATGTTATCTTCCTGGCACATCTATTCAGAATGTCACTGACAAGTTGCCAAAGCTCATCAATAACAAAGAGCAATGCCCCTTTCTTCTGATTCATGCAGCAACCAATGACACTGCAAAGAACACTTGCATACCTGGGCAGGGAAATGAAGAGTTGAGAAGCACAGATGGTATTCTCATCAATTTCAAAGTTAGAGGAACACACAGGGATAGGACGATACTGCCAGTGAGTGCTTGACTACACAAGTGGTGTGGACAGGAGTGCATTGGCATCTGGGATGATTATCTTCACTTCTTAAACAAAGGGCTACAAATGGTCTACATCTCACAAAGACCAGGAATACTGTCTTTAACAAAAGCATAGCAAATCTAATCCAAAGGGCTTAAATTAAAATCCTTAGGGGGGGGTTGGAGATGATAGCTTAAACATCTGTCCAGAAGCAAGCTTTAAACACAAGGATGTGAATTCTAGAGGAGAAGCTGAGGGAGAGAATGGGAGCCACAGTAAAATTTACAGTAGAATGAGAACAAAAAATGCTTTAGATGTCATCTATACACTAATGCCCAAATTTGAGAAGCAAACAAAACAAGCTTGAAGTCCTAGTATAGGGAGATAAATATAATGTTATAGGCATAACAGAGACTTGATGGGATGATTCCCATAATTGGAATATAAAAATTGAGGGGTACAATCTGTTCAAAAAGAATAAATTGGGAAGAAAAGAACAGGGAGTAGTATTATATGTCAAAGACAAATTCACTTGCATGGAAATCCATGTGAGTGTTCAAACTGGACCAGTGGAGAGCATTTGGGTAAAAATACATGGAGAAATAAATAAAAATGACACTGTGGCAGGAGCTTACTACAAGCCACCAAACCAAGATGAGGTGGTAAATGATGCTTTTCTAAAACAAATCTCAGAAATCTCCAAGAAGCAAGAACTGGTAGTTTGAGGGACTTCCACTATCGTGGTATCTGCCAGGAGACCAGGTCTGCTAAGCATAGACTTTTCAACCAATTTCTGATGTGCCTTGCAAATAATTTCCTCTTTCACAAAGTGAAAGAGAGGAAGAAACAAGGGATCAGCAATCCTGAACTTGATCCTAACCAACAAAGCAGGGTTGTCACTACAATCAAAACAGTTGGCACATTGGGGAGAATGACCATATAATGCTAGGATTTATGATTGTGGGACAGGCCAAAAAAGAATATAGTCAAATTCCAACCATGGATTTCAGGGAAGATGATTTTTAGCAAGCTTAGGAAAATACTGGGCAGAATTTTGTGGTGGGGGGAACAGCATGGGTGGAATTTCATGAAGAAACTGCTAAAAGCACAGTCACAAACAAATCCTTGGAAGCAGAAAAATGGGAAACATCTGAAAAAGCCAATGTGACTACACAGTAAACTTGAGGAAGAAGTAAAAAGAAAAGAAAAAAAAAGAGCACATCTAAAGAATGGAAGGAAGGATGAATCACCAAGGAAGATGTGTAGCCCAGGCTTGCAGAAATAATGTAAGGAAAGCTAAAGCCTAAAATAAGCTGAAACTGGCTAGACAAGCAAAGAGCAACAAAACCAGGGTTTTTACAAACATTTGAAACAAGAGAAAGATGAAGGATATAGTGGGACTGCTGTTCAGCAGGGATGTTAAAATGATAAAAAATCACAAGGAAAAGGCAGAACTGTTCAATATGTATTTTGCTCCATTTTTCCCCAAAAGAGGACTGTGTCTTTTCATGCATCAGCAGAGACCTTGACAAGGATTTTGGGTTCCAAATCAAATGTGATAAGCGGTAAGTCAGAGAATCACCTAGTTAACCTAAGTAGCTAACACACTGGAAGACAGGAACAGAACTAAAACGGATCTTGTTAAACTAGAAAACTGGGCTGAAATTAATAAATTAAAATTAATCAGCTACAAATGCAAAATTCTACATTTAAGCCACAAAAGACAAATGCACAGGTACAGGATGGGAGATACTTGGCTCTGCAATATTACATATGGAAAGGACTTTGGGGTTATTGTGGATCATAAATTGAATATGAGCCAGCAGTGTAATGCTGCAGCAAAGAAGGCAAATTCCATTGTAGCCTGCACTAAAAGCAGCATACTTTGCAAGTCAAGGAAAGTAATGTTTCCTGATATATTCTGCACTGGTCAGGCCTCCTCTGGAGTATTGTATTCAGCTCTGGGGCCTCATTTTAAGGAGGATATAAACATGTTGGAACAAGTTTAGGGAAGGGCAATGAAGATGACAGGTGATATGGAGGAGAGGTTGAGGGACCTGGGCATGTTCAGCTTCATGAAGAAAAGACTGAGTGATGACATGATCACACTCTTTAAATATCTGAAGGGCTGCCACAGAGAGGAAGGTGCTGACTTGTTCTCTGCTGCCTCAGAGACTAGAACTAGTTCTCATGGTTTTTAGTTACAAGAGGGTAAATTTCGATTTAATTTCTTGGCAGGAGAGCAGTTTGGCAATGGAACCAATTGCTTAGAGGTAATGTGGTCTCCTTTGGATGTCTTCAAAAAGACACTGGACACATACCTGCTGGGTATGCTCTGGATGGAGATCCTACATTGAGCAGAGGTTGGACTTGATGGCCTACAGGACCCCTTCCAACTCTATGATTCTATGATTCTACCTATGGTTGTGAAAGCAGGATAATGAAGACAGCTGATAGGAAGATAATTAATTCATTTGAAATGTGATGCTGAAGGAGAGTTCTCCAGAAACTGTGGACTGCTGAAAAGATAAATGACTGGATCTTAGAAAAAATCAAGCCTGAACTCTCCTCTAGAAGCCAAGATGATTCAACTGAAACTATAGGACTTTAGACATATCGTGAAATGAAATGAATCATTAGAAAAGACAATAATGCTTGGTAAAATGGCAGGCAGTAGAAAAAGAGACCTCATTACAGGTGGATAGACTTAATCAAGGAAATCACAGTCAGATTTTGCAAGACCTTAGCAAGGAGGTTGATAATAGGGATACTTAGAAGTCTCCTATTTATAGGGTTTCTATAATTTGAAGTCAACAGCAATTAACAAGCCATGTCAATCTACAAAGACACCATACTGTGATGTCTGGCTATAAATAAATATTAGGCAATTGGAAATGTCAGGAGCCTAAACAAAGGAAATTAAAGAAGTTCAAGGAAATCAAATCACCTGTCCAATTTTTCAAAGCAGACAATTTGAGGAGGAAAACCATACAAAAAGTTTCTATTCGGCCCAATGAAGTACTTGGAAAATACAGATTACTCTGAGGGAAACCTGAATAGCTGACCATATAGACCTAAGGAAGAACAAGGCTTTCTGTTCTGTTTAAATTTATTTCTTCCATTCTAATATAGTATAGAATTAGAGTATTTCCAGAGTAGACTGCTTATGAAACAATGCACAATCATCTCAGAAAATCTTTTCCCTCTTTCTTCAGACTTAGCTTATATAACTTCAAGCTGATTTTGTTCTCCCAAAAGAACAAGAGTTCACTATCACCAAAGGATTCTACCTAATTGATTCCATAAAATGGAATTTAATCTTATCATTTTTGGCTGATTTTTGCTTTTCCTCATGAAATGAGATATCATCCCTCAGATGCACAACATGAGGCAACCTCTTGAACTGACTTTCTCCCCACTGCTGTAAAAATAGGACAAGTACATCATTTTGAAAATGAATTGCCAACAAATCCTTTAGCCATTCAATAATCTTAAGGTCGTCTATATCCTGAAATGATTCCTTACAAGGTTTTTAACAAAACCCTCTTTCACATATTCTGTTCTTCAGCATTAACAAATAATAGAATTCTCCCTCTTATTGTTATGTAGACTGAATTAATTTAGCTAGTTGTTCAAGAACAAGTGAAGGCACAAGACAAATCCCCATATATTCACATCATTGAAAACCAAATTATTCAAGTAGAATTAAAGCTGCTTTCTTTTTTTCTCTGTCTTGTTTGAATAGATCAGTGTTTTCTCCATAAACAGGATCCCTCCCCCCACATCTTCCACTTCACACATATTGTAAACAACCACAGTTAACCTTGACTATACTGTAAGGCCCAAAAAACCCTCACATTTCTTAAGGTATCGAGGAGCTGATTCATTTACTGTTTGCATCTTCTTTCTCAGATTTTGTAGCATGAGATAATTGCTCTAGTACCTCCACTGTTCAAAATACACAAGCTTCCAACACTGTCTTTAATCCTCTCATTGATTCTACGCGCCCATCCCACAGTCTTATTTCTTACATAGTGGATTGCCATGACAGGTTGCAAGCAATTTGACTGAAGCTGAACCCAGAATCCACGAAGACAAGAAGCAGCTAGCAGTTGATCCTTTATTTTTTTTAAAAAAAAAACTCCTTTAGGGATTATTGGGGGGTTTCAGGGGCCACATACTTTGCCCACTTGTTTGCCTTTTTTTAGAACTATAATGTAGGCATTTGAGACTAGGGGTGTGTAATGTCCACTGTTGCAAGGATAAATTCACATGCCACTGCAGGTCCAGATAAGATAGGTTTTATTTCCTTCACAGACTTCAGCCAAAGATTCAGTGCAAGGCCAAACAAATACAGAAGCTTCTGCTCCTTAAATACCATACAGCTGGAGTAGAACTACAATTTAACTTAAAGAGACATCACACCACAGGGTGGACAACCTATCCAGAGATCTTTCAAATTCTGATCCAACAATATTTAGAGGGATGCAAGTCGCTTACATCACTTGGTTTACACATTTGATATCCTACCTTTCTATACAAAGATTTCTAGGGTAGCTCACAACAAATAGTAAAAACATAACAATAAAATCACTCAACAAAACAGCAACAAATTTTGAAACACAGCAATTGCACAACCAATAAACTGAAGTTAAAATCATATTTCTGTATGTATGTATGTACGTATGTATGTATGTATTTATTTATTTATTTTGTGTACCACCTTTCTCTAAGTTTGGGACCCATGGCAACTCCCAGAGAGAGAGTCAATTAAGAAACCTTCACAATAAAATGTAAAACCAGTTTAAATCACCACACAAAACAGTATAACATCATAGAACTAAAAGATCAGAGAAGAGGGGAAAAATAATTGTCTCCAAGTTCCATAAGGAAAGGAAGTCTGTATCAGTCAAAATTGTCTGGAGAGTTTCCAGAGCTGGACTGATGTACATTGTCTTGTACCTCAATCTCCCTTTATTTGGTTCTGAGCTTCTTATGTCACATATTTCTACATTATCATCTAATAGACATTAAATTGACATTTCAGTCCTTAGCACAATAAAAAAATTGACCTGACAGACACCAAAGATAACCATTTATATCATATACTCCAACATTTCAGAGATGAAAGCTCAGACATCTTTATTCATGCAACATCAGAGTGTGATCAAGATGGCAATAGTTATTAATAAAGAAGAACACACAAACTAGAAGAGGCTGCAGTGGTTTGCTTTTGCCTGAGCCCACAGGAAAGGGTAAGACTTCCCCTCTTCTTTCCCCTCATTTTTGTGGCAATTGAAATAGCCTGAAGACAAAACAAGAAAGTAAGAGGGGGAAAGAGAAACTGGGGCATTTTAGAAGCAGCTTTAAAAATTGTAGGGCAGCAGTTGCCAACCAGTGCTCTGCCGACCACTGATGACAGAAAGAAAATTTTGGTGGCCCATGGAGAAATTTGGATATTATTTGATTTCTGACTTCTGTTTCAGATATGAGAGCTGTAGACATGGTCCTCAGTGTGTTACACTGAAAACTGCTGCTGCTGCAGGTTGCTGATACTGGGAGGACTCCTATACCAGCTTGCCAAGTACCCTTGATCTAAAGGGGTCTTGCCAGAGGTGGATTTATGACCAGGAGCCAAGACAGGACTTGCATGGTGAACCAGGAGGAGGTAGTTGAAAGGTCTCCCAAGAGGCTGTCGCCACCATTTTTTCACCTCATCTGCAGCAGCTTGGAGGAGACGAGAGGGATTACCTCTGTCCCCATACACCTGGCTGCTGAATTTCTTCTGGGCAATCTTATATATCTATATCTATAGCTATATCTATATTTATGCACAATGTTGCTTATTTTTTCATTATGTTATAGAGCTGGAAGACCTGTGTTTGGGAGAGGGCAATAAAACCTTCTAGTACAGAGTTTGAATTAACTTTCTACAGAGGACCTCCATGAGTCCAGGAGGATTTCCTCCCCTTCCCTCACACTTCTTTGGAACGGTCCGTTTGTTGCCCAAGGAGGAGGAGGAGAAGGAGGAGAAGCAGCAGCAGCAGCAGCCGCCGCAGCAGCCCAAAACAAAATATTTAACAACTATCATACAACAGATAGACTAAACTCAACCTTGCTGCTTTCCCTACTAGAGTGAAGGTTTTTTGTTTGTTTCTGTGCCTATTTCCTGGCATTTCCCTCTTCGCTTGCTAAGACACAGCTGAAGACAATCCTTTGTTTCTTTTTTCCTTCTGCCCTAAACTCAAAATGAACTAACAGCCCAGAAGTACTTAGTTTAAATTTTCAGTGAGATCCATTTTGCAAAATTGATTTTTTCCTCTCTTTATTTTATTTTTTTTATTTTGGAGACCCCACGTGTATGAAAATTGGTGGAGTGAAAGACTCTCCCAATCTATGTATATTTGACTGCTTGAGATGCTGCATTTTGTTGATTTATCCTCTGCTCCCCCCCCTTTCCAACTTGAGTGTGATTCTCCTGTCATCTTTGCCCAGGTTTGTTGGAGGGTATTGTGTGTGAGCTCTATGATTGCAACTGTTACTGCTCTAACTTTAGACCCATATTGTTAGACATTTTACAGCTGTTTACCCTCCAAAACCAAAACCAGCTGAAACACAAAGAAAAAAGAACAACCTGTTACCCTGTATGTTGGCGGTCCCGGGAGGGGCACCTGAATTATCAAATGAAAACACAAGTTGGGGGAATTTAAGCTAGAGCACTCTCTTACCTAAGCGAGAGGCAGGGTAACGGCAGCTAGGATCTTTTACCCTATGTCTACAGCTTCAGGTCAGAGAGCAGGCAAACAAGTTTAAAAGTAACAAAATAGCAGTTTAATTTGAGAGATAAACAGCAAATAAGACAACACACACACTACCTAACTTGGAAATAGAAGTGGAGAGATTCAAGGGAGTGGATAATACAACAACTTTTCTCATAGTCCTGGAGAGAAGCAGGGATTGAAGAGGAAGAAGCTCAGCGTGGCTTGCTGAGGGGAGCTCCTTAGATAAACCGGCAGCAAGGCGGGATGGAAGTCCAAAATAGTCTGAGGTAGTCCCAAAAGTGGGGACTTTTTATAGGGTGGGTAGGAAAATAGGTACACCAGTGTGAATTTCCAAGGATGTGCCAATAAGGAGGAAAAATGGAAGGCATCTAAAGAAACCAGAATGGTTGACTAAAGAACTCTCAGCTGAGCTGAGTGTAAAGAGAAACATGTATAGGAAATGGAACAAGGGGGAAACCACCAAAGAAGAATTTAAGCAAGTAGCTAGGAGATGTAGGGAGGAAGTCAGAAAGGCTAAAGCACAGAACGAACTTAGGCTGGCCAGAGACATTAAAAACAATAAAAAGGGTTTTTTAAAAAATATGTCCGCAGCAAAAGGAAAAAGAAGGAGACGATAGGGTCGCTCCACAGAGAAGATGGCGAATTACTCACAGGGGGAAGAGAAAAGGCAGAACTACTTAACACCTTCTTTGTCTCAGTTTTTTCCCAGAAGGATACAAGCACTCAACCTGGCGATTGGGGAGCAGGGGAAGAAGCAGGGGAAATGAGGCACATAATAGGTAGAGAGGTGGTACAGGAATACCTGGCCACACTGGATGAATTCAAGTCTCCAGGGCCAGATGAATTGCATCCTAGGATACTAAAAGAGCTGGCAGAGGTCATTTCGGAACCACTTGCTATAATCTTTGAGAAATCTTGGAGGACAGGAGAAGTTCCAGCAGACTGGAAGAGAGCAAATGTTATCCCCATCTTCAAGAAGGGAAAAAAAGAGGACCCAAATAATTATTGCCCAGTCAGCCTGACATCAGTACCCGGAAAGATCCTGGAGCAGATCATTAAGCAGTCAGTTTCTAATCATTTAGAAAGCAACGCGGTAATCACGAGAAGTCAACATGGATTTCTCAAAAATAAGTCATGCCAGACTAATCTTGTCTCTTTTTATGATAGAGTTACTAGCTTGATAGATGAAGGGAATGCTGTGGATGTAGCATATCTCGATTTCAGTAAGGCCTTCGACAAAGTTCCCCATGACATTCTTGCAATGAAGCTAGTAAAATGTGGGCTGGACAGGGCTACTGTTAGATGGATTTGTAATTGGTTGACCGACCGAACCCAAAGGGTGATCGCAAATGGCTGCTTTTCATCCTGGAGAGGAGTGACTAGTGGGGTGCCACAGGGTTCTGTCCTGGGCCCAGTGGAGTTCAATATTTTTATCAACGACTTGGATGAAGGAATAGAGGGCATGATCATCAAATTTGCAGATGACACCAAATTGGGAGGGGTTGCTAATACGCCAGAGGACAGGATCAAAATTCAAAATGACCTGGATAGATTGGAGAGCTGGGCCAAGGCGAACAAAATGAAATTCAACAGAGAGAAGTGTAAGGTCCTACACTTAGGTAGAAAAAATGGAATACAGAAATATAGGATGGGGGACACGTGGCTGGATAGCAGTACATGTGAAAGGGATCTAGGACTCTTCATAGACCACAAGCTGAACATGAGTCAGCAGTGTGATGCGGCAGCTAAGAAAGCCAATGCAATTCTCGGCCGCATCAATAGGAGTATGGTGTCTAGATCGAGGGAGGTACTGGTACCACTCTACTCTGCTTTGGTTAGACCCCATCTTGAATACTGTGTCCAGTTCTGGGCACCCCAATTCAAGAAGGGTATTGACAAGCTGGAGCAAGTCCAGAGGATGGCAACCAAAATGGTGAGAGGCCTGGAAGCCATGCCCTTTGAGGATAGACTTAGAGAGCTGGGTATGTTTAGTCTGCAGAAGAGAAGGTTAAGAGAGGATATGATAGCCATGTTTAAATGTTTGAAGGGATGCCACTTAGAGGAAGGAGAGGGCTTGTTTTCTGCTGCTCCAGAGACCAGGACAAGGAGCAATGGATTCAAGCTGCAGGAAAGGAGATTCCACCTGAACCTCAGGAAGAACTTCCTGACAGTCAGGGCTGTCCGGCAGTGGAATGTGCTGCCTCAGAGTGTAGTGGAGTCTCCTTTTTAAGCAGAGGCTTGATGGCCATCTGTCGGGATTGCTTTGAGGGTGTTCCTGCATGGCAGGGGGTTGGACTGGATGGCCTGTGAAGTCTCTTCCAACTCTACATTTCTATGATTCTATGATTCTATGAATCATTTGTAATAAGCTCAATGAATTATAACTGGGAATATGTTTTAAATATTGACAGCTATGGCCCTTTCCACAACTCACCTTTTTGCGGAGCTGGGGTGCGAAGATTGCGTGAGCAGCCTCTTGCAAGAGGCTCTCATGTGCCCGTTGCTTCAGCTCCGCAGCTGCTGCCTGCTCGCGAGCAGGTAGCGCGAGAGCCCCTCCTCTTCCTTCCGCAGTGCAGCTTGGAATTTTCCCAGGCTGTACTGGGGCAGGAATTGCGAGCGCCACAGCTCCAGAGCTCCACACACATGGCAAGTGCGCACGGGGCCCTGGAGTGATGTGCAATTGCACATCATTTTTGGCTCAAAGCCAAAAATGAAGTAGTGTGTAATCGGCGCCTGCCAGGCCCTGGAGCGTCGTGCAATTGTGAGTGCATCATGTGGACCACTCCCCACAGTCGTGTGACTCTCCAGGGGCCCTTTTGCAATGCAAATGCCGTGCAAAAAGGGCCTTTGTTTGAAACTATGGAGATGCGTAGCTTAGTTTTGTGCAAAATAAACTATAGTAAAAGATAAAGAAATAAATCAGCAACATTTTAAAGAACGGTTAATGAATACTAAACTTTTGTTCCACTTCATGCTTACTCATACTTAAACCAAAAAACCCTTACAGTACAAAGGGCCTTTCCGCACAACACTGTTATAGTGTTTTTATTCTACTTTTCACACCCTATGGAATCCTGGGTTTGCAATTTAGGGAGAGGTATTTAGAGTTCTCAGCCAGAGAGCTCTTTGGCCTCAGTAAACTACAAATCCCAGGATTCCACAGACTGTTGAGAGTGGAATAATAGCACTATAATAGTATAGTGCAGAAAGGCCCAGACACAGGTAGGTATGTCTACTCAGAAGTAAGTCCCACTGACTTTAACGGGACATGCTCCCATATATGTGAGTATGGAATTGCGATCTTATTCTGAACGTTTGTTGTTGAACATACTGAGTGTTGTTGAGTGTTGATCTGACTATGCCCACAGAAGTGTCATATATTCTTGTGACCCGTTGTGACAAGTTGTGATAGCCATGTGTCAGACTGGCTTCTCATGGATTAAGAGTACTGTAACAATTCTCAGTAGTTAATATTCCTACATATAGAAAAGAGAGAAGCTTACAAAATAAATTCTGTTAGATTGCACCATTTTTTGGAGTCCACTTTGTACATCATCTCTTCAAAGAATTTCCCACACATTGGCAAGTTTTGTAACATGAGGGATTCATTGCAGACAATCCTTTGTTGTTCACCTAGGGGGGAAAAAAGATCCTTTTGAATCAACAAAGAAACATCAGTGATCTGTTTTTTAAAAGTTGTTAATATTTATTAAAACACACATAAACAACAGTATAAAGCAATATACAAGATTAAAAATAGAAAACAATATAATACAAGTGAAAAAATGAATACTACATAGTAGAACTACAAATACCTCGCTAAACTATAACCAACTAAAAAATAACTACTAATAATTAAAAAGTTGGTTACTGTCCTTGTTGCAAACAGTTCTTACTAAACAATTACACTTAACTATTGAATCCTTAATTAAAAGAAAAATTAATTCTTGTCACTGACAATAATATATATCCAAAGGCAATTTACCTAGTTAATTAAAAAAACCCACACAATTGTAATCAATAGAAATAGTAAAAATTATTCTACTATTTTAGATTAGATTCATTCTAAACAGTTACATCAAACCTCAAAGTTTAATTAAAAAGGAACAATTGAAAACAATAAATCTGTTTCAACTATGCTTAATTATATTTATACTTGTACTTGTAACATAGGTATTCTAAGCATATTATATAAACCAGTAACAAGCAGTGATGATTAAAATAATGGTAATGATTAATCCTCAAAAATATTAATAAATCTTAGGCATTATTAGTAAACCATATATTATGAACATTATAAATAACTTAAAACAGCAACAAATTAAAATCCTCTATTATTTCATATTACATTTCTCATACAGCATTAAAAAATAGACCAGAATTTAGAAGTGTAAGCAAGTTAAAAACCTGTTATCATCAATTCAGTCTCATTTTTCTTTAAATAGTCAATCACACAGTTCCATTCAAAGAACATAAATGTGAAGTGATACAGTCCCCTGGGGGTGGCAAAGGCCATTTTTTCCTTAGAGTAGACTCTGGAATGAAGGGAATCTGCCAGTATCCTTTAGGGATATCTAATGATGTGACACACTGGACCACCCCCAACTTTTTAAAAACAATTATCTACTTGTGGCATAAGATAGGCATCAAACTCGGATACATCATTAACCTTGCAAAAGTCTATACTGTGACTTGTCTAAATTCCACAAGAAATTTGGCAAGAGAGAGCACCTTGCTCTCTTTTGGAAGTGAGCACCTTGCTCTCTTCCATTGAGTCTTTGCTAGCCAACATCCTTTTCAAACTTGTGGCCATAACAAATTTATAGGTACAAATAGAAAACAAAAAAGTAAAATTTAAAGTAACAAATTTTCTTCTTCTCTTCTCTTCCAAAATTAATATTGGAGAGCCATCTAGTGTTTAGTATACAGTCACAAATTCCTTTTAGCTCTTTGACTCAGCCACACAGAAAAAAAGAAATTAAAGTTTAGAATTTAATGTTCCAAAACATAGATAAAGGCCACAGTCTCCTGTAAACTTTCTCAGGCTAGTAGGAATTGGCAGTGTGCCAACCAAAGTATAAAACAGCAAAGTCCCCTTAGGAGCTGGCCTTTGACAGTTTAAAAAGAAAAAAGGGGGAAAAGTAAGTCTCAGAGATACAAAGTAACAGAGTCCTTTTCAAAGGTGAATCTAATTTTAAAAAAAGAAAAGATTCTGAAAATCCAAATTGTAAGTTCCAATATAATAATCCAATTGTGAGAGAAAAAATAGAAGCAAGGCAGAGCAAGAGAAAAAATAAACTCTATCATTCCACTCTATAGTCCAAAATCATGCATCCAGAAAAGTGAAAAAAAATCAGACATCAATTTCATTAATTATGCCCTTTGAAATCCAAAATCCATTACAGTAAAAACTAGAATGAAAGCCAATAAAATCCAAACAAATTAAAAGAGTGCTGTCACTTCAAATTTTCAGTTTATGAGAAGGCATAGCAGCTTAACGCAACATTCCAAACTGCTGCAAACAAGGGCTTCTTGTCTTTCTTTGACATAAAACTTAATAACGTCAAAAATTATTTATCCCAAGAGGTCCAGATGATAACAATGTAATGTCTATATGGGGGGAATGAAAATCTCTCATCCTCCAGCTCCACTGAAGCTTGCAATTAACTCCAACAGCCTGAAATCCCTGCTACACCTGCTTTGTTCCCAAGCAGACACCTGTGGGTCTCTGATCTGAAGATCCAAAGATCTTCAGGCTCCCTGTATATCAGAGAGCCTGTTTGCTTTACAGGAGGGGATCTTCCTGTCAAGAACGGTGCTTCGGAGTTCGCAATCATGTCTGTCTATTGGACCAACACTAAATCACATCTTCCATTACCCCAACTGGAAACTGGAACCCAGAAACATTAGTGATCTCTTGATCCTTTTTTGGAGAGGAGTAAAAGCATCATCAACTTTTTGGAAATACTAATCAAGAGAAGGAAACCTTTCTGAAAGGATTGTTTAACTGGCTTCATCTCTCAGAACACTCTGAAAATGGTTGTATGTGGTTCTGTAAAAAAGGCTTTTTCATTGGGATAAATCACAATACAGTAATAGAATATCTTCTTTGTGCACAAAAGCCAGCATGGTGTAGTGGTTTGAGCATTGGACTACAACCCTGGAGACCAGGGTTTGATTGCTTGCTGAGCCAAGGAAACCTACTAGGTGACCTTGGGTATGTCGTACACTTTCATCCTCAGAAAATCTTGTGGCCACCTTTGGGTCACCATAAGTCAGAAACAACTTGAAGGCACATAACAATAAATACAGAAGTCCCACAATTCCATTCCCAGCATCTCCAGTTAAAGGATCCTCAACAGCAGGACTGGAGAGTCATTGCCAGTCTAAGTATACAGTACTGAACTAAACAGACCAATGAGCCTTAATGAGCGTAAATGAGGCTCATAAGTAAAAATTCTGAGATTAGGAGCCCACTCATACACATTCAGTATTTGCATCCATCTTAGAAACCAGGTGGATGCTTTCCCAGTCCTGAAGCTGTCAAGGTAAATCACACGAAGAGAGGCACATCTTTGTGTTGAACTGGTTTCTAAATAGTTGAGCTGCTATCAGTTAACCTGCTTCCTCTGTCAGGACAAGATATAGCAATTGCTCTAGAGATAAACTTACATATTTGGTAAAGTCATACACTAGAATCCTTCTAAGATTCTACTACTTCAGGCTGCAGACAGTGAAAAGGCATTTGGGTATAATATAAAAAATAAAAATAAATGGATATTTTCTGAAATTTTAGGGAGAAAATGTAAACTTTCCTGCAACATGCCAGTGATATTGAAATAATAATCTTTTTAGAGAAATACTCTCTGAATTCAAACTACCCAGCAGAGGAGGCTGAGAGAGTGAAGGATTATATCCAGGAGCTGAATAGCTATTTACAAGTGATGTTTGGTTGGATGCAAATCATTGACCAGCAGCAAACCAGGTGCTAGGGAACAGAAGCAAAGGGGAAGAGGTGGTGGTGCTGGCAGCTGGGTCCCTTAATGACAGGACTGGCATGGAAGGAGGAACGGGAGCCCCCGCACTTCCAGTGGCCCTGCTTCACTAGAGCCATGTCCTTGTACAGGTTGATAGTTGAAAAGCACTTTTTGATGGCAATCCAAAGAAGCTGCTGGTTTTTTAAACCCAGATTCAGGGTTTCATGTGTGAGTGGGAGAACACCTCCAGATCCAAGGAAGCCAAAATGTGATATGTGTTGATGCAGCTGGAAGAGGAGGCTGCAGAGTGGCTAGTCCATCTTTATGACCTGTTGGCACTGGTGCTAGACCAGTTCAGTGTCTTCATGGTCAACTTGCATACCCTCTTTGAAGATTTCATCCAGCAAGAAAGAGCTCACATCAGTATCCAGAGGCTGAAACAAGGTAACAAGTCAGTAGACAAATATGTTGCAGAGTGTCAGTGTTTGGCAGAATGCATTCCTGACTGGTCAGAGGTGAGCAAGATCCAGTACATCCATGAAAGCCTAAATCCTGATATTCTGAAATGGTCCTTACTGCAGGGCAACCTAACATCCTACTGGGATGGGTGCAGCAGGCTGGGGAAGTAGAAACAATGTGGCTGAGTGAGGAGTTTGCCAAACAGAAGTAGTCATGGAGTGCTAAACTAGCAGCAGCCAGCAGTGGCACAAGAAAAGCCAGTTGCGGAGGACTCCGGTTGCATGGCGCGCGTGAGCGGTCATTTGGAATAGCGCTGCACAATTCCAAACCTCCACCTGCTGGTTCCAGCTAGTTCAAGAGCCATCCGAACCAGCTAGACATCCCCTTGGTAAGGGGGATGAGGAAGAGGTCCGAAGGGGATCCAGAAGTCCAGTGCCAAGCTCACTCTGCAAGGAGAAAACGGAGGCGCTGCGAAGGATCGCAGGACCGTGACAGAACCTCCAGGCTCACCGCTTTAGTGGCACAAGCACCGCCGCCGACTTTTAAATGAAGAAGACACACAAAGACTACAACTAGCAACCTGATCTGGATTACAATTATTTAAGATCGCAAGAAGTACAGACCTGCATTCGCAGATAGTGAGCTGCTTTAGGAAGAGACCCCAAAGGCTGTGAGTTGGACTGAAATGGTTGACAATTTAAAGCTACAGTAACTGGTTTTGCTTGGCAAAACAGAGAGACTTGTGGATCTATATGCTGTCATAAATACATTCCTCTGGACTAATACTTCTTTTGGGAACTAACTTGGATTTGTGAATTGTTTTCTTGGCTTTTTTGTTGGAAAATGTACTTTGGCATGGTGGTTTGATGAAGAGGAATCTCCATGTTTCTTTTAGTTCATCAAGGACTGTGGATTTGAAGCTAACTGTTGTTTTTGGCACCTGGATTTTGATTTTGGATCCTTTTCTTAATGGACAATGGAATTAAATAGAAATTGATTTTAAAAGAAGTAACCTGGCTCTTATCTACGAGTAGACCCTCTAATGCCATGGGATTTACAGAGGTATTAGTTATTCTTATCTGCAAGTAGACCCACTGATGCCTTGGGATTTATCCAGACGTAAGAGGCTCTTATGCATGAGGAGACTTATTGATGCCTTGGGATTTACCTTGGTGGAAGTGGCTCTTACCTATGAGTAGACCCACAGATGCCTTGGGATTTACCTATGTGTAAGTGGCTCTTTGCTACGAATAGACCCATTGATGCCATAGGATTTACCAAGGCGTAAGTTAGAAGCAACTAAAGAACTGAACTTTTGTTTCAGGATTTTTCATGAACATAAGTTTTAGAACTTTATAGATTCTTCATATTTAAGAACTTAAGAATTTTATGAACTTTGGAATTGGACTAAATTAGGATACGACAAGACATTAACATTTAAAGAATACTGGCTACAGGATTACAGACTGAGCTGAACTGTTCATGTGAAATTGAACTTCTTTGAAGATAAGAGGCCACTGGAACACCCACTCCCACGCAGAGAAGTGGCTGGATTTTATATTCAAGGTCTTGCTAGCTGTTTACTAAGTTGAGAGCAAGCTTCAAAAGTCAGCCTAGAAGAATTGGGAGGGGGGAGTTGGAGTGAACTGGAATAAGCCCTGTTTTTAAAGGGAAATTGTACCAAAAACAATTCTTGTATATATATTTTGAGAAATAATTACTTTGAAGTATTAGAGCTATAATCTTCAGATTTATATATATATGATTTTATTCATTTACTTATCTTTTGAAATTATATTTCTTTTGGATTAATTTAGAGTGCATATAATAAGGTATAGGCTGATATCGATAACATTGCTTTGTATGTTTTTGTGTTTTATTGTATTTTCTTAAGAGATTTAAAATGACTTTATAGAATTGACAGGTGCCAGGACAACAAAGATATAATATCTATACTGGGAGTAAGAAGAAGAAGAAGACAGAAAGAAGAAGAGGAAAGGTCAAGGACTTTTGGAAGAAAAATTCTATTGTCAAGAAAGTAAAAATGGAACCAAGAACAAGGGAGGGAACGGCAGTGGCAGCTGCAACAACAACTACCCAGCCAGCAAGGAGAACATCAACAGAGATACCCCAGAAAGACTTAATGTTGCAGATGATGGAGGAACTTAAGAACATTAGAGAGGACATAAGACAGAGAAAGATATCAGACAGGATTTAAAGGAGACAAGAAAAGAGATGAGAACAGATATGAAGCATGAAATCAATAAACTGGGAAGAAATTTGAAATTTTAACCAAGGATGTTACAAAGATAAAGACTGAGACCAAAGAAATAAAGGAACAAGTTACACAAGTTCAGACAGAAATGACTGAAGTAAAGGGGAAGCAACAAGAAGAGGAATTCCAGATAATGTTGCAAGAGTTACGATATCAAGAAAGATGTCTCAGATTTAGAGCCGTTCCTAAATCTAGCGGTGAAAATTTACATGAAAAAATGGTTCCAGCTTTGGCAGAATATCTAGACATTGATGAAGATAAGATGCAAGTTTGTATTGACAGAATGTTCAGAGTATCCTCTAAAACAGCAAGAGAAAGAAAATTACCAAGAGATATTATAATAACCTTCACTCGGACAGTTATCAGAGACAAAATATTACAGCGGAGCTATGAAGGAACATTTAAGATTGAAGATAAAGATGTAAGAATTTTTAAAGACATACCATATCAAATACTCAAGAAAAGACAAGATTATAAACCTCTGGCCAATCTTTTGATGACGTTACAGATCAATTACAGATGGGAGAAGACTGAAGGCATTTCTTTTATGTATAAACAACAGAGATATAGGATTAACTCAATTTTTAAAGCCAAAGAAATGATGGAAAGGTTGAAGAGAGATTTACAAAGACCTACAGCTGGAGAGAAAGATGAAGAACAGGAGTCATTGGAAGAAGAAAAAGGAAAAGATGAAAAAGAACAGATACAAGAAGAAGAGGTGGAAGAAGAAACAGCACAAGAACAAGAACTGGAAGAGGAAGAAGAGTTGGTGGCAGAAAATATACAGGATTAACTGGAAAATTAGGATAAATAATTTTAATATAAAACTGACAAAGTGGGGCTAAAAATATATTCTTGGAACATTAAAGGATTTAATTCTGAATATAAAAGAAGACAGATATTTCATCATTTGGAAAAACAAGAATTGGATGTAATTTGTCTGCAAGAGGTTCGAATACGGACTCAAGATTTGAAATATGTCAGAAATCCGAAACTGGGTAGCTGCTTTGCAGCTACGATTGATCAGAAGAAAAGGGGGATATTGATATATGTCAATTCAAGATATGGTGCACAACAAAAATTTCAGGATAATAACGGGCGATATTTGGTGATAGAAGTAAATATGAAACAGGACAAGATATTAATAGTTGGAGTATATGCACCTAATGGAGCTAAAGGAGAATTCTTCCCCAAAATGCACAATGAGATACAGAAATATGTATAAGAAACAGGAAACGCAAAAATTATCGTTCTGGGGGACTTTAATGGAGTTATCAATCCAAAAGTGGACAGAACAGTACAGAAATTAGTCCCCCAAAACAACGGTAAACTGCCTAAGAGTTTTTTCCAAATGATGGATGATCTAGATCTTTATGATACATGGAGATATAAAAATGGACAATTAGATGGATATACATTTTTTTCAGACAGACATAAATCAATGTCTAGGATTGATATGATTTTGACATCTAAGGATTTGATGTTGAAGACAGTGGATATAGACATTCTTCCAAATTTATGTTCGGATCACAATCCATTGCATGAAACTTAAGATTACAGACAGAAAGAGGACATGGAGATTGAATGAAGAGATATTCAAGAGGGAGAAGTACATTAAACAAGCAAAAATAGAATTAAATAATTTTTTTAAGGAGAATATGACATCGTAATTACCAATGAAAATAATTTGGGATGCAAGTAAAGCTGTGATGTGAGGAAACTTTATCAGATGGTCTACAGTAATCAGGAAAAAAAGGAAACAGACTGAAGATTCGATTCTGGGGAGGATGAAAGAACTAAAGAAACAGATGAGGGGAAAACCAACGGACAACAAGATAATACAACAGATGAAGGTTTGTCAAGCTGAATTAAATCAACTAAATTTGCAGGAAACAAAACAACAGATGCAAAGAGTGAGATATACTTTCTTTGAACAGGCAAATAAACCTTCTTAACTTTTAGCCAGTTTACTCTGTCGGCTGTCTGCCTAACGATCCTGAAAACTGGGGTACTTGTTTAAACAAACAAGGACCTCCAAAAAACCTCTTGGCATAAACTTCAACCTGGAGAAAGCAGCCACTTCACACCACAATAAGGGAAAAACAAATAGGTTTATTGCGATGAAACAATTAAGGCATGTAGCAAAAGCCAGCCATAAAGTTAAACAATAAAAACAGCAGAGTAACATACAAACCAGCATGGCAAGAAGACGAGAGAGAGAGAGAAAGAGCAGTGCTTTCCAAACAGCTTATATACATTTCACACAGCTGTACATTATTAGGTACTTTACATGTCCCTTAGTCAAACACATAAATTACAACTTAAGCATTTAACATACAGCTGCGTAGCCTTATCTCATTCTACACCTTGTGCTTAAAGGGCAAGGTCAGAAGAAGCAGCGCAGCATCAAGTCAGATTATCCCTTTACATATCGTGACATACTCTGTAAAAGAAGGGTTAGAAATATTATTACAGAGATTAGAGTCGGTGACGAGAAAACTACAAAACAGGAGGAGATAAAACAGGCTTTTTATAAATATTACATGAAGTTAATGAGTTCGATCTCCTCAACGAAAAAAACATAAAGAAATGGAAGAATATTTGGAAAAAATGAACAAAATGAGATGCACCGAGGAGCAGAAATCGATTCTGAACAAATCCATATCGATGATGGAGACAGTTGAAGCTATTAGGAATTTGAAGAATGACAAATCTCCAGGACCAGACAGCTTTACTGCAAAATATTACAAAATAATGGAACATGAAGTTTCGATACCTTTACAGAATACAATGAATGAGATAAGAAAGGAGGGAATACCCGACACCTGGAAGGAAGCTAATGTGGCTCTAATACCAAAAGAAGGAAGAGACTTAAAAGATGTCAAGAATTATAGACCAATTTCATTACTAAACACAGACTATAAAATCTTTGCTGCAATTCTGGCTGAAAGACTTAAAAAGGTTCTTCAAGAAAATATACATGAGGACCAGAATGGCTTCTTATCAAAGAGAACAATGCAAGACAATATTAGGACAGTGCTAAATATAATTGAGTATTATCAGAAACATAATGAAAGAAAATTGGCAGTGATATTTGTGGATGCAGAAAAGGCCTTTGATATGATTAATTGGTCATTCTTGAAGACGGTCATTAAACAGGCTCAAGCTGGAGACAAATTTATCTCTTGGACTGAAGCAATATACAGTCAACAACAGGCAAGATTGATTATTAATGGAGAGAGAACAAAACAGATTGAATTGCACAGAGGAACAAGACAAGGTTGTCCCCTATCTCTGCTGTTATTTATCATGACGTTGGAAATACTTAAAAATGCCATAAGGGAAGACAAAACAATAAGAGGACTTCAGATAAAGAAATATCAGTATAAACTCAAGGCATTTGCAGATGATTTGGTTTTGCTTCTGGATGATCCTCTTAGCAGTATGCAAAGGTTGATGGATATTGTTCAGCATATGGAGAATTTTCTGGATTTGATAAACAAGGAAAAAACAGTGCTTATAACAAAAAACATGAGGGAGAAAGAAGAGAAGGAACTTGAGCATTTAACAGGTTTTAATAAAGGTCAAAAAGCAAAATATCTGGTTGTCTGGATTACAAAAAGAAATAATGAACTATTTCAGAATAATTGTGAAAAAAACGGAAAGAAATAATCAAGGATTTGGAGAAATGGACTAGAATGCGACTATCTTTGATGGGAAGAGTGGCAGTCATAAAAATGAACATACTTCCAAAGATGAATTACCTTTTCCAAAATCTTCCTATTATTACAAATACTAAGCCTTTTATACCATGGAAGAGAGATTTAACTAAATTTATATGGCAAGGGAAAAAAACAAGAATAAAATGGAATATCATGACAGATTCAATAAGAAGAGGAGGGTTGGGTCTACCGGATTTACAGATATATTTCAAGGCAGCGGCATTTACTTGGATAGAAGACTGGATGAATCTTCAAAAATATGAGAATTTTGACATTGGAGTTGATTTAAGGATGGGTTGGCACGCCTATATGTTCTATGGGAAAGCTGCGGTTGATAAAGACTTTGTTCATCATTTTGTAAGAAAATCACTACTTAAAATATGGACTGACTACAAGAATAAGAACATTAGGCAACTACCTACATGGGTCTCCCCTCAAGAAGCCTTCTTTGGAAGATGGCCTGATTCAGATAAATGGCTGTATTATGATGACATATTAGAAAAGACAAATCTGAATCTTTTTAAGATGAAATCAAGAGAAAAATTGGAATCTGAAGGAATAAAGTTAAACTGGTTCCCTTATAGACAGTTAACTGAGAGATTCCAGATGGATGTGAAAACTTATGGAATAGAACAAAAAGAGCAAGGAAGAATGCTGAAGTTACTGCAGGAAAACCCGCCTCATCTATTATCACATGTATACCAGGAGATTTTAAATCAAGAAAGAGAAGATGAGACAGTCAAATCAGCAATGATATCGTGGGCTCAAAATGTTGGACATCCAATTCAATTTAGAGCACTGGGAACAGAGCTGGCAACGGACACAAAAATTTACTGCAGCTCAGAACCTAAAAGAGAACTATTATAAGCTTTTTCATAGATGGCACATGACACCAGAAAAATTAAAGAAGATATATAATATGGGAACAGGTCAATGTTGGAAGTGTCAGGAGAATGTTGGAACACTATTTCATATGTGATGGTCATGTCCTAAGGCTAAAAAATATTGGAATGATATACACAATATGATATGTAAAATATTGAGGGTTCAAATTGATAAGATACCTGAACTGTACTTATTAAATATGACACATGTGTTAGATGGAATTGTTGCAAAGAAATATTGGCGAATAATACTGTATATGATTACGACAGCCAGTATTGAATATGCAAGGCTATGGAAAACTGAGCAGATACCAACAATAGAGCAATGGTGGGCAACTTTTATTGAAAATCGGAATGCAGATATAGTCTCTCAGAGATTAAAAGGAAAATTAGATGACATTGACAAAGAATGGCAAACTGTTCTGGAAATGGGATGGGTGTTGACAGGTTAACAATTCTTAATTCATGGTAGCATGAGTAGTTAGAAGTAAAAATCAGTGGAATGTCATGGAACATGTAAAGTAGGGTCAAAGAACAGGATCTATCTTGTATGTTAACAAATGTAATGCGATGCATAATGTTGATATGTCAATGAAACAACAGTATTGAAATCCAGAGAAGAGTGGAAGATAGCGGTAATAGTTTGGTAAAATGTACAATGAGAAATGTTGTTTTATATGATGTAACCACAATAAAATTAATTATAAAACAGTGGGGGGAGAAAAGAAAAGCCAGTTGGACCACACTAAGGCAAAAGCAGGAGAAAGGGAGGCAGATACATCTTGGGCTGTGCCTACACTGTGGAGGAGAGAGGCATCATATTGCCCACTGCCCAATAAAACCTGTGGGCCCCCTGCTGACCATTCTAGTAGTGAGACCCTGAAGGCTTAGGGATCCAAGAAGTCCTCAAGACTAGTGTGAAGAATTGCCACTGCTGCAGATGCACAGACAAAAGTGGATCTCTTGGGGCGGGGCAAGTGATCGGATTATTCCCAAAGTGACCAAGAGCTTTCAGAAAATTAGAACAACCTGCCCTAAACAGCATCCGAAGGCAGGCTGCAAGCAAAAGGTGCCCTAAGGAAGTGGTGAGTGGATCTGTTAATCCTTTCTTTGTCCAAATCTGGCTAAAAGGCCAGGGAAGCTGCACGAACGTTGTAAGAATATTGGACTCAGGGTGTACCCAAAGTCTTATGTACACCACAGTACTAGGGCTTAAGGAGGGAAAACTGCCAAATCCCATACAGTTTGCACAGATAGATGGAACCCCAACAATGAGGTGACTTATCAAATACAAAACTTTCCCAGTGCACATAAGGGTAGAAGAACATGAGGAAACCTTGCAGTTTGTTCTGACCTCTACAGCCTCACACCTGATTGTGCTTGAGCTTAATTGGCTAAAGCACCGCAACCCCCAAATAGACTGGACCTGGGGCTTGCTTGGGAAGTGGCATTCCCAAGCCCCATGCCCCAAGTGCCACACCCCCTGCCTATAGGTATAGGAGTGGCCTCGAAAGGACAAGGGAGGCAGTGAGGTGGCAGCAGGGCTTATAGCCTGTGGGGGGGCTCCCGGTTCAAACATTCCAGAGGTTCCAGCTGAGTACATGGATCTCAAGGAAGTGTTCAAGGAAAAGGGGGCAGACTCTCTGCTGCCTCATCATATGTCAGAGTTTGCTACTGAACAGAGTCCAGGAGCAGATTTATCAAAACATAAACTCTATTCTATGACTCCATTTGTTCATAGACAAAAATTTGGCTAGAGTATTTATTAGAGCCACAGCTCCATGGTAGTGCCAGTGTTGTTTTGACACAAAAAAGGCAATTCTCTGAGACTTTGCATGTATTACTGAAAATAAGTGTACCTCCAACAAGTATCCCTTGCCCTTTACGAAGGATATACTGTCCCACCCAGTCAAAGGCAAAATATTTCTAAAGTGGATTTGAAAGAAGTTGACTTTTAAATGCAATTTAAGAAGAGAGAAGTGGAAAACTGCCTTTAACTGCTGGCTAGGATCCTTTGAATATCTACTCATGCCTTTTGGGCTCAATGGAGCACCTGGAGTGTTCATGCATCTGATTAATGAGATGTTTCATGATTACCTGTACCAAGAGGTATTGGTATATTTGGATGATGTCTTAGTTTATTTGGAGGACTAGCAAACCAATGTGGAGCTGGTGAGAAAGGTATTGAGAAAGCTGCTAGACAATCAATTATAAGTGAAACTGCCCAAATGTGAATTCCACAAAAATAGGCTGAACTTTTTGGGATATCATATTTTGGCAGAGGGGATTAAGATAGACCCTCTAAAGGTTCAAGATGTGATGAGATGGAAAGTTCCCAACAAGAAGGAGGCACCTCCAGAGCTTTCTGGGATTTGTTAATGTCTATAGACACTGTATCCCAAGCTTTGCCCAGGCTACCTTGCCACTGACCAACTTGCCTAAGACAAAGGGGAAAGAGGACATGTCCAAGATAAAAAAAAACCCTACTTCCGACTTAAATGGGGTGATAAGATATGAAAAAACATTTGAGCACCTAAAGCAATTATTCATCTCTGAACCCATTTTGAAACATCTAGATCCAGCCCAACCTTCTGTCATACAGGTGGATGCCTTGGATTTAGTCATGTGGGCTGTTTTATTGCAGGCAGATGAGACCAGTCAGCTGCATCTGTCCACCTATCTGTCCAAAAAGTTTTCAGAGACTGAGAGAAATTGCCCAGTCTAGGAGAAGGAGGAAGCTCCATTCTGCAGGCTTTGGTAACTTAGAGGTGTTTTTTGGAGGAGAGAGAGACGGACGGTAATGGCAGCGTGACAGGTTGTCCCTCCAGCAGCTTCACAGAGGTGACAACTGAAAACTGCAGCTACTCCTGGCTTCAAAAGACTTGGAAGCCTATCAATGTTCTCTTCTAGAAGTGAAGAGACGACAGAGGCTTGGAGAGTTTGGAAACGGTCTCAGCGTTCAAGGTAATAGAATATTAAGAAACAAATGCAAGATAATTGGAGACATCTGACATGGAACAATCAGGATGAACTTGGGAGCTACCGAAGCCGCAGTGGGATAGCCAGCGAGACTGGATAATTTTTCTCCCTGGATTACGACTCAAGCGCCTGCCACCACTTTTAATAATAAGAATCTTGGTAGCACTCCTGTTTTTCTTTTTCATATATCTTTTTTTTCTCACCTTTTTCCACACTTTCTTTCCTCTTTATTGAGAAGCAGATATGCAAAACCAAATACTTGGAGAATAATTTTTTGGATACTAGATGTATATGGACTTTTTGGACTTTTGGATTTATATGGACTTTCTAGATTTACACAGATTCATAAATTCTTATTATTTCTAATGGCATAATTCAACAGAACAGGAAGCTGATTATTATTTTTTAAGCATCTTTCTTAAACCTATGTGCTCTTGAAACAGACAATTCAATGTGAAGATGCGTGAAGCTTGAAGCCTTCAGATTTTGGGGATTCTAATTGTTATTGCTTTATAAGACTGGAAACAGTTAATATAGATAACACATAAATTCCTGCATAAAGATTACTTTTGGAAGACTCAGTTCTGAAATAATTTAGATAACTCATGGACTGCTGTTCTATTTACAGACTTGGAAACTATACAATTATACAATTTAAAAAAAACCTTGATATTTTTGCTTTGGATTCACTTCAGTGACAGTGACTAAAATTAATTTAAGGTCCTAGAGTGGTCAAATTTAAGCTGCGAAAGTCAGGGAAGACCTTTGTGAAGTGAGAGGAAAGTCATTGTTTAAGGTCTCAGCAAGCTGTCTTTGAACTGCTTCTTGAAGCGGCCATAAGAGTTCACTAGGAGACTCCTTGATGGAAAAGACAGCAGCCTGCATAGACTAAACTTGAGTTTCCTCAAGGACCTTTCCAAGGACTCCCCCAAGGAACATCCAAGGACTCTTGACACCAGGTCCAGCTGGTTTCAGCTGAGATAAGATCATGGTTATCTACATTTACAATAACATCTCAGCTTTTCTAAAGCCACACAAGAGTGTAGGCCAACACTGCCACCTGCTGGCAATTTAAATACATACTGCTATGGTTTACTAAGTAAGTAAGAAGGATCAAATGGTGAATATACATATCTAAATCTACACTGGCCATTAAACCAGTGCTGTCAGGAATTATTGAGGAATTATTGAGAGTAAAAGATCAAACAATTCATTTTTGTTATTGATTATTGATTACTGATTAGTATTGACCATTGCAGATAGTGTCTAATTTATAAGAATCATAATATAACATGTATATAATATATAATTTATAATATATATAAAATTATAATAATATAATATATAATATAATATATATAAAATATAATTTTATATATAATATAATATATATAAAATTATAAAATATATAATTTATAAGAATCATAATATAACATGTAATATAATATAATATAACATGTAATAATATTGCAGGAATTATTGAGAGCGTAAAAGATAAAACAATTCATATTTGCCACTGATTATTGATTACTGATTAGTATTTATCATTGAAGATAGTGTCTAAGTTATGAGAATCATAGTATAACATACAAGAAATAATATTGCAGATTTGATTGATTAGAATATATTGAGACTATATAACTTATTACTGCCATTGAAAGTCAATTGAACTTATTGAATTAAGAAGCAGACTTAAATTAATTGCTGGTATTGATTTGCTGTATAATGAATACCTAAGAGTCTGGCTGAGAATCTATTGGGAAATTAATTGAAGAGATTACAGAAGAATATTGGGAATAAGCTGAGTTTATAATTATTACTACAAATAAGGGTCATAAGAATTCTTCTTTTAGACAACATTTGAGAAGGGAATATATAAAGGAATAGTTTAGATCATTATTTGTTATTTTTACAAATGATATATATAGTGCATGTAATACTAAGGCACTAGACTATAAGCCTAGACAATAAACTTATAAGACTAATAATTTTAGCAATTAATTTTGAATACAGTACTTATCAACTATTTATATTAAACAGGGAACTATTTATTATTATAATTATTATAATTATAATTATTATTATAATTATTATAATTATTAATTATTATTATTATATTAAACAGGGGTAGATCCTCTTATTGTCTGCTAGTTTAAAGAATCTATTGGGGTAAGATTAACTGATTGTCTATAAGCATCCATAAGGAAGTAAAATTTTGTTAAGCTAAAATTGATAAGGGCATGTAAAATGGCAACAACTAGGACTAAATCAAAACTTCAAAATTTGGTAAGAGTATCTCATTCTGAACCAATGGCTTCTTCAACACATGCTTCTACAATGGAGTCTTTAATGCTCAATGAAATGAAGAAATTCACAGAAAACATTACTCAAGAACTTAAAAAAAAAAAACCCAAGCAGAAATAAAGGCAGACCTGAAGAGAAAAATGTGTTCCCTAAAAGAAGAACTTGAAACTATGAGAGCAGAAATGAAGAGAATAGACATTAAACTTCAAGAATTTGAGGACAAACTTTAAGAGGTCAAAGAAGTCAAAATAGATATTAAAGAGACACAAGTTCAGTTATACCAAATGAATAATATATTTGAAGGCAGATACAGACAAAAATGTCTAAAACTGAGAGGACTCCAGGAGAAAAAATTTGAAAATTTAGAAGAACAAGTGATACCAGAATTGGCACAATTCTTAGGATGGCAAGTGGAACAACTGGACCTAGAGATAGATGAGATTTATCGGGTAAACTCCCCAATAGCCCAGAGGAATAAACTACCCTGGGATGTTGCAGTTTATTTTCTAAGAGAATGTGTCAAAGATCTGACAGTACAAAAGAGCTATATCAAAAGATTAGTGACTGAAAACCAAGAGATCCAGATCTATAAAGATGTTCCTGGTCAGATCTTGCAAATTAGAAAAGAGTATACCCCACTAACGCAGCTGCTCAGGAAAGCAGGTATCAACTACAAGTGGAGAAATCCTGAAGGTTTGTTGTTCTTTTTTAAATGGAAACTAATCACTATAACATCTAGGAAACAGGTGAAGGAATTTATTGAAGAAAATCAAGAAGCTTTAAAGAAAGAAATTAGAAGGAATGATGAAGAAGATAATCAAGAGCAACCACAACATAGAGAAAGACAGACCTGAAGATTTTTCAGGACTCATCAAGCAACAACCAGAGGTGAAGAGGAAAAACTGGAAGAAGTAGAAGAAGATTCAGGCAAGAAGGATGAAAAGGAACAGGTAGAGCAAGAGGAAGAAGAAAGAAGAGAAGAAAAAAAGATAACACCTAAAGACATACAGGCATCTAACTTAGCTGACTATGAGGAACAAGAACAAAGAGAGAAGGAACAGACTGTCTCAGTTATAGAATAGGCAGAAAAGATACCAGAAGAATCTAATGATGACAGATCTTAAAATCATAAGTTGGAATGTTTGCGGACTAAACCGGATGGTGAAGAAAAAGAAGACATTCCATTACCTGGAAAAAGGGAAATATGATGTAATTTGTTTACAAGAATCTCATATTAGAAAGACTGATGTCGATTATCTACTCAATCTTAAATTAGGCCAATGTTTCATTTCAGCCTATAAGAAGAAGAAGAGAAGGGTACTGATGTATGTTAACAGTCATTTATCTCCTAAAGAGATTTTTTCTGATGAATCTGGATATTTTATAGAGGTGGAAATTGGATTGGGAGACTCACAGGTTTTGATGATTGGCATTTATACTCCCAATGTCTTATCACTAATCTTATTTCTTCTTATGATAGGGTTACAAGCTTGATAGATGAAGGGAATGCTGTAGATGTAGCATATCTTGACCTCAGTAAGGCCTTTGACAAAGCTCCACGACATTCTTGCAAAGAAGCTAGTAAAATGTGGGCTGAACAGGGCTACTGTTAGCTGGATTTGTAATTGGTTGACCAACCACACCCAAAGGGTGATCACCAATGGCTGTTTTTCATCCTGGAGAGAGGTGACTAGTGGGGTGCCGCAGGGTTCTGTCCTGGGCCCATCAATGACTTGGATGAGGGAGTGGAGGGCATGCTGATTAAATTTGCAGATGATATCAAACTGGGAGGGGTTGCTAATACACCGGAGGATAGAATCAAATTTCAATACGACCTTGACAGAATGGAGAGCTGGGACAAAGCTAACAAAATGAATTTCAACAGAGAGAAATGTAGGGTCCTGCACTTGGGCAGAAAAAATGAAAGTCACAAGTATAGGATGGGGGACATGTGGCTGGATAGCAGTACCTGTGAAAAGGATCTAGGAGTCTTGGTAGATCACAAGCTAAACATGAGTCAGCACTGTGACGCAGCAGCCAAGAAAGCCAAAGCGATTCTTGGTTGCAACAATAGGAGTATGGTGTCTAGATCAAGGGAGGTAATGATACCACTCTATACTGTATTGGTTAGGCCTCATTTGGAATACTATGTCCAGTTCTGGGCACCTCAATTCAAGAAGGATGTCGACAAGCTGGAAAGCGTCCAGAGGAGGGTGACCAAAATGGTGAAGGGTCTTGTTACTGTGGTAGTTAGCCCTCTCCCGGGGTCTACAATTTAACATTAAAAATATTAAATCCATCTCCACGTGCCTGAGAGGGTCCCCTGGATGAGCACACAGGGAGGCACAGTCAAACGACTGCAATTAGGAAATACCAGGTCTGGCCAGTAATCAATCTGTCAGGTAGCCCCAGGAACCCTCCAGACATGCACATTGGAAATTAGACAGAGCCCTCTGCCCTGAGAAGCCCGCTTGACAGGATTAGAGATCTTGACAAACAGCCCATCAAGCGAGGGCAATCTGCATATAGTCACGGCTTCTGACAAGCCAGCAGAAACCAATCATGATAAGAACTTTGACATTTTAGAGCTTTGTTCTCCCAATCATGCAGAGGACTTGCACATTTTGGAGCTTTGCTTTAGCTCCTCAACCCATTGTTCTCCCTGGGAAAGGATTAGTCCCCAAGGTATGTTTTCCCCTATAAAACAGTCCAATTTTCAAGCAGTTCCTCGGACTGCTCCGGTTTCCTCTTGGCTCCATGTCACTCCGTCTGGCAATCCCCTCAGCCCTCCCTGTGCTGATTTTCTTCTCTCACTCCACTGCCGTCTCTGACTTCAGTCTTCAGGACTAGGTGCAGCATACCCCGAAAATACCACTTCAAAATCCCCTATCAATTTTCCTCTCTTTTATTTCTTTTTAGCTCTTGAGTGAGTGAATGCGTAAGTGTCAGGAACTGATTCAAACACACAGAATAAACATGTGAAAGCAAGTTTATTATTGAGCATGAACAGAGTAGAATGACTTCAGTGATTCAAACTGGGGAGATTTCCAGAGACAGTAAGTTATAACTCTCCCACATTCCCACAAGCCAATTACAGATTACCTTGCTTCTCTAGCCTCTGAGCTGTTACCAGGTAACTATCTGGTGAGAATGCTGGATGTTTTCTTAACGGTGCTTTAGGAATGTTACTATAGTGTGCAGCTGCAGGCAAAGCTATCTAACTACTTAGACTACATGTTACAAGTATCTTACTACTACATAGCCCATCCATAATACTTTCCCAAACTAATTATGGAGGGAACCCTGATATCCTGCCCGTCCCGAGAGAAAAAATAAAAGGAAGGAACAAAGGGAAGGGAGGAGAGATGGGAAGAGAAAATGATAGGGGGGTACAACAGGAGGAAACATCATAGTAATATGGCAGGACAACAGTTAGAAAATCAGAATCAAGGAACAGGAACCACTGTGGAAATTGGAGTCTCAGGCAGCGAACAGGAACTCGAAGGAGCTTGTTTGAGTAAGCTGGAATGGAAAACGGGGTATTTTTCAGTGAAGGAGGCAATAAAAGTTCAAAAGTAACATTGTTGATGGCTCGCTTAACAGGGGAAGGTCCAATGTATTTAGGGGATAGTTTCTTAGAGGGGCCAGAAAGGGAAATGCTTCTGGAAGAAAGGTAAACAAGGTCACCGGGGTTATACAAAGGGTTGGGAAGCCTTTTTTTGTCAGCAAAATCTTTGTGTGCAGCTTTAGCAGTTTTGAGAGACTTAGAAACAGAGTCCCAAGTGGAGGAAATATTTGTAATCCAAGATGCGAGGGAGGGGGGTGTGGAGTCGGGAAGAGAGATCAGTAGAGTAGGAAAAGCTTTGGGGTTGGTGCCAGAGACGACTTCAAAAGGAGTTTTGCCAGTTGAAGAGTGCAAAGCAGAATTGTAAGCAAATTCTGCATAAGGTAAAAGGAGGCCCCGTTTTTTTGGTTAGAGTAGACAAAGCAGTGTAAATATTGTTCAAGGGTTTGGTTGGTCCACTCAATGTGTCCATCTGTTTGTGAATGATATGCAGTACTAAGTTTTTGGGAGATATCCAGGGCCTTGAGTAAAGCAGTCCAGAATTTGGAGGTGAAGACAGGGTCTCTGTCAGAGATAACAGTGGAAGGTAAGCCATGAAGCCTCCAAATGTGACAAATGAAAAGGTTCACTAATTTTTCAGCAGTGTATACTTTTTTTATAGGTACAAAGTGAGACTGTTTTGAAAAGGGATCAGTGACAATCCAAATAGCATGGAAACCATGGGAGGAAGGGAGACCCACAATGAAATCCCAAGAAATTATATCCCAAGGCTTCAAAGGGATGGGAAACGGTTGAAGTAGATCGTGAGGTTTGGAAGCAGTAGATTTACAGGTGTTACAAATTGCACAGTTTTTAATGTAATCTTGAATATGCTTAGTGAGCCCAGGCCAGTAAAAGAGTTTACATATGGAATGCAGAGTCTTAAGAAATCCAAAGTGGCCTGCAGGCTTGGAATCATGGTGCCTGCAGAGGATTTCGGCCCGACAAGGGGAGGGTACATAAATCTTTGCACCACAGAAAGGGAGGCCATCCAACCAGGTGACAGAGTCTTTGTGGGAGGGGAGCCAAGTGTCATTAGTGTAAGAAGTTTTAAGCAGGTGCTGCAAGGCAGAGTCAAGCAACAAAGAAGCAGAGAGGCGTGCTTTATGGAGAGCACGAGTGGAAACTTGCAAGCCAAATGCCTCAGGAGAAATTAAAGGCTTGTGCGGAGGAGTTGCAGGTGGGTGAATTTCGTGGCAGGGAAGCCTTGAAAGTGGATCTGCAAGAATGTTGCTTTTGCCAGGTTTGAAAATAATTTTAAAATTGAAGGGTTGAAAGAATTTGGCCCAACGGGCTTGTTTAGGAATTAGTTTCCTAGCAGTCCGAAATGCCTCCAGGTTGCAGTGATCAGTCCAAATTTGAAATGGTACCTGTGCACCTTCAAGCAGGTGTCACCAGGTAGAAAGAGCAAAATGAATAGCCTTAGCCTCTTTCTCCCAAATGGGCCAATGAGTCTGAGCAAGAGAAAATTTCTTAGAAATGAATGCACAAGGTTCCAAGTTATCATCAGTGTCCCTTTGAAGCAACACAGCACCCATTGCAAAGTCAGAGGCATCAGTCTGTATTATAAATTCCTTAGAAGTGTCAGGGAACAATAATAGAGGCTCGGTGGTGAATTTATTTTTGAGGGACTCAAAGGCAGTCTGGCAATTGGGGTCCCAGTTAATTTTATTGTTCTGTGGCATTTTTGAGCCCTTTGGTTTCTTAAGCAAGTTAGTAAGGGATAAGGTGATGGTTGCAAAGTCTTCTATAAAGTTACGATAGAAGTTTGCAAACCCAAGAAATTGTTGCAGCTGTTTTTTAGTTTTAGGCACAGGCCAATTAATAATAGCTTCAATTTTGGCAGGATCCATGTTCAGGGTGTTGTGATGCACTCGATAGCCCAGGTAATCAAAAGTCTGTGTGTCAAATTGGCATTTAGAGAGGTTGACCACAAGTCCATTATCAATAAGTCACTGAAGCACTGTTCTAACCAAATTTACATGTGCTTCTAGTGTCTCAGCATATATAAGAATATCATCCAAGTAAACCACCACCCCTTCATATAACAAATCTTGAAGGATGGAATTTAGGAACATTTGAAACACAGCAGGGCCTGATTGTAATCCAAAAGATAATACAGTCCATTGGTAATTCCCCAAGGGGATGGAAAATGTAGTCAGCCATTCACTGTCTGGATCCATGCAAATTCTGTGAAAAGCCTCTTTGAGGTCAAGTTTTGTAAAATATTTACCTTTTTATCAACTGGTCCAGCACAGATTTGATAAGAGGAATCGGGTAAGCATTTGGCAGGATTGCTTGATTAATGAGATTATAATTCATGATCAGTCTAGGTTCTGAGTTTGGGTCTTTCCTTTTACAGAAGAATATTGGACTGGCAATGGGGGCTGTCGAGGGCTTAATAAATCCACATTGCAAATTTTTGTTCAGGAATGATTTTAAAGCTGCGAGCTCTTATTTGTTCATTGGGTATATTTTTGGTTTTGGAAATTTAGCTCCATCTACTAATTTGAGCTTGTGAGTCCCTGCGAGTTGGTAGTTTGTCTGCTTCGTGCTGCTCAAACGCTTTTTGCAAGTCACAGTAATGTGAAGGAATCTTTAAGAGCTCCTCAGGGGTTAATAAGAGTGCCGGGAGAGGGGGGGTGCTTTCTTTGGGTGCCAAGCCTGGTTTAGTGGCTGCGTTCAACTACCCATTTGTCCAGTCTATAACAGGATTGTATTTCCTAAGCCAATCAATCCCGAGCACAACTTGAAAATTTACAGAAACAGGCACCAAGAAACGTAATTTCCCCGCATATTTACCCACACGAATGGGAATGGGAATAGTTCTTTGTCTTACTGGTCCCCCTGCCATTGGATTTCCATCCATTTGTGTCAAATTGTTGGCTCTCCTTAGGAGTTCAAATTGCACCTCAAGCTCTTTAGCTAACACACAGTGCAGTAGGTTCTTAGAGCAGCCTGAGTCAATTAGTCCCCTGCAAATTCGTATCTTGCCATCTTTCCCTACTAGGGAACTGTTGTAAACACATGTTTAGATTTATTAGTACTTACATCAGCTGAACAAGCAGTCTCCCATTCGTCGCTACCACTGTCAGAATCCGAAGTAGTTTGGGAGCTATTATCCTCTTCACAGGTTCCACCGGCTGTGCCCTTTGAGATGCGCTTGTTAGTTGGTTTCAGGGTGTCTGTTTTGCATGAAGTAGTCTTGGCACTGGGTGGCGTTCCCTTTGCTTCAGCAGGTGCTTTATTCCCGGCACAATCGCTGGCGATGTGACCTCTTTTGCCACAGATGAAGCAACTTCCCTCTCGCAGATGCTTTTGTTTCTCCTCACTGAGCAGGAAAGTAGTCTTGCATGGTGCAGGTTTCCTAGCTCCATTTTCCTGAGCTTGCCTCTGGCGGGTCAGTTGCACAGATTCCAAGATACTGTCGGCTTCCACAGCCAACTTTATCCATCCTAACAGGCTATTGGGATGTCCTTGATTCAAGCAGCGGTCTAGAATAGCAGGGTTCAACCCATCTTTATAAAATTCCTTGAGGATGTTATCTCACCATTCAGGTACCCTTGCTGCTAGTCTTCAGAACTCTCTGGAGTACTCCCCAACATCGTTTTTTCCCTGTCTCAGTTTTTTCAGTTGGTTTCTTGCTTTCTCTTGCAAGTGTGGATCTTCAAATCTTTCTGAGATGATTCATTAAAAGTTGCAGGTAGGCTGTTTCTGGGGCACGGGCCTCATAAAGATTCAATATCCAATCCACCGCTTCCTCCTTCAGGCGCTGGCTGATCTATCTAATTCTGGCAGCGTCGTCTGGGAAACTGTTCCCATAATCAATCATGTAATGTGAAACCATGTTGAGAAAGAAAGACAGCTTTTTAAGCTTTTTAAGATACCTTCAGCTCTCTGAAAGGCCTGGCAGCCACTGGAGGTGGAGGCAAGCCGGGAGGGGCCGGCACGCCAGTGGCTGCAGTAGTTTGATCTCTGACTGGTGTTCTGCCAATTCGTGGTGCCATCAATCTCCAGTCATGAAGCAGAGCTTTCAATTGAGAAATTTCTTCCTTTTGTCTTTCCACTTCCTCTTCTTTAGCCATAAGTTCTTCCATCAGGTCCAAGTCACGTAGTGATGAGTCCCATCGGCTGGCTCATCGACAGTGGCAGTGACTGGTTCTAATTCTCTCTCCCCAGGCCCAGGTCTGTCCCCTAGTCGGGGTACCTTCAGGGAGGGAGAGTTGAACCTTCCGTTTAACATCCACAGGGTGCTCACACTCAGTTTCTTCTTTATCAGGTTGTTCTTCATCTGTGGGGTAGGGGATTCCCTCCTCCGCCTCACTTATTTGATGCATTTTGCAGGTTAAAGTGAGGGTGGGAATTTCGGTGGCTGTGGCAAGGAGCATGGCTGTAACCCAACATAGCTGCGGGGAGGACAGCCACCCCACAAGGTCGTGAACCCGTTTGCTTCGGCGAAAATAACAGGACAACATCCCTTTGGGAAAAGGGATTCGGAGGAGCTCGAAGGGGATCGATATTCCAGCGTGAGTGCCCAAGAAAAACATCTGAAAATCGGGACATGGGAAGCACTGAAGAGGTTGTGCAAGCCGCCATTATTTCATGGAGGCTTCCAAGGAAGAAATCCTCACCACCACTTTTTAAAAGAAGAAAGAAGATTCTTTTAGAGGACGATTAACAACTGAACTTCATAATTCTATGGTCAGTAAGAAGACCAGCACACCAAGGACTCTACATCTATTTAGATTGGACAAGAAGATTTGGAAAAGGATCTCTGGAACATGGATTACTCTAAGTTTTAAACTGTTAAGAGAGCGAGAGTGAGGGGAAGCGGCTAGAGGGAACAGAGAACAGAAAAGGGACGAAGTGGTAGTTGCTTTCATAACAACACTGCTCCCCGCCAATTCCCCTACGACGCTAAGAAATAAGTATGAGAGGTTGAAAGGATCTAAAGAGTGACTGTATAAAACAATTTCACTTCAGTAAAATAAGAATATAAAAGGAAGAAATATAACAGAAATACAACAGTATTATTTGGAATATATAATTTGAGAAGTGGGAATAATAACAGTAAAGGGATGGAACGAGGAAGAAGTTAAATAATTTGGAGATTGCGATAGTGTGGGACTGTGATATTAAACACTTTGATGGTTGTTGAATGTCAGTTGTTGTATAATTAGAAGAACAAATAAGCGGGGGAAACGGACAGAATTGAATACATGGGACTGAAACAGTAAGTAGAGAGATAGTAAAGAAAATGTCAGAAGACGGAAAGTGATTGAGAAATAAAAGAGACACTGAAAGAAAAAGAAAAAAAGAACTTGAGAAAAGTGAGTAGAAGAAATATTTTGTTTGATTCTGGAATTGATTGACATATAAAATAGACTGCTGGTGCCTGATTTCGACGGACATTTTAAGACCGATTGAAAAGAATACAGCAGACTTGGATCTAGATTTTGACTTACTTTAAATGACATTAAGCTTGTTTAACTATAGAAAAGAAGGATAGAAACTCAAGGTTGGGAAAGCAGCACTCCAGAGAGAAAAGATAAACAATACAAGGTCGTTAACCCTTTTCTCACTGTATTTGGCATATGGTAAATAGCGGGAAGAGCGCCATCTAATGGACATTTAAATTACTACAGTCTTGATTTCTTATTTATAAGAGGGAGAACTGGATAAATTAATTGTGTAAACTTTGAAGACCGGATGCACTGTTGGCTGTGATGAAATAATACTGAACAGAACAAGAATATTTATTTTTTAAATAATATAAGAGATTTGATGAATTAGTGTGATGAGATAAGAGTTAAATTAAGGAAGTAAGTTGATTAACCTGATTGGTATTTAGAAAAAGAATAATATTTATTGAACAAGAGATTGTTGGAGTGTTATAATTAATTAAGGAAAATTACTGAATTAAAAACTTGTAAATAACAATAGGAAACAAACAAATATATAGAGAGAGAATATAGAAAATACAGAATATAGAAAATATAGAAATAGATTGTAAGAAGTGAAAGGAACAAAATACAAGTTTGATGGAACATTAAGTGACTTTGAACTGCTTTTCTGGTGGTAATAATTATTGGTGGTAAACAATGATAATAATTATTGGAGGAAACAAATTAAGGGGGAAATATATAAAATATTGTGTTAAAGAAATAAGTTAAATATTAAGATAAATGGACTAATTTAACTGATTGACTGATTGATTATAGATATATATTATATCAAAGATTTAAGTAATAGATTGATTTAATTGATTGATCTAATTTAATAATTGTGTGATTGATTATAGAAACATTTATATTACTTTATTGTTGAGAAAAGAAATATACATATATATATATATATATATATACAATTTTTTTTAAAAAAAAAGACAGAAAAAGAAGAAAAGAAGAAGGAAGAAAGATAAGAAGAAAAATTAGCCAAAATGGCTTCAGGAACAAGGAAAGCACTGTCAGTTAAGCAACAATTACAAACGAGACCAGCTCTTGAAGAACAACCAAAAGCATCTGAATTTACACCGACGATTATTGAAGAAATAAGGAAAATGAAGAATGACTTTTAAAAAAGATATAAAAGAAGTAGTGAGTGATATCAAAGAAATGAAGAGAGAAATGAGGAACATTGGACAAAGGCTGGAAAGTATAACTATGGAAATGAAGAACATAAATAAGAAATTAGACAAATTACAAGATAAAACTACAAAATTAGAGAAAGAGACACCGATGTTGGAAAAACAAATAGAAAATGTGGAACGACAAAATAGAAGCATGGAGATAAAATTCAAAGAGAGCTGTATAAAAATAAGAGGTTTGGGAGAAATTCAAGGAGAGGAGTTACATAGTCGAATGATACCACCATTGGCAGAATATATAGGATGAAACGCTGAACAATTAGATTTGGAGATTGACAAGATGTTTAGAATTAATTTGTTCATCACGAAAAAAAGGAAGGTATCGTGTGACATCGTAATATATTTCTTAAGAGAAAGAGTGAAGGATCTAGTGATTCAACAGAGTTATTCGAGTAAATTGATAATAGAAGAGAAAGAACTTCAGATATTCAAATATGTTCCTGCTCAAGTTTTGAAAAAAAGAAAAGACTACTATTTTCTTACACAAGTACTAAAAAGAAGAGGAATAACATATTGGTGGTGCAAACTTGAAGGAGTCACTTTTACATATGAACAGAAGAGACGTACATTAAACACGATTCAAAAAGCGCAAGATTTTTTAAAGAGATATAAAGAGGAATTAAGGAAAAATCAACAAGAAGAACAAAAGCAAGAAAGTCAAACTACAAAAGAGGTAGAAAAACAGAAAGCTCAAGAAATAATGCAAGAAGAATTGGAAGATTCTCAAATAAATCAACAAAGGAGACAAAGTAAAGAATTTGAGAGGGAAATGAGGAAAATAGAACAAGAAAAGGAGGAGAATATAGATCAAGAAGAATAAGAAGAGAAAGAGTTAGAGGAAGAAGAAAAAGAACAAGAACTAGAGTAGAAAAAACAAAAACAAGAAACAGCTAACATTATGAAAATCATTTCCTGGAATGTTAGGGGAATGAATGCAGTGATTAAAAGGAGAAGAATCTTCCATCATTTAGAAAAAATAAAACCGGATGTGACTTGTTTACAGGAAACTCATATAAGAGATAAGGACTTGAAATACTTGAAAAACCAGAAGTTGGGACAAGAATTCTCAACATCAATAAAGAAGAAAAAAAGAGAGTCACAATTTATGTGAATAAAAAATACAATGCAAAAGAAGTCTTTAAAGACAACAAAGGTACCTTAATTGGAGTAGAGGTAGAGACAACTTATAATAAGATTCTGTTTGTGGGAATTTATGGCCCACTGGAAAATAAAGCCTCCTATTATGAAAATCTAACAAAGAAATTAACAGAATATGACTATCAAGAAATAATAGTTATGGGAGATTGGAATGGGGAGATAAACCCCGATCTTGATCGGACACTGAAAAATAAGGGGGAAACGCCACAAAGAAAACTTCCTAAAGCATTCTATGATTTTATGGATATTGTATCAGTAACTGACGTGTGGCGGTATTTGTATGGAGACGCTAAGGAATATACCTATTTTTCAGAAGTCCACAAGACTTGGTCAAGGATTGACATGATTTTGATATCTAAAACTTTGTGTAAAAGAATTAAGAAAATGGAGATCCTACCAAGATTATTATCAGACCATAGCCCTATTATGATGATAGTACAAGAATGGAAAAGCGAGTATCGATGGACTGTAAAAGATGATCTTTTAAGGGATGAAAATATAATAGAAAAGATAAAACAAGAAATAAATTACTTCTTTAAAGAAAATACTGGAAAAGGAACATCAAATAAGATAGTTTGGGATGCAGGAAAGGTAGTGATAAGACGCCTATTTTTACAACAGGAAGCATATAAGAAGAAAATAAAGAAGCAGAAATATCAAAAAATGGTGGAAGAACTTGAGAAGAAAGAGGAAGGGTTAAAAAAATTTCTAGAAATTCAAAATTGTCAAGAGAGATTAAGATTTTACAAAAACAAATGTCCATAGAAGATAGATTAGACATAGAAAAGAAAAGAAAATATGCACATGAAAGATTTTTCGAACACACCAATAAAGTGGGAAAATGGTTAGCATTCAGACTGAAAAAAGAAAAAGAGAAAAGACTGATTATGGAAATTCAAGAAGGAGATAAGCTATATAGGCACCTGAAGAAAATAAAGACAATATTTCATGATTATTATAGGAAATTGTTTGAAGATCTAGATGATTCAGAAGAATATATACAAGATATTGGAAAGTATTTAGAAGAAATTAAATTAGATCAAATCCAGGAAAATCAAAGATTAGAGTTAAATAAACCTATTCCAAAAGTGGAAATCAGAAGTGCAATCCAAAAATTGAAAATTGGAAAAGTGCCTGGTCCAGATGGATTCACAGCAAGATATTATAAAGTGTTTCAAGATCAATTAATAGAGCCCCTTCAAAAACTATTTAATGGATTGGAGATGACAGACAGACCAAATTCGTGGGGAGAGGCGACAATCATGCTCATACCTAAGGAAGGCAAAGGTCAACGAGAAGCGAAGAATTATAGGCCAATATCTCTTTTAAATACAGATTATAAGATATTTATATCTATTTTGGCCGATAGATTGAAAACAATTCTAAAAAACTGGATACATGAAGATCAAAATGGTTTTTTGCCGGGTAGATCAATAAAAGACAATGTGAAGGTAATACTGAATATAACTGAACATTATCACAAACATAACGAGAAGAAGATGGGTTTGATCTTTGTGGATGCTGAAAAAAGCATTCGATAATGTAAGGTGGAGATTCATAACAGAGGTATTGAAAAAAATAAATATAGGGGAAAATTTATTGAATGGATAAAAATGATATATAATAATCAATCTGCTAGTATCTTAATTAATGGAGAGAGAACAGAGAGATTCGATATTAAGAAGGGAACTAGACAAGGATGCCCATTGTCACCTCTAATATTTGTAATAATGATAGAGATATTGTAAGTTAAGAGAAGATATAGAAATAAAAGGGGCTCGAATTCAAAATCAAACATACAAACTGAGGGCTTTCATCGATGATCTTGTAATTATGTTGGATGATCCAATTAAAAGTATAACAAGATTAGTTAGAACGTTTCAAGAATATGGAAAGGTTGCTGGATTCAAAGTGAATATGGATAAAACAACAATGATAACTAAGAACATTTCAAAACAAGGAGGAGAAGAAATTGAGCAACTATCTCAATTCAAAGTATCAAAAAAAGTAAGATATTTAGGAATCAACATCACTAACAGTAATACAGATTTATATGACGACAATTATAAAAAAGTATGGACAGAGATAAAAGAAGACTTACAAAAATGGTCAAAACTTGAGTTATCATTGATGGGAAGAATTGCAACAATTTAAGATGAATATTTTACCCAAAATGATTTTTCTGTTTCAAAATCTCCCGATAATCTCGAATGAAAACGGAAGAAGGACCTATCAAAATTTTTGGAACAGCAAAAAACCACGGATAAAATGGACTGTGTTGAAAGATACAACAGAATGAGGAGGATCGGGATTACCTGATTTAAAATTATACTTTCATGCCAGTTGCCTCAGTTGGATAATAGACTGGATTAAATTAGAAAATATGAGACTATTAACTTTAAAGGAGCGGACTTTTGTTTGGCTGGCACGCATATATGTGGTATGAAAAGGCAAAAGTAAATAAAGATTTCAATAATCATTTTATAAGAAAACCCCTTTTAAAAATTTGTTTATGGTATAGGAATAAATTTTATACAAAAATACCACAATAGGTATCAGCACATAAAGTTTTTTATAGAAGAGAAAAGCCCAAATTAAATCATTGGCTAACATATAAAGATCTAATAAGAGTTCAGGGAGATAAAATGGCTTGGAAAAGCAAGGAGGATATGATAGAATATGGTATTACATCACATTGGCTATCACAGAGGCAACTGGAAGAAAGATTTAAGATGGATTTGAGAATGCAAGGAGTTGAAACGAGAGAGAAAGAATTTGATAGAATGTTAAAATCGGGAATGGATCATCTAATAGGTAAAATATACAAAATATTATTAATTTTACATATGGAAGAAGAAACTGTTAAAGACAACATGATAAGATGGGCACAAAATATTGGACACCCAATTTCATTGAAAAGCTGGGAAAATTCATGGAAAGATGTAAAATTTTTTTGTAAAAGTACAAATTTAAAAGAGAGTTACTATAAGATATACTTTAGATGGTATTATACACGAGTACAAATGGCTAAAATAAGTAAAAATATGAAAAATGTGTGTTGGAAATGTGCTGAGAGAGGGAATTTCTACCACATATGGTGGACCTGTGCTAAAACAAAGAAATCTTGGAAGGGTATCCATGATTGTATTACTAAAGCTCTCCAAATTAAATTTCCAATGAATCCAGAAATATATCTATTGAATATGTTAGATGCTAAATATTTAAAAAAGAATTCATTGTGGAAAATGGTAATTTATACGGTTACAGCAGCAAGATTAGTATTTGCGCAAAAATGGAAACAAAAAGAAGACCCAGATATTGAAGATTGGTTGTGGAATTTATATGAATTATGGGAAATGGACAAATTGACATCGATATTGACAGAAAAACCAAAAAAACAATTCAATGAAGAATGGGATTTAATTATTCCTCTTTGGGAGTCCAAATGGGGAAAAACAGTGGTGTGTGGGTTAAATATAATGGAGTGAAATGTGTTAAGTGGGAAAACCACTCATATATTGTAACTTAAGAGAAGGAAAAATGTTTGGATAAAAACTTTGAGAAGTAAGATACTGGTGAAAGAAAATATGATTGTGAAACTATGATTTAAGGTAGTGGATAAATGCTGAAGTACTACATATATGGAAAATTTGTTGGTCAGGAATAGATAAATTATAACCATCCATGAATTATGAAGATGTAATAAGGGAAGGTTATTAGGTAGGCATTAAAAATTTGTAAATTGTTTAAATGTATACTACTTGGTTACTATATGATGAATGTATAAATTAGATACTAATCATATGTTTTATTATATATATATATATATATATATATATATATATATGTGATGTGTTGTATAAGATTTGATATCTGCAATTTAAGAAGAAGAGTATGAAATCTAAGGGATAAATATAGACAATTATTGGATTAAAGATTGATGTACAGTTATGTAAATATTACAAATATAAAATGTTTTAATTTTTGTGATTTTAATTAATAAAAAGAATATTAAAAAAAATAAAATGAGTTTGAATCACTCTGTCAGGAACTAATTCAAACACACAGAATAAACATGCAAAAGCAAGTTTATTATTGAGCATGAACAGAGTAGAATGACTTCCCGTGCTGAGTTTCTTCTCTCGCTCCACTGCCGTCTCCGACTTCAGTCTTCAGGACCAGGTGCAGAATACCCCAAAAATACCACTTCAAAATCCCCTATCAATTTTCCTCTCTTTTATTTCTTTTTAGCTCTTGAGTGAGTGAATGCGTAAGTGTCAGGAACTGATTCAAACACACAGAATAAACATATGAAAGCAAGTTTATTATTGAGCATGAACAGAGTAGAGTGACTTCAGTGATTCAGACTGGGGAGATTTCCAGAGACAGTAAGTTATAACGCTCCCACATTCACACAAGCCAATTACAGATGACCTTGCTTCTCTAGCCTCTGAGCTGTTACCAGGTAACTATCTGGTGAGAGCTCTGGATGTTTTCTTAACGGTGCTTTAGGAATGTTACTATAGTGTGCAGCTGCAGACAAAGCTATCTAACTGCTTAGACTACATGTTACAAGCATCTTACTACTACATAGCCCATCCATAATACTTTCCCAAACTAATTATGGAGGGAACCCCGACAGTAAGTGTGAACGTGCGCAAAGACTTATTTTTAAATAAAAATAATTAAATTAGCAATCTGGTGTGATTTTTGGCTTGGCTTGACCCCGTAAACATTGCGTTGAAAAGATCTTGCTAGGTTACCCTGCCTCTTGTAGTGCTATAGCGGGTGCTCTGGCTACTTTTAATTCCCCACTGATCTAAGCATATTAAGGTGTCCTTCCAGGGACCCCAGAAATCAGGGTAACAGTCTGGAAGCCATGCCCTGTGAAGAACGCCTTACGGAGCTGGGGATGTTTAGTTTGCAGAAGAGAAGGTTAAGAGGGGACATGATAGTCATGTTTAAATATTTGAAGGGATGTCATGTTGAAGAGGGAGCGGGCTTGTTCTCTACTGCTCCAGAGACTAAGACAAGGAGCAATGGATTCAAGCTGCAGGAAAGGAGATTCCACTTGAACCAAAGGAAGAACTTCCTGATGGTCAGAGCTGTCCGGCAGTGGAATATGCTGTCTCGGAGTGTGGTGGAGTCTCCCTCTTTGGAGGTTTTTAAGCAGAGGCTGGATGGCCATCTGTTGGGAATGCTTTGATGGGTGTTTCTGTGTAGCAGGGGGTTGGACTTGACGGTTCCTGGGGTCTCTTCCAACTCTATGATCCCATGATTCTATGTGAACAAATCCCAGTTTTTTGATATACTTTTTGCTACTATTGCAGACCATGATTACAGAAAGATCTTGTTGATGGGAGATTGGAATGCAGTATTAGATCCAACTATGGACAGACAATCTGTAAAAGAGATTAAAAGATCACAAGGGAAACTGCCCCCAAAACTTCTCAAATTATATGAATTACATTGATGGATGTCTGGAGACACAAAAAAGGATCTTTTTTCACTTACTTCTCAGAAAGGCATAAGTCATGGTCCCGAATTGATATGTTCTTTGTTTCCAAAGATTTAATAAAAGAGATTCAAAAAATTGATATTCTCCCCCAATTTATATCAGACCATAATCCAATTATGTTAGTTATGAAAGAGCCAAAAGCTGAATTTATGTGGACATTAAACAAGAGTAGTCTGAAAGATAATAACGTTGTTGAATAACTTAGACAACAAATAAATTTATACTACCAAGAAAACATAAACAAGGAGACTCCCATGAATACCATCTGGGATGCGCCTAAGGCAATTTTCCAAGGTTTGATCATATCTCAAGAAGCTCAAATTAGAAAGAAACGGTGAGAGAAAGAAGCACAAATAGTTAATTTATTGAAAGAGAAAGAAAATGAACTTAAGACCAAATGATGACAGAATTCTCAAAGAGATTAAAAGTCTTCAGAAACAACATGCCATTCTGTTAGAACCACAGCTGGACAGAAAAATGTTATATATGAAACAGCACCATTTTGAGTCAGCTAACAAACCTGGAAGATGGTTAGCACGTAAACTGAGAAAAGATAAAGAAAAAAGAATAATTACAGAAGTAAGAATCGGAGATAAAACGATAAACAACAAGAAGAATTAAAGTGAGTCTTTCATCAGTACTTCTCAAACTTATATGCAGACAGAATAAAGCACGGCAATACCTCCCAAAGAATCATGGACTACCTAAAAGAAATTAATATACCACAACTAACTGAAGAACAAATGGACCAACTTAATAGACCAATCACTTTAAACGAAATCTCTGAAACAATTAAAAAACTGAAACCAGGGAAAGCCCTGGACCCGGATGAGTTTTTGGCTACTTTTTACGAAGTTTTTGAAAAGGAACTTATATACTCTCTTCACGAAATAATAAATCAACTGATGACTGGAGAAATTCCTGAATCATGGAAGTCAGCCAATGTGACTCTGATCCCCAAGGAAGGGAAAGATTCCAAAATACTATCAAGCTACAGGCTGATCTCTTTGCTTAATGTCAATTATAAGATCTTTACGAAGATTCTTGCAAAGAGGCTGAAAAGAGTATTATCAGACTGGATCCAGGAAGATCAGGTTGGTTTCTTACCGAGCCGTCATCTAAAAGATAATATTAGAATGATTCTGAATGTAATCCATCATGCTGAATCTTATAAAAAGAAGAAACTAGGTCCAATCTTCCTCAATACCGAAAAAGTGTTTGATAACGTTTCTTGGCAATTTTTATTCACAGTTCTCCAAAAAATGAACTATGGTAATAATTTCTTAAACTGGATAAAAACATTATATACTGATCAATATACCCAAACAATTATTAAATCTGAAAAAACCAAAGCTTGTAAGATTAGAAGAGGTACTAGACAGGGCTGCCCCCTCTCCCCGTTACTTTTTCAAATTATTATAGAAGCCCTTTTGATTCAGACAAGACAAAATGAAGGTATAAGACATGTTAAGATTGGAAAAACAGAAGTGAAAGCACGAGCTTATGCCGATGACCTTGTCATTATACTAGAAGACCCACTGTGTTCCTTGGATTCTTTAAACCAGATGCTAGAAGGCTTTGGGGACCTATCAGGCTTCAAAATTAACCAAGAAAAAACAGTCCTGTTAACTAAAAATATGACCACAAATGAAGAGAAAGATGTGCAAAACAAAATTAAATTTAAAATGTCTAGGAATTTGGCATCTCAATTCAGTCTCAAGTCCTGCAATAAAGAAGGCACTTAAAAACAACAACACCAGCCTCTAGTCCAGTCTTAGTTCTGCACCCTGCAGTCTCAAATCAAGTCTCAAGTCCTGCAACAAGGCACTTTAAAATAAAAAAAAATAGCCTCTAGTCCATTCTCAATTCTCTACCCTCAAGTCCAGTCTCAAGTCCTGCAAGAGACTTTCAAGTCATATCTCTAGTCCAGTCTCAATAATTCCCAATCCCTAACCTCCAGTCTCAAGTAAAAAGAATAGAGATTATTACCTTGCAGAGGGAGGCAACCTGGGCAGACACAGGCAGCCCAAGCAGGCATATCTTGTGGAAGGGGTTACACTGGCCTACATGATGCAATCACTGGATGTGATTGTGTGACCTTGCCCTCTGCCCTACTACTTCTGATAGGCATCAGACCCACTGACCCCAGCATTTATACATGCCATTGATTTTCAGCACAGAAAATAGTGCTGAACTTAAATATTAAATGAACTTATATATTAAATATTAAATGTTCAATTTAAATATATTAGAATACAACCCCCGATGTAATTTCTGAAATTGTTAGCAAAGGCCATTGTTACTCCATGGGAAAAACTGACCTACTTGCTATCTCCCCTTGTTCATCCCAATCTCCCAGGTGTTCAGATATCCGGTCTCCCAGGTATTCTCCAACAAACTATTTGGTTGGTGGATTCAAAAGATTCGGTTTGCCTATTTTGGTGCAGGGATTTGGATTTGTGAATCTCAAATCCTTGCCAAGGATTCAGTTGGCCCATCCCTACAATTTATGTATGTGTCTTTATCTCTTATAAGGGGTTAGTTTAACCTCTGGTTTACTAGTAAAACTGAATTATTGTGTCACAAAATGATGCATGTCTAAAGAGCGTGTCACCAACATGAAAAATTTGGAAAGCTCTGCCTTAAACCTTTGCTAACCCTGTCAGTAAAGGCAGGGGATGCAGTGCCTTTAGCCAAATGGGCTGACATAGTAAAAGCCTTGTGGCCAGGAGTTATTATTAACTTTATTAACAGATTTTAAAATAATGTTGACATTCGTTTCATCAAAACAGAAAATAACATTTCCCTTTCAAATACATACATCGAACTCATAATCATATGGACATCATCGGCAACTTCACCCCCAACAAAGGGAAATAATTAAAGTCACATTAGTCTGTTGTCTGTCATATAACATGAGAAAGCTCTCATGCCTGTGTTTCTCAAAAGTCAATGGTCATCATCTTGATTCCACCCCACAGATTCCTAAAATAGCCTATAACATTATCCCAATCTTTGATAAATTTTTCAAATTTCTCTCTCTTAATACCTCTCCAAGTGTATTATATTGAATACCTTCATCTACCAGTCTTCTATTGAAGGTAGGGTTTCTGATTTCCATTTTTGTGCTAGTAACTGATAGCAGCTGTCATGTAAAACAGTTGCTTTCCAGACTTTTTTCCCCAAATCATCATTTATTATCGATAACATATACAATTCAGGGATCATTTCAAAATGGAAGCCCAAGATTTTCTATGGCATTCCAAACTTTTTCACTTTTTTTCATGTGATAGAAGTACCAATTTCACGACCACATTTCAAGCACCTATTTGAACAATGTTGATGCATTTTGGATAATTTTTCAGGGGTTAGATACCATCTGAGGTACATCTTGTATAAATTTTCTCTAATATGCTGACAAGCAGTGTATCTCAACCTCTTTGTCCAAGTTTTTTTCACATTGTCCCATAGAAATTTCATGAGAAAAGTTTTGTGCCCATTTGATCATTGATATTTTAACTGGCTCATCCTCTGAAGCCCATGTCAATAAGATTTTATAAATAGAGGAAATAGATTTAGTGGTGTATTGTCAAGACCTTAAACCTTTGCTAATCCTGTCAGTAAAGGCAAGGGACTCAGTGCCTTTAGCCAAATGGGCTGAGAAAGTCAAAGCCTTGTGGCCAGGAATTATAAATGCATCAGAATACAGTAAGGGCACCTACAAAAAACAGACTGACAAACAGAGGGCACCAGAGTGGGATTTTAAGGCATGAGAATTCATGTACTTGTCAACCAAATTCTGGTGATGCCAACAGCCATCAAAAAAGTTGGGTCCAAAGTATGTGGTCCCTTTCCCCATTACATGAATAGTCAATTCTGTGACAGTTGAACTGGTGTTTCCTAAGACCTATCAACAAGTGCACCCATTTTTCATTGCATCTTGTTAAAGCCTGCAGTGAAACCAGATACCTGGCACCCTAAGGAGCCTACTCCCCATCATTGATGACCAGCAGCATTTCGAAGTCAAGCAAATCCTGGACTCTAGACAGCATAAAGACCACCTTAAGTACTTTATTCAGTGGAAGGACTTCCCCAGGGGAGAATCTGAGTGGGTTGACTGCCTTTATGTGAGAGCCCCAATGTTGATCTGGGACTTCCACTAAAAATACCCTGTGAAACCAAGTCCAGTGTGAATTGGTCAGACTGGTCAAAAGGGCAGGGGGTGTAATTCCATGCTTTTCCATGTTTCATATTGCTTTGCCCTACCTAACGTGTAACTTGTGTTATCATTATTTATTGCTATTTTATATTTCTTGATGCCTAGAACTGTTGGGAAGGGTAGATTTGGTGGGGAGGCAAAATGTCAGAGGGCACTGCCATTTCTGTCACGTCTAATTTAGTCATTTTGCTGTACTTCCTTCACCGTTGTATTCCCTTAAATGTTTGGGTGATGTGAGGGTGAAGATAGTCACAGGATGGGAGCCAAGACTGTTCAAGAGTCTGGTACAAGATACAGAGTATGAATGGTATGAGTGTGGGAATGATCTGGGAGAAATGAGAGGGTTCTAAAAAGTGAAACTCTCTGCTCATCTCCAGTTCTTGCAAGAACATTGTACTTCAAACTTAACTTTTAATAAATGTTTTCTGACCCTTTTCATTACGACTATTTATTGAGTTGAGACAAGGCTAGGCACCGCACTTTTGATTACTCAAGCTGAATAGGTGGACTGAACCCATTGAAAAGCATTCCACCTTGGATCCTAAGATAAGTTAAGATGAGATAGCTCAAATAAGGATAGTTTGCCAGCCCAACTGTGAGGTGGCCAATGATTCTCCCTCAGAGCCTCTCAGGTGGGCTTCCTGAACTGTATGAAATGAAAAGACAATGCCAAAGAAGGACTTCTGCCATTAAGTTCTTAATAGATTCAAACCTCTGCTTTAGAAGAAATGTAAAATTTGTGGGGGTGGGGGGTAAGGATAACATTTAATTATTGTACAATCATTATTTGATGTGGCAGCTATCTAATAATGAATGAAATGTATGAGTTGTCCTGGAGTGGCTAAGGAAATGATAGGATTAATGTTCCGATACACTATACAAATAGGCCACAGAAAGAAGTTAAAGCACACCTAATCTGTCATGGGAATAATGTGATTTGGCAAGAGAAAAATGCTGCAGCTAACAACATAGCTGTAGGTGGGCTTTCTTACCCTGCAAGACCTAATTAGTTTTGTGAAAGTAGTAACAGAAAAGAATGAAATATATAGTCAATCTTACTGGAGTGTTGAGTAGTCTTCTCTTTGATGAAACTGAATGATAAAAGTTCAGACTTTAGCCAAGAAAATGAATAGTTTCATAAAAACAACAACAACAACAAAATCTGGGGGGGCTACCTCCTCATCAATTACAACCCAGAGACCTGCACTGCACTGAAATAAAAGTGAGGTACCCAAGCTTGTATGGAAGCAAGCCTGACTGAAGACAATATATCCAGGACTCACATAAGGGGAGAAATCCTCCTCATGCAGGTTCTCTTTTGGGAAACTATCTTTGTGAGATGCCATTAAGTTCAACCCACAGGGCCACACAAGTAGAAGGAGCAGCTCAATAAACCTCAGTGCTGTGTGTTATCCAGTTGCTGAGTATCTGCCCAGATCAAATCCATATCTTTAATAACATTGTTACTTTTTAAAAAATGCAAAGAAAAACTTGCTTCAATGTGTATGAGAACCTTTCTTAGCATCATCTTGAGTGAAAGAAAATGTGTAAATTTATATGAAACCATATAAAGAAATATTTGTAAACCACCATTTATTAAATATGGCTGACCCATTTTATTTTTGTATATATGAGATGTTAGCTTCCCGTCTGAGTATTCACAGGAAAAATGAACAGACATAACACACTTCAGCCATATCGATATACATGATTTCCCCTATGCAACGTCTTTCTGGTTGTCAGATGTGAAGCAGGTGTGTAATAACCCTTGCAAACATTTAGATTTTATCTTGGGAAGAAGCAACCTGAACTATACAATGGGCCTTCAGTATCCACTGGAGCTTGTGTTACCCTGATATCTGGGGGTTGCAGGAGGGGCGCCCAAATAACCAAAGAACAACAACAACACCTTGGGGAAAATTAGCTAGAGCACTCACTAAGGCTAGCGAGAGGCAGGGTAACTTAGCAGGATCTTGCAACCCAGTGTCTACGGGGTCAGGTCAGTCAAGCAGTCAGATGGTTTAAAATAGCAAAAATGATGTTTTATTAAATACAGACAAACACTAAAGACACCACAATCACACAGGTAACTAAAGAATTGGAAATAGGGATTTTTGGAGGAAAATGAGTGATATGACATCTGTCTCGTAGTCCTGGAGAGGTATGAAGATTGAGTTCATTGGGGTGCAGGGAAGAAGCTCAGCGCGGTTCGCTGAGGGGAGCTCGCTGAACAAAGTGGCAGCAAGGCAGTCTGGAACTCGGGAGCGATCCGAGGAAGGTCCCGGAATCGGGGGGGGGGTTATAAGGTGAATTGTGACTGCAGGCCATACCTTACTCAGTGAGAACAGTGAGTTTTAGGAGCGGGACAAAGCCTAGGAAAGGTCAGAATTTAGCATGATTGGCTTAGAGTCGAATTAACAATAGTGTAGCCAGTATACAAATGCGGAGCGCTTAGTACAGCTTTGTGAGGCTACCTGCTTGGGGCGGGGAGCCTTTGTTAGTATCGCGTATAAGCAATGAGGTGTTTGCCAGAGAGGTCCCTGAAGCGACGAACTGGTTCTGTCTGGTCTGCTTGGGTGGAGAATGGAATGTCCAGCAATTATCGGCTGCGTCTGTTTACGTGCTTGTCCGGAGGCCTTGCAAACACGTGGAGCGGGGTGGCAGAGGAAAGCCGAATGGTTTGATATCAAAACGATATCAAGCGCTATCTCCAGGTAGGCCTGGACTGCAGTAACAATTGGTTCCAGGATCTCTCATGGATACCAAAATCTGTAGATGCTCAAGTCCTGTTATATACAGTGGTGCAGTAAAATGGCATCACTTGTATAAAACGATGAACAACTCAAAAGGTTTGTGTGACAAGGCCTACTTTTTCTCTTCACAGACTGGTATGGTAGCTTCCCCCTAAAGTCTGCTAAAGACCCTTCCCACTTAATACAACTCTGCCTTTCCCTTTAAACACCACCTTCATGTAAAGAGGGTAAAGCCTTTCAGTTGTTATTTAGAATGATTTACTGATCTATGGTAGCATGTTTCTGTTTGGTTAGAACTACTGAAAATTATTCAGCTGAGTCAAAATTTATTTAAAAAATATACTAAAAACAAACAGAATAAAGTATTGGTTTTGTATGTATGTCCAAGTTCAAACAGATCTTCAGGATGTGTTTAAACAGTTTCTTATATCTTCACATCAGCATAAAGGCACGTCTCTCTCTCTCTCTCTCTCTCTCTCTCACACACACACACTCACTCACACACAGAGCCCTCTGGCTACCCTCTTGCCAAAAGCTCTGTTCCCAAATCTAGGTCACACTCTCTGACCAGATTCCAAAGTGGGTTGATTTCTCTTTTGCCCCTCTCTCTAGGATTTCTCTGAGAAAACACACCTCTTTCATTCACCTCCCCTTGGTTGACTGAAGAACTCTCTAGCTGAAGGACTGACTTCTAGCTCTTCTCCTGGAAATCTGACTCTAACCACTTTAGTTTGCCTGTTATTTATACATTTTTCCTCCCGGGCCTGCAAACCCTCCTTCAGACTAATTGGCTGGGTTTCTCTCTGGAGTGGCCATTCTGGTTGCCTGGCAACCTGTTGTTTGGCAGCTTCTCTGATACCCAGGATAGCTACTCCCCAATTCCATCACAGTTTGCTTTTTGGATTTTTTTTAAATATTTTTGAGCCATAGTTGGTTGAACCTGTGGATGCAAAATCAGTTAATACAGAGGTCCAACTGTAATCACTGACACTCAACTTTATTTTTGTATTAGCGTATATACCCGGAGTTGCCTGGGATTTTATTTTCTCATAGGTAATACTTGTTAGAAAGATTTGAGATCTTGTGTCTCTAATTCCCCAAACTGTCTTGTCCAGTACCTGTAACTTTTCCCATTTTCCCCAATCCAATCTGTATTCAGAATTGTTAATACAGAGGTTGGGTTCCTGAGGGAATATACTGTCCTTCTCCTTGCTGCTAGGCCTCATCTCCATAGCAACCAGCCTATTCAAGACAAGCACATTTGACTGAGGACCAAGATCTCTCTCGCTGAGAATTCTACAGGCCCCTCCCTAAACAGGAAACCCCAGGATTCCATAGAACCTTCTTAGGCAGCCAATCATGTGAGATCTTTGCCTGACACAGATAAACAGATAAACTTTGACTTTTATATATTAAATTAATGAAGGTATCAAAATCAATCTTTTAAAAAGTTGTTATTTTAAGAAAGACATCATTCATATGATCAATGCAAATATAAAAGATCAAATTTCTTACCAGCTAATCCATTTGTCACCAGTCCATTCACTAGGAAGAGAAGAAGGCCACTATTAAAGAGCGTTATCATAATTTTGAATTGCATATACTCATTTCTGTTACAAGCAATGTTGAGGGAATATGAGAGGCAAATTGTCAGAATATAATACAAAATAACATAGTTCTGTACTATATATGGATCTATATACATTGTGTTATATCTAAGTTATTATATCATAGCTTATATGAATTCACAAAAATACAAATTCCAGAAAATTGTTATAGTAGATCATACAGAAAAGCTTATTTATTATATTTGCAAATGTCAAGAAACAATGGCCAGAGTAAATTGACCTAATAACTAACAATGTCAGCATTTAAGTCAGTGTTGAAACTTCCATTAATATTCAAGTGGGTAGACTTTTGTTATCATCTCACAATCATAGGACACTGAAAATCCCCTTAAGAGCACAAAATCCATCCATCCATCCCCAAATCCTATATTTTCAAGCAGGTCTTAAATAACAATTATTTTAATCCCATATCAGCTGATTCCAACATTATTTACAAAACAAAGCGGTATTAGCCTAGTGCTATATCCTTCTGTAGCATAGTCACCACTTCCTCTTCTGTCTTATGAACTAATTAGTTGACTCCTTCCCTTAGCTTTTATAAGATACTACTTTTTCTTTCTCCCTAAACCGGCATTTGTGATTTTCAATCATTTCTTATTTCCCAAATAGTTGCTCAGTTTCCCTCTTTCAGATCCTAAGTCTTGATATTTCCTATCACAAATTAATCCTGTTACCCCAAATCATGGGTGACACAAGGGCTAACCTGTGATGCCAGTACCTCCATTTGAAAGTGGGGAATAATTAGCTCAAAATAGGAGGCTTGTGAGAAGGGGGCAATTTAGCAAGATTTTGAGTACTGATGTTTATGGGCTCATGCAGAAAAGAACAAGCTGAAAAATAAAATGTAAGCTTAAAATGTGTTTTATTGACAAGATTCACACAAGCATGTAAAAGCTCAAACACTCACACACTTGCACAAGGACTAACCAAAGGAAAGGGAGGAAAGGGAGATAGAGGACGTTGAGGGAGTCAGGCAATATTTACTGGTCCAAAGAGAAGCAGAGGAAGCAGCAACATGACTTAGGCAAGAACCTAAGGACAGTTCTTGTTCAGGAATCAGATGGACAGAGTGGCATTTGGAATGGCAAGAGACTGCACTGGACAGCCTGAAATCAAAGGTATTTCTACCTGAAAAATATCCTGCAGTACGCTTATGACTCACACTCCCAGCTAAGCAGACCATGGGAGTTGCAACACAAATAACGAAGTCCAGATGGAGTTATTGGGTTTAGCATTTGAGTGACAAGGGGATAATGGTTGTCATAATGGCTGAGTATTATGAAGAGGTAGGGAAACAATAGGAATACATCCAGGAGTACAGGGACCAGGGTTAAGACAATAATAATTTGGTAGGAACTTCCCTATTACAGCTTTGAGAATCCAGCTTGATGTTTCATGCCTATTGTATTCAGATCAGCTGCACTATGGTCCTGACCTGACTGAGTCTCTTGCCTAAAAGGTAGGTGTGGCTGACCTGACTTGCCAGGTCACATTTACAGTCAGTAATTTGCCTCTTCCAGCATGACCTTGCCATCACCTCAGGTATCATTTATATCAATGCCAATTAATATGGTGCCAAGCTAATATTATTTCCCAATTAAACTGTGCCAATCATGGGGGGTGCATGGTGCTGTAATAATCCTTTCTATCACTTTAACTGGACTGTCTAATACCACACTGTCAAGAACTCAGGTTAAAGGAAGAGAAATATGCACTGGACCATATAAAAATTGGAATGCTCATAAAATGAGACAGAATAGAATAATTTATTACTCATGAATGACATCAGGATTTGTTCTATTATAGACCACCACACAACACTGGGAAAATGTCAAGGTTGTATCAGGGACTTTGACAACTGCTTGTTTTTTCATTCTGAAAAACCCCTCCCCCATATCTGCTATGTGGCATATAGCTGAGAGAAATAACATATATTTTAGCATCTGCACTGGGTTTACAGTATTGATAACATTTATTAGAAGCATATATATTAGCTTATTTGTATAACACATGTTTTAGATATATTTATACGTATATTTCAGTATATTTTATATTTCAGCTTCTGTAATACACTAAGAAAACTGCTTTCTAAAATTGGTAACAGAACAAAAGAGGGCCTCTTAGCCTTGGATCTCCAGAGTGAAAACCAGACTGATAAAGCAGTCTGAGAAACAACAAGGCTGTCTATAAGGAGTAAACTGGTTGATAAAGAACACAAGAAAGAAGGCTGGGATTGTTCAGGGGTAGGGGTGGTTAGAAACTGTTAGGATGATTACACCAAGGGGCAGTTTGAAACCGCTGATGAGACACCTTGAAGGTAACATGAGAATTAAGGATACACAAGGGAAATGCATGATCAGTGTGTGATCACTCATACTGTAAATATGGGGAAGGGGAAATGTAACTTCTTAGGTGATCCTGATAGGCTGTAAACGCTGCGGTCCTATCCAATGGTATTACCTTGTATTCTGGGGGTCCTGAGAGGGATGTCCAAATAAACACATATAATCACAAGATGGGGAAATTAACTTGAGCACTCTCTTAAGCTAATGAGAGGCAACTCAGGACTCAGGAGCGATCCGAGGAGGACTCAGAATCAGGGAGTTTTTATAGAGTGGATTGTGCCTACAGGCCATGCCATACTCGGTGAGAGCAAAGGAAATTTGGAGCGGGACAAAAGCATTGGAAAAGGTCAAGTTTTACATGATTAGCTTAGCGCTGGGTAACAATAGTCTAGTCAGTATACAAATGGCTTTGCATTGAGAGAGTGCCGGCTCAAGGCCGGGCGTCTTTGTGTAAAGTTGCGCTTAAGCAAGGTGTGTCTGCAGAAATGGTCCCTGAAGCAACAGAGTGGCTTAGGTTCCTGCCTAAGTGGGGATTGGAATGTCCAACCATTTACCGGCCACACCTGTTTACGTGCTTGTCCGGAAGCCTTGCAAACATGTGGAGCAGGGTGGCAGAGAAAGGTCAGGTGAAGGCTGAATAAGTTTGATATCAAAAGAGACATCTAGTGCTATCACCGGGCATGTCAGAACCGTGATAACAATCCCCCCCTGAAAATGGGCGGTATTGGGACAATATCGAGCATTTTCCAATTAAACATTTAAAACTAAATTTAGAGCCGAATAGAGGTCTACAGGCTCTGGGTCGTATCACTCCGGGGATAAATGGGTTTTGCAACACTGCTAACTAGTAAGAAAATAGTTCCTATCTATCAAAATTCTAAATCTAACTATATACATGCGGAGAAACATAAATTTAACAATGGCTGATGGCAAATAGCAATGAACGGTAGCAATAGCAACAAATGATGAGCATTAGAACGACAAGCCCTCCCACCAATGGAGAAAGCAAAACGGCAATGCAATAATGGAAATAAGCAATGAAATACTGTAAATCCGATGCAGGATCTGGCAATGGAAGTAATCCAAAAGCAAACAGTTCCGTATGGTTACTGGAGCAGAAGTTCGTGGTCCAGGGGAGGTGAGGTGCGAGCAAAAGTCTCTGCACCACCCCCCCGGGTATAGGAAAAGTTTGGTGACAGGAGCAAACAGCAAATAAGTCCAAGTCCGTAGCCAAGCTACCCAGAGCACTCTAGCTCTTTGCAGAATGGAGCTTGTAAGAGCGGCAAGTAGAATAGTCCAAGCGGCAAGAAACTGGGTAGTCCATGGGGAAAATGGCAAGCAGTTTGCAAAGTCCGTTGGGGAACAGCTGGACCTGGGTCCCCAACTGAGGCAACAGGAACAGAAGTCGTCTCGGGCTGGTCCCTCGACTGGAACAGTGAAGTCTCGGCACACCCACACCCACGGTGACCAGGTGGTGGTGGACGAGTCCGGGGATGGTCTCGGCTTACTGGAACCGTCGACCTATTGTTCATGGAAGGAAGACTGACAACGGTTATAGCCAATACATTTAACAGATGCAAATGGATGGCACGGAGCCTGCTGGGAGCTGAGTTTGAGTCATGAAGATGGGGGGTGATGGGAGCCTCAGTGGGGTTGTTACTAAAATGCCAGGCAAAGTTAATAACATGGAGGAGACAGGGGTGACTGCCTCAGGCCTTGGTCACTGTAAGGTGTAAAGCAGTCTGACCACACCTCGGCAGAGGGGACCTCCATACGCGAGGTACCATCTGGGGTGGACCAGGCCTGCAACAAATATCATGATGTAATATGAGGGAGCAGTTAATGCAATCCTTTGTATTCTGTTGCCCATGCTATCAGGGGACACTCTGTTGTGGATTGGCCTGCACACCGTGCTTGCTCGAATATTTCACCAGGGTGGACTCTGTTTCACACAACTACACGTAAGATGCTCCTGCTGAAATCACGTTTGCGATGGCCATAGTACCCAGTCGCTCAGTTGGATTAGGTTGGACTCTGATCCTTGGTTGGACTAGGTTAGACTCTGGCCTTTGCCTAGAGGCGGAGGCTCCCAAAATGGTGGAAAAGAAAGACTTAACAAAGAGAAGCGAGTGTACACTTGCCAGTTGCCAGAGCAGACGCTAACTCAACCAGAGATTGTCCCGGATGGTGGAACTTATGTATGCAAATGTTCTATTAACATGTGCAGATTGGGCACAATGCACCAGGGCCAGATGTCTTTGCCAATTGTATGGGTCTCCGGCCCTTATGGGGCATCGAAGGCGCGTTCTAGATTTGGAAACACAAAGCCGAAACATGTGGGGAGTAGAATGGCAGCTCGGATTGTTCTCGCCCTAACAATCCGGGCTCGCAGAGAGAAAGACGAGAGAGGTTTCTGGAAGGCAGGAGGCAATCTGGTTGGTAGACCGGAACTCCAGAGTCAGACCTGGTTCCGCTGAGAGGGAGACCTCCTTTGTCTCGCCCTCTTGGTCCCAGGAATGCCATTGCACAAGACCATCGTTCAGTGTGAGAGATGGCAGGCGCTCCAGCCTGACTCACATTTCTTCCTCAGGGTGCCCGGGCTGACTCTGTAGGCCCGATCCACCTCAGAGGTTACAGGGAGACCTCGGGTCAGCCAACCCATTGGTCTCCCGCCAAAAGCGGTTACAAAGACAGATTAAACAAACTACACTTCCAAACCAAAGCGAACTACAAAACTAATAGCAAAACTATTTACAGTTACTGGGAGCTCGGGAGGGGGTCGCCACTCCACCTCTGCTCCACGCAGACCGTGGCCGTTCAACCGTTGTCGAACGCCTTGTAGATTGAGACAAACGTCTCTGATAAGTTAACTGCTGGCACTTCCCAATAATTCAAAGACACCTGAGGGGCAATCACGCTCACAGGAACCTTCCCGGTGCCATCCTCACAAGGTTCAACGTCTACAATTCCTTTTGGGTCGACTGGCTGGCCTTTCCACTCCTTCAGCTGGGAAACGTGGAAAAAATTGAGCCAATCTCCTCTCTTTCTCGGTATTCTGACTTGGTACACAGCAGGCGAAACCCGCTTCACAATGGGGACGGGTCCAACCCACTTGGCAGCGAGGGAATGCTTTCCTTATAGAAGTTTCTATAGAAGACTAACTGCCCTTCCTCCCATTGGCAGGGGTGTTGGACCCATCCGAGTCTTTTTTCCATTTTCTGGAGGTTTTTGCCAAGCTGGGCTGCAACTTGCCAGTGCACTTGCCCAAGATGGCTGACTAAATTTTTAACCCACTCATTGAGAACCACCGGTCCAACTCGGAGGGGAGGCTTGTGTCAATCCAAAACGCTTCGGGCAGCATCATCTTCTGCCCTGTCATAACCATATGCAGCGTGAAGCCGTGGGACACTACCATGCCTTGGAAGGCCATTAGGATGATGGGCAGCTTCATGTCCCAGTCTTTCCCAGAGGAACGCACCATCTTCCAAAGGGCTTCCTTCAGAGAGCAGTTCGTCCTCTCACTCTGTCCTGAACTCTGAGGGTGGTGGGTGATATGGAAGCGCTGGTGAACGCCCAGTGCCTTGCACAGCTCTTGGGTGACTTCACTGATGAAGTGCGGCCCTGAGTCTGAGTCAAGGACACATGGTACTCCCCACGTCGCCCAGACATTATTAAAAAGTGCTGCTGTGCTCGTGGTGTTATCCCGGCAAGGAAAGGCCTCGATTCACTTGGAAAAGGGATCGATGACCATCAAACAGTATTTGTTGCCACGCGGAGTCGTGGGCAACGGACCTATAAAATCTACCTATATGCGAGACCAGGGACCCTTGATGCATTGATGTTGGATGGGTGCCTTGGGACCGGTGGGGTCAGCACTGACCATGGCGCAAGCTAGACAGTTGTCCACCCACTGTCGACATCCTACTTAACTCGCGGCTACCACCCGGTGTCCCGAACCCAGTCCAACATCACGTTGCGACCTCGGTGTCCCTGCTCATGGACGAACTGGATGATGTCACTACGGAGATCCTGGAATACAATCCAGTGGTGCTGGCTGCTGGCGTCAATAGCCCAGTACACACTGTCCAGCTGGGAGATCTTGAACCGGCCAGACTCGTCTGAGCCTGTCCTGGCCAAGTCCAGGATCTCGGAATCACCTTTTTGTAAAACTCCTAGGTCGAACACTGGGGGGAACTAACAGTTCCTTAGGATTTATGTTAATGGCAGCGATGGGAGCCCCATTGTCCAGTAACGCAACGTCACGAGCAATGGCGTCTGCCCTGTTGTTCCAAATGCAGTTAGCAGTACCCTTTTTCTGGTGTCCTCTGACATGAGCTATCCAAGTAGGGGCGACCCGTTCCTGAATTTGGGCTGCAATATGGACCCATTCTCTAGATGGGCTATGGGCTTCCCATCAGATGTTTTAAGGTCGTTTTGAATCCAGATTGGTAACCAGATGGTTGCAGCCTTTGCCGTCCAGTCAGAGTCTGTACAGATTGCCAGGGGGCAGTCAAGTGGCTTGTGCTCCAAAATAGCTTTCAGAGCCTCTACCTCCGCTGCTTGGCTGGAGTGTGGCTGGGCTTTCCCCTGTAGGGTGAAGGAGTCTGTGACCCAGATCACTCCATAGCCTGTCCGTAGGCTACCGTCCACGTGCATGGATGACCCATCACAGAACCAACAAGCAAAGCCCTGTAACTGAGCTTCCTCAAGGGAGGCTCCCCATTCCACTGGCCAGTCATTAAGGTTTAAGGGTGGTAAAGGGCACTCATGCGTGGTTCCGGTCACAACTAGACCATAGGGAGCTGGTGGGTCCTGCAGCTGCTTCTGAAAATCCACCCCATGCGACATCAAGGTAACGGTCCATTTGGCAATCCGAGTGTTAGACAGCTAGCCATTCTGGACCTTTCCAGAAAGGATGTACTTAAGCGGTGTCGGGGGGGTCTGGACAATCACACGGGCGCCTCCAATCATAAACTCCCGATGTGTTATTGCCCAGATAAGAGCAAGACAGGTTTTCTCCCAAGGACTAAATTTGGTCTCATGTGGATCCAGATTCCTGGAGGCATAAGCTATCACACGCTGAGTGCCATGCTGTAATTGCGACAAGACTGCTCCTATGCTCCTGTCAGAGGTGGTTAACTGGATAAGAAACGGCTCAGCCATGTTGGGGTGCGCCAGTGCTGGCGCTTTAATTAAATCTTCTTTGAGTTGTGCAAATGCCTGCTGTTGTGCGGGTTCCCAGTTCCACTCGGCATTCTTCCTTAGTAGGGCATATAGAGGTTTCGCTTTTGCAGTGAAGGACTCGATAAAGTCCCTAGAAAAGTTGAATGTCCTGAGGAGGGAGCGTAGAGAATGCACGTCTGTGGGCGCTGGCAACTTAGAGATCACCTCTACCTGCTGTGCATTGGGAGTGTGCCTAGACAGAGACCCAAATATTTCACCTCAGTGGACACCAGCTGGGCCTTTTCCCTGTTGGCCTTGAAGCCAGTGTCTCGAATTATCCCTAACACCTCCTGCGTGATTTCCCGGGTCTTTTCTTCAGTAGCAGAGTGAACCAAGATGTCATCCACATAGGAAAATATGTGAGACCGTGAAGCTGGCTGCAGCTTGTTCCACATCTTAACCACGTGTGCATGGCAAATGCTTGGGCTAGAATGGAATACCTGGGGTGTGCGTTTAAACACATACTGTTGGCCCCTGAATGTGAAGGCAAATTTATACCAACACGCCTCGTGCAATGGGATGGAATGAAAAGCATTCGCTAAATCAATGACACTATAATATTTAGCTCCTGCTGCAATGGCGGACAGGATCTCATTGTACTTTGCCACGACTGGCACCACAGGAGGAGTCACAGAGTTCAAAGCCCTGAAATCTATAGTCATCCTCCACATCTTGCCATCCGATTTCAAAACTCGCCATAAAGGCACGCTGCAGATTGATTGCATGAGCCCCTCCATGGTTTTCCCTATGCCCTCTTCGGCTCCAGGAGGGTATTTATACTGCTTCTGAGGCGGGGGATCTCGGCCCTCTATCAGGACACAAGCCTCCTTTACAGTCCCACACTCAATTTTATCTTTAATCCAGACCTCCGAGAAAGCTTTCACCCAGGGGTCGCTAGTTACACAACAAACGGGAGTGGGAGCCTTAATGGCAGCGCAGCGATGCATTGCCAATATTTCCTCAGGTCCCTGGTCTAACTTCCATAGAAACCCATTTACGTAGTCAACAGTGAGCTTGTTTCCCTGTAAGAAGCCGATGCCCAAGAGGCCATCATCCTTGCCACGGTTCTCGCAGGCCCAAAGCTGAAAACGGAACGTTTCTATGGACATTGGTATGTCCTTCCATGCTTGGGCAAGGTGACCCCCCCCGCCGTATCCAGAGAGCTGGACGCGTTTGGGCGTAGGTTCACAACTTGGCCACAATGTTGCAGGGAAGCTTCCCGGACCAAGGGCACCTCTACTCCTGCAAATCCAAAGTCGGGTAGTATCCAGCCAGGGGCAGGACATTCGTCACGGCCTGGACCGGCTGTTTACCACTCGCTGCAAGTTGTTTGTCTAGAGCTTCCAAAAGCTCCGACGTGGGCCGCTTGTCGAATTGGGACATATCCAATCCGAAGTTGCGTAGCACATTCCAGATTCTGACCCCATCTGAGGGAAACGTCTGGGCTGTGGGTTCTTGCCCGCCAGCCGTCTTCTTGGGAGGGCCAGACTCAAAGGGCTGTTTGGGGGCAGTGAGCTGACTGCGGGAGTCCCTTCCCTGCCACTGCCTGTTCTGTCTGGGAGCTGGACGCGAGTTCCAATTCCCTCGCGGAACGGAATTCGGTGTGGACATTCTGTGCTGGGAATGGGGCCCATAATTGGAGTACATGACCTCCGCTATGAGTTCCCAGTTCCCAGCATCTCGTCTCTGGGCCTTGATGGGGGTCTCAGGGAGCCAGCCTCTTGCAACAGGTCAGCGACCCTGCGGAGGTTGTTCCCAAATTCTTCCCAAGATGTCGTGGCCGGATCCACCAGACCTAGGGCCATCTTCATTTCGTGGTTCAAGCCTCCATACAATAGAGTCTTAAACTCCACGGTGTCGAAGTGGTGCCCGCGGGTGGTCAAGGGGACCTTCTCAGACAGAATGGCAAGCAGCTGCTTCCGCGCCACGTAAGCCTCAGGGTTCTCACAAGGACCCTGTTGCTCCATGACATAGGGCACGCTAGCACTCTGACCGGGCCAAAGGATCTTTACTATCTCCCTCATCCAGTCGTGGGCCTCAAGTCTAACCAGGCCTTGAGCCGCCACGGCCGACTCAAGAGTAGGAAGCTCAGATGGGGACATGCAAAGATGAGCCAATTGGGTCAGGTCCTGGCCATTGGCTATTGGGTGAGAATGTATCACCGCGTTCAACCACATGATCCCGGAGGACCGAGTTAGGGGGCCCAATTGGTCGGCGATAGCTTTCGCCTCAGTAGCACGCCAGCGGAACCTAGTCTCAGTGACCTGCACCTCCTGGGTTTCTGCTCTCTCGGAGCTACCTTCTCCGGTGGGAACGGTCCTGCGTATCATGGACCACATCTCATCTGGGTGGACTGGGACCTTAGGGTCACTCCAGTCTGGATTAATGGGAGGGGAGGCCAGAGCTTTCTCTGGCAGGGGCTCCCCGGACAAATCCTGGGCGAATGAGTGGAGCAGCTTTGGGCACACAGCCGATATCAGGACCTTGCATGTTTGGAGCTGGCTCTCCAGTGCGGCAATCTGCTTATGGCAGGCCGCATGACTAACAGCCTCGTGCTGTTCTTTAACCTGCCCAACCATGAACTTACCCACAGCTCGGGCATGATCCAGCTCAGCCTCTAAGGCATGGGCTTTCTCTTCCCAAGTCTGGGCGATTAGGGTCAAATCACTGAGTTTCTGGGCCGAGGCTTGCGTGACAGACGCAAATGTTACTTTGTCTGCCTGCAACGCCACGATCTCGGCCTGAAGTCGGGTGTTCTCCTTCTCTACTTCTGCCAGCCTACCCCAGGCCTCAACTAGGGCGCAGCTAGTGTCTCAGGCCACAAGCCAAAGTCCCCAAGCGGTCAATGCATCCTTCGCTGGTCCGAATGGATTCTTGGACTTACGCACCAGGGCGTATGCTTCACAGAGGGAGGTAAAGGGATCAGCTGTCTGGAAGACAGAGTCCTTCCAGTGGCATTTTCCTTTACTCAGGACCCACCTTTCTAACTTTCTGTGGACCTCTTCCTCACACATGAGGTCCTTAACTGCACTGGGGCTCTCCTTAGCCATTTCTACACGAAACACGTTAAATTCATTAACACAAACATGGGACCAGGAACTGGAGTGATGGGTAGGACCACCTAGGCCCCTTGGGGGAACTGGGAAAACAAACTCTCTTGGAACTACTTCTAGGAAAGAGGGACGGGAACCAATCTCCAGCCTGCCAAAATAAAGTCACTCTGGTACACCCAGGCCTGGTTTTACACCTCGCCAGCACAGGGGATGAGAGGACGAGGAAACAGTTGGCGGACAGGGAGGTCACCTAGACCCAGGGGGAACCCTCAGGAGTACTCGCCTGCCTGAAGGGGGGATAACGAACACAACGGAACTTACAACGCCGTCCAGCCGAACAGCGGGGGAAGAGAGACAAGGAACCAAAACCAAACCATCCCTAACTGGTTTTCTGGGTAAGGGGTACCTTCCTACACCTCGGGACAAACCGCTGAACCCTTAGACTAGGTCAGGACTCACCACCCAATCCTAGTCGGCTAGCCAAATCGGGACACACTCGAGAGACTCTGAGAAGCCAGGACTCACACCCATGCCTTCTCCAATACAAACAAAGCCAAAACTCAAGGGGGGGGCAAAAGGAAAAGAGCACAAGGGGGCTTGCTCCTTCTGTAAGTGCTTTTGTGTGCCTTGCTGCTAAGATGTTGGCTGTGTGTGGACTGTTCCTCACGTGCTAGGCCTAAAACACGTAAAATGCCAGCCCACAATAGACCCAAGATGGGGAGGTGATTCCCAGGACAAGACGAAGAAAAGGGGAACAGATTTCCACCTGATGGAGTTATCACACACACAGAGAACTCACACACTAGCCTGTCTAACAGCGTTTTAAATCAGCTCAACTGACCGTTCCCTAGGTTGGCATTGCCCGATTTGAGGAGGTTCGCGACTCTTTCTCAAACTGGGGGTACCGGGGCTGCCCGCATTCTCCACCACTCTGTTACCCTGTATTCTGGGGGTCCCGAAAGGGACGTCCAAATAAACACATATAATCACAAGATGGGGAAATTAACTCGAGCACTCTCTTAAGCTAACGAGAGGCAGGGTAACGTAGCAGGGATCTTGCAACCCTATGTATACAGCGTCAGGTCAGAAGAGCAGTCAGACAAGTTTAAACAGTAAATTAATAACTTTTATTAAAAAGGCAAACAACAAATAAGACACCACATGCACACAGCTAACTGGAAATTGAAATGAGAGTTTTGGGGGGAAACAGGTGATACAACACCTTATCTTGTAGTCCTGGAGAGAAGCGGAGGGTTGCAAGCAAGAAAGCTCAGCGCGGTTCGCTGAGGGGAAGACTCACTGGACACAGTGGCAGCGAGGCTGGATAGAACTCAGGAGCGATCCGAGGAGGACTCGGAATCAGGGAGTTTTTATAGGGTGGATTGTGCCTACAGGCCATGCCATACTTGGTGAGAACAAAGGAAATTTGGAGCGGGACAAAAGCATTGGAAAAGGTCAAGTTTTACATGATTAGCTTAGCGCTGGGTAACAATAGTGTAGTCAGTATGCAAATGGCTTTGCATTGAGAGAGTGCCAGCTCGAGGCCGGGCGTCTTTGTGTAAAGTTGTGCTTAAGCAAGGTGTGTCTGCAAAAATGGTCCCTGAAGAAACGGAGTGGCGTTAATCTTCCTGCCTAAGTGGGGATTGGAATGTCCAACAATTTACTGGCCGCGCCTGTTTACGTGCTTGTCCGGAGGCCTTGCAAACACGTGGAGCAGGGTGGCAGAGAAAGGTCAGGTGAAGGCCAAATAAGTTTGATATCAAAAGAGATATCTAGTGCCATCACCAGGCATGTCAGAACCGTGGTAACAACGGGATCCCAGGGGAGGGAAAACCTGCAGCGGGGATAGGGGATAAAATATGAGGTATTCAATACTGGCATTTCCTCTTTATGGGCAGAATGAGTACTTAAAATAAATGTGATTCACTCGATCCTGTGCCTAATTCCTTTGTGAGTTTTTTTCTCTCCAAGTTATTTCCAACACAGCAAGAATGAATGAATGAACAAATGAATGAATGATCATGAACCATACCTTTTCAATGATCCTGTATATAAATCAGTGGTATTAGTTCTACAGATACCAGGGACTGCTAAAAAAAGATAAATAAATGGTTCCTATAGCAAATCAAGCTTTAACTCCCCTTAAAAGCCAAGATTACTTAGTTGAGGTTGCTGCACTTTGCACATATCATGAGAAAACATGACTCAGTAGAAAAGGCAATAATTCTTGGTAAGTTAGAAGGCAGTGGGGGGAGGGGAAATGAATCAAAGAAGCCATGTTCATGAATCTGTAAGACCTGAGCAGGACTGTTGATGACAGGGTGACTGGGAGGTCTCTCATTCATAGGGTGGCCATAAGTCGAAGTATGATAGCTGTTAACAACTAGGAGGCATTGTTTCACAAACTCTGGTCCTCCAGCTGTTTTGGACTTCAGCTTCCAGAATTACTGACTGTTGGCCAAACTTGCTGGGGCTTCTGGAAGTTGAAGCCCAAAAAACCTGGAGGACCAAAGTTTGGGAACCACTGACTTAAAGGATGGCTCATTTGCTTTGTGGTGTTCTTGCAGCTGTGCAGTGATCCTCTTCACATTGGGAAATACTTAAAGAGGCCTGCACAGGATTCTGTGCATCTCTTTAGGACTTATTTTCCTTGCTACTGAATGCTAAAAGAAGCATCGTGGCTAGCCATCTTTTAATCCTTCCTAGTGCCTCCAACGTTGCATTGTGCTCCTTGACCCTTGTTCAAAACTGTTACTCAGCACTCTTTTGACCACCAGATAATGAGGAAATATAATTCTTAAATGTGCCAGTGGAAGCAGGAAGTAAGCATCTTTCTAACTGATTTTGAATGCTCTTGAGGAACACCACCCCAGTGGCATCGAGGACAGGTTAAAAGAATAGCTTGCTCAATACAGTTTTGTGCTTTTGTCTGGACTATTGCACTAGATTTTTTTTCTGAGAAACCTGTACAATGAGAATCTTTGCAATTCAGCACTTATTCTGTGCAAGAAGAAGAAAAAACTTATTTGCAGAGAAAACATTTTCTGTGCAGTTCTTAAAGAAAACATGGTTTACTTTTCAAGAAGCAGTTTCCTGTGGGAAAAACAAAATAACAGCCATGTGCAAAAAAAAAAAAAAATAGGCAACTTTCAAACATGAAACTATTCACAGTTTCACCACTTGCTACATACACATATACATACTTTCTGCACAGAAATGCACAGGAAAATTGCATTTGCAAACACCTTTCTAGCAGCAGGAGGAAATGTAATTAAATTATTAATTCTTCCTTGTGATGATGAAATTAACAAACATTTACATCACTGGAAATATGACAAGATAGAGGCTATATGTTTTCTATGTCCAAGAATTAGGCAGACAACCTGGCTGAATAGTATAGCACCTCCCCTGATGCATCAGGTAGGTAGTGTGATAGTACTCAATACAAAGCTGCCATTGGAAAGTGAAATTTTAAAACCAAATAAGGTTGGTGTTCAAGCTGTCTTGGACTGAAATGATCTGGCCACATTAGTCCATGCTCTGACAATTTCCTGGCTGGAGTTTTACAATGCACTCTTCATGAGCTTCTCTTGACTACTGTCTAGAAACTACAGAATGCCGCTCCCCAAATAGTGATGGGGCAGCGAGGACTAAAATCTTATCCTGAAATCTATGCATTGGCTGTCCATAAGCCCAAATTCAAGGTATTATTAGCATACAAAGCCCTGAATGGCTCAGGTCCAAGTACAGGCACACTTCAGTTAACAAAGCCTCTGATAAAGAAATTTATTTTTACAAAGTCTTTTTACAACCCAGGCCTCCCTTTCCTCTTTGTCCTCTGCCTATGTCAAAGCTTTTTAGCAGCAAGAGCATTGGGAGAGTGAAGAAAGAGGGCTGGAGAAACACATATTTTTAGGGTTGGGTTGCAGCAGCGTGTCCAAAATAAACAGTTCAATAAAGTTTGAGCTGGAGAAAAACAATAGGATCCTGCTGTAGCCAATCCTACTGCAGCTGTGAGTGCCTGCCTGCCTACCTACCTGACTATAACAGAGAAAATGAGCAGCATCTCCTTCCAGAATCCCTTACTCAGCATGTATGAACAACAAAACAGAGAGAAAATATGAAAGCAGATAGGCCTGCATTCCCAGCATGTTAAAAAAATCAGAGCTCGATTAATTTGGTCACAAATAGAGAAGTCATAGGAAAAGTGGAGGCTGGTGAAAGAAAAATTGTTCCTGGATGTATTTTGGAAGAATTCTTCCTGTGGCCTCTAGAAAGTTCAAAATGTTTTCGTTTATCTGACCTCACTACTTCAGTTTGCATGTGCACATTGTTAGTTCTGCATAAAACTATTACTGAAACATGTTGAACTGCTCTTATTGTATGGGCAACCCTATTTTTTCATGTCATTTCAGCCTATGGTATGCAATTTTCTGCTAATTAAATAATGTCAAGGAACACACCTACTATGTTATCTGGAGTATACTGTTACCGCAGTTTTTAGCCCGGACTTGTGCGATATTAGAAATCATTTTTGATATCAATAATTTGGCCCTCTATACCCCTTTTTCCTCCATGTGCTTGCGAGGCCCCCGGACAAGCTCACATACAGGCATGGCCGCTAATCACTATAATATTCCAAACAAATACAGGCAGGCCAGAAATAGCCAACCCACCACTTCAGGAGACCTCAAGGCAAGTATCACATTATGTATGCATGCTACTTACAAAGAACTCCCTGCCCCAAGCAGGTAGCTTGACTAGCCGAATACTCAACTGTCAAGCACTCCATGTTTGCATACTGGCTACTCTATTGACAATTCGGTCTTAACTCAATCATGTAAAATACTGATCTTTCGGAGGCTTTGTCTACAGCTTGAAACTCATTGTTATCCCCAAGTACGGACTAGCCTACGGCCACATTTTCCCCTATAAGAACCCCTGACTTTGATCACTTCTTTGGATTGCTCAGATAGCTCTTGGTTTCCATCCCGCCTTGCTGTCGCTTCGTTCAGTGAGCCTTCCCCTCAGCTCCATGTGCTGAGAAACTTCATTTCCACGAACTTCTTCTTCAGACTACCCGGTCTTCAGGACAGGTGTAGTATTTCCCATACCAAAACCTCCTCTCAAAATCCCTCTATCCAACTCCAACCTTTATTTCTATAGTTCTCTGCGTGAGTGTGTTGCATACACTCGTTTGGCTGTATTTTAATAAAAACAACAATCATTATTTTACTTCTATTTGCACCTTGACTAGGTCTGACCCCGTAGACATTGGGTAAAAGATCTTGCTACGTTGCCCTGCCTCTCATATTGCTAGCTTGTGCTCTTTGACTAATTCCCAACTTTGTAATTTGGAGGGCACTTAGGTGTTGCTCACAGGACCCCCAGAAATCAGGGTAACAATATCTGTACTTGAAGAATCATTTGATCCGATACCAGTCCACCTGGACTTGAAGAAATGAGGCTTGGGTAGATGGCGAAAGTTATGACTTCCGGTTCCGGTGAGAGCAGGGAGACACAGCTCCTTGGCGTCTCCCAAACAGCCGCCACCACCGCAGGCTACCATCGAGGGTAACTCTGGCAGAGATGGTTCATTCTGTGCCCCAGAGGTGAGGGGCACAGCAAGAGAGTGGCAAGCCTTCTTTAGGGGTTCGGCTTCCCCTACTAGCACTCGGAACGAGCATGAAGAGGAAAGTCAATCCACAGACTTGCACCACCAGCAAGCTTCACCTGCGCCAGTGGGGAGGAGGGGGATTAAACCCTCCCCTCCCTACCCCCGCCACTGAAACCTCCTCCAAAGAGATAGAGGAGGAAACCCTCTCCCCTTTATGGACAGGGACCCTCTTTTGTGTTAGGTGCTCATTTTTTTAGGGGTACCAGGATACTAAATTGGAAGAACCCTGAGAACTACAGCGGATTATCCCCCGAGAAGAACAGCTGTTCACATTTGGGAAAACCCTCTCTTTCAGTAGGCTTGAAAAGTCACTTTAAAATGGATTGGGAAGTCTTTTTTAAAAAAAAAAAATTAGTGCTTTTCTCTCCTCCTGTCTTTTTGGACTTTTTGTGTGTTGAAGCTCCACGAAAAGTGACCCAGAAAAAAAAAGAGAAGACTAAAGAAGGCTGGAGATGAATGAGAAGAGAGAAAGGGAAGTTGTGTTTTCCTTTTGCCCATCTTTTCAGCTCCTCTTCCCCTCTTGTTTGTCCATACCTTGACTAAAAGGCAAACTTTAAACTGTGTAAGACTTAAACCCTTTTGTGCTAACTTATGTTGAAGAATAAGCTCTGAACTATGCTGAACTATGCTGAGAGTAAGCCCTAAGTATGTTGTTATTTCGAGTGGACACACTTCAGCTTGTAACGATGAAATTAAAAAAGACACCACAACAAATAGACAGTTAAATTTGAAAAGAGACTGAAGTTAAGCTGGATGTGAATACTAAATGAATTGGTCTACGCAGAGAGAGTAACTGGGAATGTAAATTAAAAACTGCATAAGAAACAAAGGAAGTGTAGTATGAAATATAGTATAGTAGGAAGTAAAGGACACATTGTATGAACTACATGAACTAGATCTGGTGTGTAATGATGAACTGATGAATTAGTGAAGAACTCTGTAGATGTGGTATAAGTTATATGTTAACCTGATGAATTGATGAAATGTAGTATGTGCAATAAGTGTAGTATGTGTAATAAGAACAGGTAACTGAAATAATCAAGGGAACACTGATCAATATAAACAAGAAATTTATAGAGAATTTACTGATGAGATTAAGGAATTTACTGGTATAATTGGAAAAGCTTGGTTTAATGAAACACTGAACTGATTAACTGAATGGAATTGATCAGAACTTATCAAAACTTATGAATTGTGGCCAGGTTGAATTTAAGATTGTGTTTGAGTAGGTGTAGAGGTGGGAGAAAATATTGGAAAGAGTGCATAAATTTAATTACAGCCAAGTAAACAAAAAAGAAGATGGGCAAACAACAATAACAATAACTGGTTTAACGTCTGTATGAGATCTGACATTTTTAAATTAATAACAGTGAACTTGTAGATCTCCTTTAGGCAAAAAATTTTTTGAATTTGTTCATAATTACTAAAGTAAAAAGAAAGATGTATAAGATGAAATCAGGCAAGGCTCGAGGAGCAGAATCACAAACAAGAAGAGACTCCATAGAAGAACCTCCTGAATACAAAAAAAAAAAATTCATGGAGGAAGTTAGGAGTTATATGATGGATATTCGGCAAGACTGGAAAGATTTAAAATCTCAAATGTCAGAAATGCAGGATACATTAGAACAGGTCAAGAAAGATATGACCTGCAATAAAAAAGAGATAGATTCAAATAAGAAAGATATTCAAGTGTTAAAACAGAAGATGACTGTATCCTCCTTGAGAAGCAATTTGATAGACTCGCTTTGTTAGAACAAAAACAAATGGACGCACGGATACAAATTAGAGGCCTAGAAGAAAAAAGGGATGAAGACATAAGAAAAAGGATTGTGAGCTTGATTGCAGATTTCTTGGAAACTGAAGAAGAGATAATAAACTGCGAAATAGATAACACCTATAGAGTTCAATCTATGTATGCAAAAAAGAAAAATATACCTAGAGATGTTGTGGTGCAATTCATTAGAAAGTCTACTAAAGAAAAGTTAATGGAAGAGCACAACAAATCACCCCTAATGGATCAAGGAAAACAGTTAGTCATTCTGTGAGAAATCCCAACGCAAATATTGAAAAAAAGGAAAGATTATGAGTTCTTAGTTACAAAGTTAAGAGAGAATCAAATTATGTTTCGATGGCATTGTCTAGAAGGGGTGATATTTAACTTTAGACCAGAGATCTCTTTAGACCAGAGATATCGCCTTAATTCTATAGAGAAAGCTGAAGATTTTTTAAAAACCTATGGAAAAGAATTGAACCAGACTAAATCAACATCGCCAAGGAAATCACAGAGACAAAATAGAGGTAAAGATAGGGTGTTGGAAACTAATGGCAAGGACTACAACCAGATAGAACACGAAGATAAAATGGGTAAAGAAACTTTAGAGGAAAGTGTAGAAGAGAACAGACCTATGGAAACGAGCCTTATTGATTAGGATATAGAGGACTTGGCTATGATGAAAGACAAGAGAAAATGAAGTGTACTTTTATCTCTTAGAACATGAATGGACTGAACTCTATGGTAAAATGGAAAAAAATATTTCATTTAATGCAAAAGTTAAACGCAGATGTGTGCTGTCTTCAAGAAACCCTTATGAAAAGGAAAGATGAAAAATGGCTCTGGTGCGATTGTCTAGGAGACATGTTTATCTCTGCTGCTTCTGTTAAGAGAAGAGGGGTGATTTTATACGTCAAACCACACTTAGCTCCAAAAATAATATTCAGTGATGATAAGGATAGATTTGTAGGAGTGGAAATTAAGGTCGATAGCTGTGGTTTACTTGTGATTGGGATATATGTTCCCTGTAATGAGAATAAACATTGTTATGATGACCTGAAAAAAACACATTCAACAATACTAATATGAAAACTTGGCAATTTTAGATGACTTTAATGGAGTAGTAAAACTATGTCTTGACAGAAGTCCACAACTCAAAACAAAAAAACAACATGGGAAAATACAGACTTTCTGAGGAATTACAATTGCTAGATGTTTGGAGATACAAACACCACAGTGAAAAAGACTTCACTTTTTTCTCAAATAGACACAATTCTTGGTCCAGAATAGATTTAATCTGGCTTCCAAAAATGTTACTAAACTGTGTGAAGAAAATAGCGATCCTACCGAAATCATCGGGTGATCACAACCCTGTGAAAATGACATTGAACTTTTGACCTAGATCTAGTTGTTGGAGGATGGATGAAAATATATTATGGCATGGAGAGACGGTAGAATATTGCAAGAAAGAACTAGAGGAATTTTTTTAAGAGGAACTTAAAAAATGAAGTGGACATAGCTACGGTCTGGGATATAGCTAAAGCTGTCATTAGAGGAACCTTCATCCAAAAAACATGTGAAAGAAGAAAACAACAAAGAGCAGAAATGGATGAATTATCAGATAAAATCAAAAGTATAGAAAATAAATTAATTTCAGACCCAAACAATAAATCTTGTATCTCCAAAATGAGGATATTACAAAGACAACTACCCAGGATGGTCATGGAAGAAATGGACAGACAGTTGAAATCTGTGAAACAGAACTTTTTTGAAAATGCATATAAACCAGGCAGATGGCTGGCACAAAAAGTAAGAAAAGAAAAGACGAAAAGACTTACATTAAAAATTAAGTAGCGTCAAAGGACCATAAAAAAGGAAAAAGAAATTCAGAAAATCTTATACAATTATTTTAGCAACTTGTGCTGTGACCAACAAGGCAGAAATAAGCAGAAACAGGAAGAATATCTGCGAGCTCAGAAACTCCCTCAAATTAAAGCAGAACACAGTGAGATTTTGAATTGAAATATCTTTTTGATGGAAATTATAGCAGCAATTGACAGATCTAAGTTAGGAAAAGCCCCAGGCCCAGATGGGCTTTCGGCTAATTACTATAAAAAGTTTAAAGATCAATTAGCGAAACCTTTACAGCAATTGTTAAATTCAATTTTACATACTAATAAGATACCAAATAGTTGGAAAAAAGCCAATGTTGTATTGATTCCTAAGACTGATGCCGAAGAACCTACATGTAAAGATTTTAGACCAATTTCTCTTCTAAATGATGATTATAAGTTATTTGCATCTATTTTGGCTAAATGATTAAAACAGATTCTTTCGAATTATATTGATGAAGACCAGACAGGCTTTCTCCCAGTGAGACAGATGAGGGACAATATGAGGATTGTAACCAGCATTCTGGAATATTTTGAGGTTCACAATGAAAAGAAGGGTGCTCTACTTTTCTTAGATGCAGAAAAGGCCTTTGATAAGATCAGACGGGACTTCATGATGAGGGTATTGGAAGAGATGAAATTTGGACAGACATTCTTACCCTGGATAAGGGGTATCTATTGTGACCAAAAAGCATATCTATTACTTAACTCTGAACAATCTGAAACATTCTCTATACAGAAAAGGACAAGGCAAGGTTGCCCTTTGTCCCAGTTATTATTTATTATAACATTGGAAGTTCTATTAAGGCATCTCCAGAAACAGGAAGAAATTTGACGGGTGAAGACTGGAAAAGATGAGTATAAGGTCTGGGCATTTGCAGATGATGTGGTGATCTTCCTGGAAGACCCGCTACTTCAAATGGTGGAACTGAATAAAGAGATAAATCAATTTGGAGAGTTGGCAGGATTTAAGATAAATAAACAAAAAAACAAAAATGATAACTAAAAATATCAAAATCACTGGAAAAAAGCTATTAGAGGAAATATCTGGGATTCAATGTTCCCACAGTGTAAAATACCTGGGCATACAGATTACTAATAACAATAACCAACTATTTCAAAACAATTATATAACAGCATGGAAATCTATCCAGAAGAAAATGGAGGCTTGGAATCGACTAGGCTTGACCCTATTAGGGAAAATATCATTGTTTAAAATGAATATACTACCACATATGTTATTTCAAATGATTCCGATACCCATCCCTCTTACGTGGTTTGCAAATAGTAAAAAAGAGATAGTGAGGTTCCTCTGGGGGAAGAAACCGAGGGTTAAGCTCAAACCAATGACCGATCTCTGAGAACGAGGTGGGTTCTCTGTGCCCGACTTAAGAACATACCATGTGGCAGCATGCCTAGTATGGTTAAGACCATGGATACTCTTAAATAATCATAAGTTGCTGGCATTGGAGGGACACGATCTGCACTTCGGGTGGCATGCCTATTTATGGTACGGTAAGGCCGAGGTGCAGAAAGCGTTCCTCCGACATGTGATTCGGAAATCTCTTTTTAGGATTTGGATCAAGTATAAACCCCTTCTATGTGCTAAGTTGCCACCGGCCTCCTCTGCAGCTGAAGCACTTCAGATAAAAGGCTTAAGGAGGCAGGGTGAATGGTATAATTATAAAGACCTAGCTTACCTAGAAGGTGGGATAATTAAACTGAAAGAGCAACAACAACTTCAAAAAGAAGGTATGACTGTACAGTGGTTTCCCTATCTCCAGATCAAAGAGAGGTTCAAAAAGGACATGGAAATGGGGGGATAACTTTGGAACCCTCTATGTTAGAAAAACAATGGCAAGGTGGAGAGACCCACCTATTGTCGATAATATATAAATTGATCCTGGAGATTGAACTGGGAGAGGAAACCATGAATACATGGTAAAAGAATACATGATCAAATGGGCATGTGATGTAGGCCACAATATACATTTAAATGATTGGCAGAAGGTGTGGAGAAACTGTCGTAAATATACAAAATCTTACATTTTGCAAGAAAAGGCATTGAAAATGTGGTTCAGGTGGTATCTCCCACCTGTGAGAATTGTTAAAATGTTTAAGAATGCCAAGAACAGATGCTGGAAAGGTAACAAAGAGGTAGGCACCTTTTTCCACCAATGGTGGGGGTGCCAAAAGGTTAAGGAATTCTAGAAGAGGATATGTTCAAAAATTCAAAAAATACTGAAAGTTAAATTAGACTTAAAACCAGAATTCTTTTTGCTGGGGATTTTCCAGTTGGATAATCAAATAGAACAAAGATACGGCAGGGTGTTATGGCATATGGTCTCGGCAGCAAGAATCATACTTGCTAGATATTGGGAAAAAGAACAGACACCACCAAAGAAAGAATGGATAGAGAAATTGGCTGAAATTGTGGGTATTGAGAAACTTACATTTAAGAGAGAGAACAAGCCAGATGAGAAATTCTTAAAAACTTGGAAACCAATCTTGGAGTACATACACACAAAAATAGAGACTGATTAATAAATAAAGAGGATAATATGAATAAGATCTTATGCAAAATGAGATTTGTAGTGGGAAGTGTAACAATCAGAGATTCAGAGAGGGTGACTAAAATAAAAGAATTGTGAAAGTGGAGATGTTGGAATAAGACTGGAGAAAGTCTGTATATACCCTGATATAAACTTATTTATGTTTGGATGCAGGGTATATATAATGTACTTAGATATCTACCTATTTAGCCCCTCTCTTTCTAGTGTGAAGGGGGACTGATAAGTTAAAAACTAGGCTGCTTAGTCAGCAGTGGGGGAAGTCTTTTTATATAATATTTGTGAATCGACAACTGTTCTTTTTGTTCTGTTAATTATAAGTTTGTAAATGTTATTAATTGTTACTATGTTATTTGTTTAGGAAAGATTTAGTGGAAATAGACTGTTTAATCTAAAGAAGTGCACACAAACTAATGTATTAGAAAGGTTCAAATAGACAAAACTAATCTGGTGTGAGAGTTTTGAAAGAATTTGAGGCTTACATTTTGAAAATGAATCTGTAGAATATCCTGTGTAGATTATGGTGAGGTACTTATTTATGATTGTGAATCTCTACTGATCATGTCTGAAGTGCACTTATGCGTATGTTAGGTAAAACTAGAACAATATGCTCCCCCCCCCGCATTATACCAATGTTTACTCTTGTGTTATTCTCCTTTCCGATATTGTTTGGTTGAATAAAACTCAATAAATATAATTTTTTTAAAAAAAGAAATGAGGCTTGGCTAGTGGCACCCCAAAGAAGTGTGGTTCACATCCCAGTTATCAAACTCTCTTTCATTAAAAATCAAGCTGTCTCTTACACTTTTAGCTTTCTGGTAACAGTTTAAGATATATCTGTTTTCCACAGGCTTTAGGAGAATAATTTGGCAAACAGCCAAGCAGCTTGCTGATATCATTCTTAAACTGTAGTGCTCAGAACTGGAAATGGTTTAGTTTGTTGTCCATGGCTTTCTGTAAAAGTCAAGAGTGCATGTCTGTAATTTTTTGCAATGTCATAGATGTGTGATTTTAAGTATTTGGGCTAATTTTTTTTATTGTAACTGTGTTCTTACGGTAATATTGTTAAGTTTTTTGACCTCTTTGGAATCATACTCTAAATCAACTAGAAGGCAACTGGTTGTTGAAGAGTAACCTAAAGAATAGTAAACAGATTCCCTTAAAGAGTTCTGTGGAGGAGATTGAATTTCTGACCTAAGCAAGAATGTTGCCCCCCTTCCTGCCCCCCTCCAAATTTTGATTTAAAGGTAAGTTTTATTTTAAACACACTGGTCCTTCTCAAAGGATGAGGTTTTTTCTTTAATTTTCCGGCAATCTTTTTGTCATCCCAGATCATCATCATCTTTCTGATGAAACATTTCAGCTACCTTAATCTTTATTTGTATGGTTTCCCCTCCAGACTCTTGTCTAGGTCAGTCCTTAAATGAGGCACCCAGAACTGAATGCAGTACACCAGGTACAGTGTACATACAGAATATAATGGGACTAATACTCCCCTTTGTCTTAGAAACTACAGTTCTATTAATGCAGGCTAAAATATTATCTGTCTTCTCTGCAGCAGCATCACACTCCTGGGTCTTATTTAATTTATGATCAACAATAATCTAAACATCTTTTTCACATATACTGTTGCTAAGCCAAGTATCGTACATTCTTTAAGTGTGCATTTGGTTTTTGTGGCCTAAACATAGAACTTTGGATTTGTCTCTGTTGCATTCCATTCCATTAGTTTCAGTCCAATTTTTTAGTTCGTCAAGATCCTTTTGAATTCTGTTTCTATCTTCCAGTGTGTTGGCTACCCCTTCCAGTTTTATATCATCTGCAAATCTCATAAGGATTCCCTCTTATCCATAATTTAAGTCATTGATAACAATAGCAAATAGTGTTAGCTCCAGGACAGAACCCTGTGGCACTCCACTCCAGACTTCACTCCAGTTTGAAGCACACCTATTCATGATGGCTCTTTAAACTTGTTTTCCAATAAATTACAGATCCACCAGACAGTGTTCTTACCTATTCCATGTTTAATCAGTTTGCAGATCAAAATTTCATGGGGAATTTTATCAAATGATTTGTTGAAATCCAGATAAAGGACATTTATAGCATTCCCACCATCTACTGAACATGTGACTCTATCAAAAAAAAGGGGGTATAGGATTAGTTTGGAAGGATTTGTTCTTGACAAATCCATGCTGGCTCATACTAATCACTGTATTGTTATCTCAATACTTGTAAACAAACTACTTTATAATCTGTTCTAATATTTTTCCTGGTATTGAACTTGCACTGACTAGTCTGTAGTTCCCAGGATCTTCCTCTTTGCTCTTTTAGAAAAGAGGGACAATATTTGCACTTCTCCACTCTTCTGGCACCTCATTTGTTTTCCAAGATTTCTTAAAAATGATGGCAAGTGGATCAGAAAGTACCCCTGCCAGTTCCTTCAGTACTGTGGGATGCAGTTTGTCTGGCTCTGAAAACTTGAATCCATTTAGGTTAACTAGGTGATTCCTGACTATCTCCTCATCAGTTTTGATCTTCAGTTCAGATTCCTTGACAAGGTATCTGATATTGCATGGAAGTACAAAGCCCTCTTCAGGTAGAAACCTGAAGCAAAATAGAATTCATCTTTTCATCATGACCTGTTAGAATTTTATCATCTTTAGTAAGGATCCCCAGTCATTCTCTTGCTTCAAATATATTTGAACAAATCATTTTTGTTGCTCCCTGCTTGTCTAGCCGGCTCTTTCTGTCCTTTAGATTTCCTTATACTATTCCAGACATGTACACCAGGAAGACAGTACACCTTCCTGATTCATCTTGTCAGGCTGACACACAACTACCTTTATACCCCTGAGTAACGAACTCCAATCATCAATACCTTCCTTTTCTTCTTGTTGCAGTTGGCAGTTACATTGACTCCTTCCCTGACAAGCGGTATCACTTGCTACTGTTTTCCTGTTTGAGCTTCTTCATTGCTGCCTGATGTAGGAAGTGATTGCCTAGTTCTGAATCCCTTCTGTATGGTCTGCTCCTGACTGTGACTGTACTCCAGCATGCATCATAACTGTTACAGGCCTCTTCATTTTCCTTGGCAGTTTCTTCTACAGGATTGATACTTCCTTTGTCCTATCTAGGAAGTCCTCACGTTTTCTGATACACTGAAGGAACTCAGTATGTACCTGGGGAGCACTGACCTTCTCTCTCGAGATTGCTATCAGTTTGCACCTTCTGAAGGTGTAGTTGCTGAGGTTTTCTGGCAAGAAGATAGACATTGCACATACATTGCAGTGGACAATGACAGATCCTTCTGCTTCCATCACTGTTGTTACTTCTCTCCCTTTCTTCTCTGTAATATCTTACATGGTATATAAATGTATATGCCACAAAAGCATGTGCTGCCAGCTCAAAAGCTTGCTGTCCCACTCAACCAGCTGCTTTTCTGCTCACAATCAATTTAGCAAAGCCTACTGGGTAAAAGTATGCAGATAAGCTGCTACTCTCCCAGAGTTTCACCTCCTCATCTGTCATCTTAAAAACTTGCTGCCCCTTCCAACTTGGCAGCTTTTATTATCTTATGCATTCAAACATTCTTATGTAATCCTATGCATTCAAACATTGTCTTGCTATGCTCAGTGGAACTTAGGCCCTTCCACAGGGGGTTATTAACATGGGTCAATGTGTTTTGGCTGTTCTGCACGTGAGAGTGAATTAAGTTCGCTTTATTTACCATCGTTCCACATGCAATCCCGAGTGAATGTGCCCTCATGTGATAGGAAAGTGTGCTATTTGAAAAACAGAAAAAATCCAAAACAATTTTTAAGATTGAGCAGATTTGGACTTTTGCAGTGGTGCAGATATGTACATTCGCACCGATGCGAATTGGTGGGCAGCAGAGGGTACACTGTGGGCATACTCACCTTCTCCAGCTGTTCCTACCCACCAAAGGATAGGCAGGCAGAATTTTTTGTTTTGTTCAGCAAACTTTAGAAAATGAAGTAACCGAACAAAACACGGCATAGGCATGTTAAAAGGAGAGAGCTGTTTTCTATTTTGTAAATGTTTTACCATATTTGCCGGCATTAGACACACTGTCCTATAAGAGCACCTTATTTTTGGACTATATTATTTAGGGAAAAAAATTTGAGTACTCTGTTCCCGGTTCCTGTCCTATCTGCTTGTGTGGGGGGAACCTCCCTGCCCAAGCAGAAAGAAAAGGCTCTGTGTGTGTAAGAAGCTCCTTCCCCCATTCCTCTCCTCCTCACGAGGAAACTTTCCTGCCGAGGTTAGAAGGGAAGGGAGGGGGGGGGGGGGAGGGAGGGAGGGGGGAGTGTGTGTGTGTGTGTGTGTGTGTGTGTGTGTGAAGCTCCTTCCCCTCATTCCTCTCCTACTTGTGAGGAAACTTTCCTGCCGAGGTTGGAAGGGAAGGGAGGGAGCGTGTGTGTGTGTGTAAGAAGCTCCTTCCCCCATTCCTCTCCTACTCATGAGAAAACTTTCCTCCTGAGGTTGGAAGGTGAGGGAGGGAGTGTGCATGTGGGTGTGTATGTGTAAGAAGCTCATTCTCCCCATTCCTCTCTGGGGCAGGATCCTGCCGGCGGCAGGTCTGAGATAAGCAGGGAGCGCAAGATCGCTCTCCCAACTTTGCTCTGCCAGATGATCTGCCTGTGTGGGGGGAGTTACCATATTCGCACCCCATTTTCAGAAGGCATTTGAGGGGGGAGTGCCTCTTATAGAGTGACAAATACGTACCTACATAGGTACATAGGTACATACAAATGTACCAACCCAAAAGAGAAAAAAAGCCAATCACAGCCACTGGGGCAGGGTGAGGGGAGTAGTGGGAGGGGTCACTGCCGAAGTAGTGTGGATACATGAACTCGCACTCCTCCAAATCAAAAGGAAACATACGGAGGAGCTGTGTAGAAGCAAATGAGGGAAAGCCCATGTTATTTGGAGCCAATAAGAGATGGTAAGAAACAGCATGAACCACTTCACGTACCTCATGCGGAAAGTGCCTTAGTCCCAAATAAATGTCTCTAGAATTCTATAGCTGCAGTCCTGGTAGGAAATCCCATTGATCAAAAGCATTCCCAACAGATGGCCATCCAGCCTCTGCTTTAAAAGCCTCCAAAGAAGGAGACTCCGCCACACTCCAAGGCAGCATATTCTACAGCAAGACAGCTCTGACCATCAAGAAGTTCTTCCTGAGGTTCAAGTGGAGTCTCCTTTCCTGCAGCTTGAATCCATTTCTCTTCGTCCTTGTCTCTGGAGCAGCAGAAAACAAGCCTGCTCCCTCATCAACATGACATCCCTTCAAATATTTAACCATGGCTATCATGTCCCCTCTTAACCTTCTCTTCTGCAGGGTAAACATGCCCAGCTCCCTAAGACACTCTTCATCGGGCATGGTTTCCAGACCCTTCACCATTTTGGTCGCCCTCTTCTGGACACGCTGCAGCTTGTTGATATCCTTCTTGAACTGAGGTGCCCAGAACTGGACACAGTATTCTCTGTTGAAATTCATTTTGTTAGCTTTGGTCCAGCTCTCCAATCTGTCAAGATCATTTTGAATTTTGATCCCGTCCTCTGGCATATTAGCAATCTCACCCAATTTGGTGTCATCTGCAAATTTGATCACCGTGCCCTCTATTCCTTCATCCATGTCATTGATGAAGCTGTTGAATGGCACTGGGCCAAGGACAGAACCCTGAGGCACTCCACTAGTCACTTCTCTCCACAATGAAAAGTAACCATTGGTGATCACCTTTGTGTTTGGTCGGTCAACCAATTACAAATCCACCTAACAGTAGCTTGTCCAGCCCACGTTTTACTAGCTTCTTTGCAAGAATGTCATGAGGAACTTTGTCAAAGGCCTTACTGAAATCAAGATATGCTACATCCACATCATTCATAAGCTCACTGAGAAAATGAACAGGAGCAGATGCATTTATGAAATGATTTGATTGAAATACTTTAGTTAATTGTATAGTGCATATTTAGTGTGACCCAACATTTAAAATTTTTTGGTTGGATCTTGAATTCTGTTTATTTGAGTTTTGCAATTAGCACCTATCAGGATAAGCACATAGCAATCCCTTTCAAAAAACAAGCAGATATCTGTCATTGGTTTCATGGCAACTTCTTAAATGAGAACCAGGGCTCTCCAATGGAACTGGAGAAGCCTTCTGGTATAAGGCTCCGCTTTGGGAATCCCTGATATCAGTATGGTTAGGATGGGCACCATATCTAATTGGTATCATATGTAATTGACAACACACTTTAATTGGCACTGATATCACAATCAAACCAGAAGGTGACTGGGAGGTCAAGCCAGAAAGAGGAAGAAACCTGACTGTAAACACAAGGTCATGGGCAGGTCAGCCTAGAACACCCTCTTGGTGTAACCTAGGTCATTTATTAGTTAAATCATTGCTGTTCCAGAGAATAATAGTCTTAAGTACAAGCTGGAATTTCCCAGTTTATGATAAGCCCACCAGGACATTGATTGACCCATCCCCTGTGCAACTGGACACCTTCCTCTTGCATCATAGCACCCACTATTACAACACACATTACATCTTTGTCATCCAAACACTGTGAACATTAGTGGGTTGATAGTTCATTGTCTGTACTGCAGCTCCCATTGTTCCACACCTGGAACTGCACATATCCTCTACTGTCACAGGCTATTGTTTGGGTACAAATACTCCTGATTTCAGGATGTCCAGTGTAGTCTCTTGAATGTCTACCCATCACTCTGTCCATCTGGCTCCTGAATGAGAACTGTCCTTAGGTTCTACCTAAGTAAGCCACATTTCAATGGCCTTTTTCACACCTTACCTTTTCCCGGTGCTGGGTGGCAGGGCTCGTGCAGGAAGACTTTGTAGGAATGCTCCCACATCCCTCCTGCTTGGGCTTCACAGTTGCTTCCTGGTCGTGCGAGTGCCCCGCCTCTTCCGTCTGCAGTGCAGCCTGGGACCTCCCAGGCTGCACTGAGGAGAGGACGCACAACCAGCCCGGCTCCTGAGGTTCTGCACACAAGGTAAGTGCGCACGGGGCCTCAGAGCGATACGCGACCGCGCAGCATTTTTGGCTTTGAGCCGAAAATGAAAAAGTGCACGCGCAGTCCACATCAGGCTCTTGAGCATCGCACAAATGTGAGTGCATCATGTGGACCGCTCCTCACATTTACGCAACAGTCAAGGGGTCCTTTCACTTCAGAAATGTCGTGCGAAAAGGGCCAATTTCTTCACTGCTCTTTTGGACTGGTAATTACAAACCCCAGCCCTCAGCCTCTCTATACATAATGTTTTTTCCTCCCTTTCTCCTTCAGTTAGGTCTTGTTTGACTATTTGTATTTTGTATGCATGCATGAGTGAATTCCCCCCATATAAAACACATTTTTAGCTTACTTTAGAATCTCTGGCTGGTTGTTTTCCTCTGTGAACCTGTAAATATTGGTAAAAAAAGTCCTATTAAGTTACTCCCCCCCTTGCAAGCCTCCTCTTTGAGCTAATTAATTCCCCACTTTTGCACAGAGATATAGGCATCATGGGGTGGCCCTTGTGGCACCTACATTTTGGGGTAGCATCGGATCAGATGTAACAGTGTCAGCAGTTCAAGTGCTTGTCTCTGGCCCCAATACAATCCTCTTAGCTGGACAGTCAGGGGCATGGTCAGCTGTTCTGGGAAAGATTGTGGCATAACTGTATCATTCCCTTCTCCTCCCTGTTAAATAATGAATGTTTAAAAGAGAAAAACCAATAAAGAACGGAATTAATTAGTAGAAAGAAGAAAGAAGATGCCAAGAAAAAGTAAACCACAGACAAGATGTCAGTATAAGAAGATAAACTCAGATAATGAAAGTGACTTTTCTGAACAGAAAAAAGCAAAACACAAGGAAGATGAAATGGACTATTTAAAGTTGGAATTTCAGGATGATTTGGCTAATGAAATACATCCTTTACAAGAAGATTTGAAGGAAATTATGACTCAATTGACAAATCTAAACAAAATAGCTGGACAGACTCTGGAACTAAGCTTAAGAAATGAAGAAACCAAAAAAACAAGTTTAAGAAATGAAGAAAAAAAAAACCAAAAATGCAAGAGGAGATTAAAGGATTGCATTGTAAACTGGAAGATCAAGAGAACAGAGACCATCACCAAAATATTCACATCCATAATTTGCTGGGGGAAGAGAATCAAAATAACCTTTCAGAAACATTTGTGACTTGGTGCAAGGAAATCCAGACTGACTTATCAATAGAGGAAGGAGATATTCAGAGGATCCATATAGAACTGGAAGTTCAATACCCAACCAGGCATATGTCAAAGATGTGATTATAAGAGATGTGATTATAAGATTTATCAGATAACCTAAAAAAAAGTGTCTCTCTAAAAAAGCCTGTCTCTAGCTCTGAGCAATAATAATAATTTGATGTTTAATGGGGAAAAGGCTGAGATTTACTAAGACTTGACAGCTGAATCTATCAGGAAGAAAGCTGATTGGAAACCTATGACAAAAGTCCTAAGAAATGCATGCCATACATATAGTGGAGTTTTCCATTTAAAATAATGATACAGAATAAGGATAGGAACCTATTTGTTGCTACAGAGGAAAAGTGGCTGAGATTAGTAATAAACTTGGAATGAAAATTCCTGGGAATGTTAGAACAACAGCTCGATTTCAGGAGAAGAATCAGTCCGTTTCTGCATTAGACTGTTATAGTTCTATTATTTGACTTTCAACATCCTATAGAATCCTGGGGTTTGCAGTTTAGGGAGGGACCTTTGAGGACTATAGCACTATAACAGGCTAGTGCAGAAATGGCCTCAGTCTGCAGCTGGAGACTGGAGAAAGATGAAGACAAGAAGATAGCACTGACTGCAAGCTTACAGACAGTTTAACTGTCAAGAGCACAGAATAATTAATATGCAACAGATCACAGTAGCTGTGCTGGAAGAGAAATTATAGAAAGTGTAATCACAGAATCATAGAAATGTAGAGTTGGAAGAGACCACACAGGCCATCCAGTCCAACCCCCTGCCATGCAGGAACACCCTCAAAGCACTCCCGACAGATGGCCATCAAGTCTCTGCTTAAAAACCTCTAAGGAAGGAGACTCCACTACACTCCGAGGCAGCATGTTCCACTGCCGGACAGCCCTGACTGTCAGGAAGTTCTTCCTGAGGTTCAGGTGGAATCTCCTTTCCTGCAGCTTGAATCCATTGCTCCTTGTCCTGGTCTCTGGAGCAGCAGAAAACAAGCCCTCTCCTTCCTCTACATGGCATCCCTTCAAATATTTAAACATGGCTATCATGTCCCCTCTTAACCTTCTCTTCTGCAAACTAAACATCCCCAGCTCTCTAAGTCTATCCCCATAGGGCGTGGCTTCCAGGCCTCTCACCATTTTGGTCACCCTCCTCTGGACTTGCTCCAGCTTGTCAATATCCCTCTTGAATTGGGGTGCCCAGAACTGGACACAGTATTCAAGATGAGGTCTAACCAAAGCAGAGTAGAGTGGTACCAGTACCTCCCTCGATCTAGACACCATACTCCTATTGATGCAGCCGAGAATTGCATTGGCTTTCTTGGCTGCCGCATCACACTGCTTAGGAAGTCATCACACTTAGGAAGAACGAATGAAATGCACAGATATAGGATGGGTGAAGGGATCTAGGAATCTTAATGGACCACATAGCTGAACACGAGTCAGCAGTGTGATCCAGCAGTTTAAAAAGCCAGTGCAATTCTGGGCTGCATCAATAGCAGTACAGTGTCAAGATCAAGAGAAGCAATAATACCACAGTATTCTGCTTGGGTTAGACCTCACCTGGAATACTGTGTCCACTTCTGGGCATCACAGTTCAAGAAGGATATTGACAAGCTGAAATGTGTCCAGAGGAGGGTGACTAAAATGTTGAATGATCTGGAAACCATGCCCTATGAGAAGTGGCTTAGGGAGCTAGGTATGTTTAGCCTGATGAAAAGAAGGTTAACAGATGACATGATACCCATGTTTAAATATTTGAAGGGATATCATGTTGAAGATGGAGCAATCTTGTTTTCTGCTGCTCCAGAAACTAGGACACAGAACAATGGATTTAACTACAGGACTACAGTTTAACTACAGGAAACTACAGTTTAACTACAGGAAAAGAGATTTCATCTAAACATCAGGAAGAACTTCCTGATGGTAACAGCTGTTTGATAGTGGAATATGCTGCCTCAGAGTGTGATGGGATCACCTTCTTTGGAGGTTTTTAAACAGAGGCTGGATAGCCATTTTCTGGGGGTGCTTTGAATGTGTGTTCCTGCATGGCAACGAGGTGGACTTGATGGCCATTGTGGTCTCTTCCAACGGTATGATTCTATGATTTTACACATGTATAGCCTGGATTGGTTTGACACATCTGTGATCATTCCATCATACTCTTGTCTTTCCCAACACTTACTGCCTCTAGGAGGATGATGCTGGTCAGAGCAGGTCTTAATATTGTGTCCTATCTCCAATATTACTTTGCTGAATCTACAAACTGTTTTACCCTATAACATGCTGAGCCATGTTGATCCCAGGCTTCCCCACTGGAATCCCTCCTCAATATTTTCATCTTCATCTTGTTTCTCTTTATGTCTACATTTCTCTCCAAGGCCCTGTTTCATTCTCTAGCCTCTGACTGACTGTTAAAATTTCTCTTCTTGAGCCTTTCTTCTAGTGATGTTTTTGTTTTATATTGTTTTTAAAATCAACATAAATACTTTTTAGGTTTAAAGGTGTTGAAAGTATTTATTATTTATTATATTTATTGTATTGGGTCTCACTTTGGGATAAAAGGCGGCATATAAATACAAATACAATGCAAGAAAAACAATTGAAAGTCATTGGTAGCAATGGTGTTGATAGCAGCTGAATGCAGTGGTATGACCCACTACCTTGTTACCCTAAAACATGGGTGACCTGCAATGTCAGTACCTCCACATGGTAGAGATGAATTAATTAGCTCAAAATTAGGAGGCCTGTGAGAGTGGGGTAACTTAATGAGATCTTTCCACCAACGTTTACAGGATTGTATGGGAAAGAAACCAGAGATTCAAAATGTAAACTAAAAATGTGTTTTATTGAAAGATTCACATATGAACGCAAAAGATCCAAGCAGTCATGCACTCACACAAGGACTAACTGAAGGTCAAAGGAGGATAGAGGGCTTTCAGGGTTTGAGTGATAATAACCGTTCTGGAGAGAAGCAAGAAAGAACAGTGATATGGCTTAGGTAGGCACTTAAGGACAGTTCTCATTTGGGAATCTAGGTGACAACATGATGTTCAGCAAGGCAAAAGTGTGGTGAACCACTTAAATTGAGGGTTTTTATATTCAAGAGCTACCCTGTGGATATGGATGTGAATCGCTCTCCTAGCCAAGTGGACAATGGGAGTTGCAACACAAACAATGTGATCTGGACAATGTTAATGGTCTTAGTGTCTAAGTGACAAAGCAGTAATGGCTGTTTTCATAGCTCTGTATTGTAGAGAGGATGGGGAGACAAAGCATGGAAACATCCAGGTGTGAGGGAACCGGGTTAAACACAGTTGGTGAGAATTTCCTTTTTCTGCACAGAGATGTCCAGTTTCAGCGTAAACCTATTATCTCAAGAGTTGCTTTGTAATCTGCCTGACAATGACTTTGGTAATTCCTAGAGGGGGTGTGGGCTGACATGCCTTGCAGTCTCACATTTATAGTCAGTAATTTTCCTCTTTCCAGCTTGACCTTCCAATCATCTCAGGTTCCATTTAATATCAAATGCCAATTAATGTACTTGCCAATTAAATCATATTTGGCAATTAAACCAAATCAATCGGGGGTGGGGATGCATAGAGCTGTAACATCTTTTTTTAAAAAGTTAGCAAACTCAATAAGGAAACACAACATTCAGTGAGCCATCATCATTGCCACACCTAGAATTAGATCTGTGGAGGTTCTCATTTGATATGAAATTTGTTCCTATTTCCATTTGGTAGTTCTGGTGATAGCACAAATCATGAGAATGACTCAAAGTACAGTACTTAATACACCAGAGCCTTGAGGTGTAATTATTCTTTGTACATAATTAAAGGGCAGAAATACTGCATTTATGTTCCAGTGAAACTGTCACTGCTGTTGGTAATAAATTCTGCTTAGGTGCAATAAAGACTGCAAATTTGTTTTCTGTAAAAAGACAGGTGCCTTAATATATAAGAATGGACTTCCTCTACCATTAGAAAGAGTAAGGGAATTGCCTCTTGCACAAGATTTTTGATCTCACGAAACACCAGTTATTTATTTATTTATTTATTTTTTAAATTGCCAGTCATAGAGAGAATTGGTTTTATGGGCAAAATTACTTGGCTGCCCTTGGTACAATGTACCTTGACTTATAGGGAGGAGGGGAAGTGCACTATTTGCTGTTCTGCCTCAGGAAATGAAATATCTTAGGCTGGACCTATAAGAGCATTAGAATTTTTGTCCTGAATGTATGTCAGATTTAAAATTTATGCAATGGGAGCATTGTATGCAGCTCACCAATGTGACATATTGAAATGTACACTTTGAAATGATGATTCATTCCTGTGTAACATAGTGATTGAGGCCTCTAGGGCAAGTACAAAAAAGAATTAATAGGATTTATTCCTTGGGTTTTTCTAAAGATAATAATGGAGTACCTTATTAGGTACTTTATTAAGGGACCCAGTGTGGTGTAGTGGTTTGAAAATTATCCTGTGATCCTAGAGGCCAGAGTGCAGTTCTGCTAGGTGGCCTTAGGTGCATCACACACTTTCAACCCCCAAAATCCCCGTGATAAGTTCACCTTAGGGTCACCATAAGTTGGAAATGACTTGAAGTCATACCACAATAAGCTTATTGTGCCTGCCTGCATTGTTGTGTGCTCTGGCTCTTTAAGATAGAGGAAGCAGATGCTGGTGAGGTGGACTGGATTTGGGAATGGACCAAGACATATTCTGTCCCAGGTACAGCAGCAGATGGCACACATTCCAAATCAAATACATATTATACAGGGCACCATCTCATCTTTTACAATGCCTTAAATTTTTTTTCTTAGCCTTGATAAGTTACTACCTTGGAATGGAAGTTGTAGAAGAAAATATGAAAGCTGAAAAGTTTGATATGACTTTTGTGTGTGTGTGTGTGTGTGTGTGTGTGTGTGTACATCCATGTGTGATGGGGGAGCTTCGGTCCCAGTGCTTAGTATATATGTGGCAGTCTGTTTCCAAGGCCCATTTCACACTACTACTACACAACTTTAGCACCTTGATTCAGTTTCAACTGCCATGACAATATTCTATGGAATACTAGGATTTGCAGTTGAGGGAGGAGCATTTAGAATTCTCAGCCAGACAGCTCTGATGCCTCACCAAATTACAAATATTAAATGGACTTGCCTGATAAATTATACTTAGGGCTGACTGAAGAACTTTGCTTTCTTTTGTAGCCTTCTTCATGAACATAATCTATGATGGTATTAACAAAGTCCAAACAGATATTTATAACAGATCTGAAGATCTTAGTATGGATGATTACTTCTTTCTCTTGGGAACAGGGCCAAAACAGTTTCTCTTAAGGTTGTTTCAGTGCTACTTTGGGACCTTTTGCCAGACGCTTGACCCTATGACAAATCAATTTACAAGAGCTGCTTCTATCTGGCTTTCTTTCTTAACATTACAAAATGTCTCTGGCTGGTAAAATTGCATTTCCTTACCGGAAGAGCTATAGTTCAATGATAGAGCAACAATTTGCAGGCAGGAGAGGCCTAGTTTCAATTGAGTAGAGTTTCAACCACTCTACTCTGCTTTGGTTAGACCTCATCTTGAATACTGTGTCCAGTTCTGGACACCCCAATTCAAGAGGGATATTGACAAGCTGGAGCAAGTCCAGAGGAGGGCAACCAAAATGGTGAGAGGCCTGGAAGCCATGCCCTATGAGGACAGACTTAGAGAGCTCGGTATGTTTAGTCTGCAGAAGAGAAGGTTAAGAGGGGACATGATAGCCATGTTTAAATATTTGAAGGGATGCCACGTAAGGGAAGGAGAGGGCTTGTTTTCTGCTGCTCCAGAGACCAGGACAAGGAGCAATGGATTCAAGCTGCAGGAAAGGAGATTCCACCTGAACCTCAGGAAGAACTTCCTGACAGTCAGGGCTGTCCGGTAGTGGAATATGCTGCCTCAGAGTGTAGTGGAGTCTCCTTCCTTGGAGGTTTTTAAGCAGAGGCTTGATGGCCATCTGTCGGGATTGCTTTGAGGGTGTTCCTGCATGGCAGGGGGTTGGACTGGATGGCCTGTGTGGTCTCTTCCAACTCTAGATTTCTATGATTCTTTTATTCTAAGTGTGGTACCCTACATTTCTCCCCCTTAAAATTCTTTTTGTTAGTTTTGGCTCAGCTCTCTAATCTGTCAAGCTCATTTTGAAATCTGATCCTGTCCTCTGAGGTATTAGCTATCCCTCCTCACTTGGTGTTATGTGAAAATTTGATGGGCATGCCCTCTATTCCATCATCCATGTCATTGATAAAGATATTGAATAGCTCTGGGCCCAGGACAGAACCTTGTGGCACCCCACTAGTCACTTCTTTCCAGGATGAAGTGGAGCCAATAGTGAGTACTCATTGTGTTTGGTCAATCAACCAATTACAAATCCACCTAACAGTAGCTTTGTCTAACCCACATTTTATCACCCTGTCTGCAAGAATATCATATATTCTTGTCAAAGGCCCTACTGAAATCAAGATATACTACATCTACAGCATTCCCTTCATCTACCTAGCTTGTAACTCTATCAAAAAAAGAGATCAGATTAGTCTGGCATGACTTGTTTTTGAGAAAGCCATGTTGACTTTTAGTGATTCCTTTCTAAGTGCTTACAAACTGTCTGTTTAATAATCTGTTCTATGATCTTTCTGGGTATTGATGTCAGGCTGACAGGGTGGTAATTGTTTGGACTCTCTTTTTCCCCTTTTTTAAGATGGGAACAACATTTGCTCTCCTCCTGTCTGCTGGAACTTCTTCTGTTGTCCAGAAACTCTTGAGGATTATTGCTGGTGGTTCTGAAATTACTTCTGCCAGTTCTTTTAATACTCTTGGATGTAGTTCATCTGGCTCTGATGACTTGAATTCATTAAGAGTAGCCAGGTATTCCTGTACTACTTCTTTATCTATTCTATACCTTTTCTGACTTTTTCCCTACATGTGCTGGTTATCTGTTTGAATTCCAATTTGGTGATTTCCCCCTTTTTCCTTTTCTTGTACATGGCCCTTTTAAGTCTTAGTTCATTTGAAAATTCTTTAGACATCCATCCTGGTTTGTTTAAACATCTCCAATTTTTCCTCCTCAATAGAATTGTTTGAAATTGTGCCTTCAATATCTCACTCTTAAGAAACTCCCATCCCTCATAAACTCCTTTCTCTTTCAGTAAGCCTGACCTAATATTTCCCTAAGTTTACTGAAGTCAGCTTTCTTAAAGTCTAGAATGCAAGTCTGACTATGCTTGGCTTTCCCTTTCCACTGTATAACAAACTCCAGGAGAACATGGTCAGTCCAGCCTGAGGATCCCACCACTTCCACCCCATTAACCATGTCATCAGTGTTGGTTAGGATCATGTGCAATAGAGCTTGATTCCCTTGCTTCTTCTTCCACCTTCTAGACAATGAAATTGTCTGCAAGGCAAGTGAGAAATTTGTTGGATCTAATATTCTTGGCAGAATTTGACTTCCAACAAATATCAGGATAATTGAAATCTCCCATTACTACTATCTTTCTTTTTTCTGAATGTGTGGTCATCTGTTTTAGGAAGGCCTCATCTAACTCCTCAGCCTGCTACTATCTGTAGTAGACCCCCAAAATGACATCGCTGTTTTTTCTCTCCCCCTTAATTTTTACCCAGATGCTCTCAACCTGGCTTCCAAGATTTAAGTCATGGATCTCTTCACAGGTGTAAGCATCTTTGAAATATAATGCTGCTATTCCTCCCTTCCTGTTGGGTCTATTTCTCTGAAACAGATTGTACCCCTCTATTACTACATTCCACTCATGAGTCTAATCCCACCAGGTTTCAGTGATGCCTATTATATCATATCTGTTTTGCTGTGTTAAAAGTTCAAGTTCAACTTGCTAATTATCCATGCTCTGTGCATTAGTGTAGAGACATCTAAGACCATGGGCCATTCCCCCAACTGCTTATTTAAGGTTTTCTCCTCCTTTGGTCAGGTTCTTGTACTATTCGCTCAGTTCCTTCAATGATATTTGGATTATTATCTACAGTACTTGATGAACTCCTGTCCTCAAAAATACTGTCACCCTCCCCCATACAATTCAGTTTAAAGCCCTCCTGATCAGGTTTGTGAACCCCTTAGCAAAAATGTTCCTGCCATCCGCTGTGAGGTGCAACCCATCACTTGCCACTAGTCCATCTTTCATGAAACTGCAGACCATGGTTCAAGAAGCCTAATCATTCCCAGTGGTACCATCTGCAGAGCCAATTCTTCACCTCTACTATTGTTCCCTCATTTCCTGTGCAGTGTCCTTTAATTGGGAGAGCAGATGAAATGACAACCTGTGTGTCAAGTTCCTTCAGCTTCGTACGCAGAGCCTCGTAATCCCTTGTAATATGCTGAAAGTTACACTTTGCTATGTCATCGGTTCCCACATGGATCAAAAAGAAAGGGTAATGGTCAGTGAGGTTCAGTGTAATATAGAGAGTTCTCTGAAGACAAAGAGATGTCCAGTAGTAAGGTCTCAACTGGTATAAAATCAATCACATGAAGCCAGCTGTCACAGTCACTAAAGCCATAAGTCAAAAATGAGAAGACCATACAAACGAATGCTGGTCCAGGGGTCAAAAATCCAAATAATCCAAAGCATCAACAGCATACACCAAAACAAGACTTTCCCACAGTCACTGGGAGATTTATAGCTCTTTGACCTTGGCACCTCAGGTTGCTAATGGATTGACATAATCTTTTTCAAGCCTCTTCATGAAGTGTTTTCTCCTCCTATGCTCCTCTTCGGATTGCTGTGCTCTGCAGATGAAGGAAGCCTTTCCTTTGCATCCACCTACTCTGACCCACCATGTCTGCCCTTGATTGCTCATATTCTGGGGAGGGGACATCTTCAAAAGCCAGAGGATCCTCTAGTTCTCCATCTTCTGAGTCCATTTCTTTAGGATGAATCATGACACCTCTTGAACATATTAGAGAGGGTATACATACATGAGAGGGTATACTGACAAGGATTGTCACACCGAAAGATGGAACAGAATCTCTTCCAAGAAAGCAGGACTATAATCAATGGGGGGGAATTTTCAGGGAACTCCAGAGAATTCTGCCAAATAGTATGGAGCTGTGTGACAATGGAACATTCTGTCTTGGGAGATTACAGATGCTTCTTCTCTGGAAGTGTTTATGCAGAGGACAAATAGTAAAGGATTATATTACAATCTTGTATTACAGATCCTGAATTAATCAAAGGGTTAGACTGGATGATCCCTTTCAAGTCTAAGATTCTACATACAAAGAAAGAACAGGAATTTAAAATCAACCACAAATTCACATGCAAAAAGCAGAGGAAAATTCCATCCTATGTTCCGGTTGCAAGCTACCACATCTCCTTATCAAGACCTTCTCTGGCCTGCGAAGACCCTGGCCCCTTCCTGAAACCCTGTCCCTCCCAAAAAGGAAGAGAAGCCAGCTCTGACAGCAGGAGCCTTCCATAAGTGAAGTACCTTGAAGCATCACATACTGAAGACTTCCATTTCCCTTCATTTTTTCTAGTATAAAAGGTAAGATGGATGCCTCCTCCATTGGGACCTGAAGCCTGAAAATGCCTGTAGGGCATGGACCAATTCCATCTTCATGACTGCTTCTCTTTTTTTCTACCATTCATCTGAGGAAACATGAGGAAGTTAACACTCCCTTTCTGCAGCCTTTCTTGAATCGATCAATCACTTTATTTATGTCCTGCCTTCTCCTTCAAGAATTACATTACAGATGAAAAGAAATAAAAGCAAAAATTTCTTCCCAATGCACTGCTCAGTGGAGCATGAGTAAGAAACTGGGAAGGAAGGATGGGGGAAGAGTCCTATTTTTCCTTCCTCTTGGCTATTCAGTTGTTCTTGTTGTTTGTGATCAGACAGGCAGGGGGAAGATTACATGAAAGATTAGGAACAATCATATTTCCCATGATCTCTTCCTATCATCTATAGCTCAGCAGGACATCTTTCAGGAATGGCCTCCATGGCCGTTGTGACCTCTTCCAGCTGTTCCAGATTCTATTATTGCTGAAAAGAATCAATCTGTCTATGAAAGCTTTTAGTACCAACTTCTTTCTCTCAGTTAGTCTCAAAGATGCTACAAGATCCCTTTGCATACTGATCCAGACTACACCAGAGAGCAGTTCACTGGTCATTAGTTTTAAAAGAACTGAAAGGACGCTCCTTTAACCTGGGGTCCAATCACACTACACAATAAGAGCACTATCATTGCTAACTGCTATAGTTCCACTCTACAAAATACTGTTTTTTGTAATTTTGTGATGCACTAGGCTGAGAATTCTAAATGCTTTTCTCTAAACTGCCGGGTCCAGGATTCTATAAGATGGAAACATGGCAGTTAAAATGGAATCATAGTACTATAATTCTGTAATGTGAATGGATTCCTGGTCTTGAATGTTCTTTTGAGGTCTTCACAAAAGCTTTCAGGAACTGCCAGTAGCACAGGATTCCTTTTAACTTTTTAAAATGTCACTTCCAGGTGTTCCTCAACTGTGCACAGGGAGGGAGAAAATAGCTGCTATTCCCTATCACAGCAAGGCTAACTGAGGCCATGTAGGAACAACTTCCTAGTCAATCTTCTTAGAATAAACATAACATTAAACAGAGAGCATCAAGTTTAGAAAGCAGGGAGTCTGTAGCACACAAGAGCAAGTGCTGGCAAACACATGAGTTATTTCTGGTATCCAGCCACCACCCTCTGCCTACCTTAAAAAGGCTGGAGCCAGCTGGCTCTCACCCCAGCCTGACTAGCTCCTAGTGGCCTTGTGTTTCCTTGCCCTCCTTTGAGGCTACTGTTTACCTGGAGAAGCTGACTCATATGCCATGACAGATAGTATCAGAAACCAAATTCTCACACACAAATGTAACAGTGTGAATACACTATTTATTAGCAGTGTGATACATAGTACAGGACTTCAGTGAGCGAACTGGAGGCAATTAGCAAAATCCAAAACATTAAAAGCAAAGAGTTTCTCATCCCACCCACAAGAAACCTTGGAGTTCTGGTTTCAGCCTGGCAGCACTTATCACTACATTCCTAGCTTTGTTTATCTAACGGTCTCTGGTTCTCATACCTTGTTACAAGCAAGCTGTTAATTAACTCCTACTACATATCCCATAACTGAAATATGGAGGGCTACCCAACAGATAGTCTCTGTACAAATCAGGGCTATCTATGCTTATTTGATTTTTTAAAAAAGAAATTATTGTAAACTCCATGATATATATTTAAAGTAGCATATTATTTAGCTCTGAGGCACAACAACTTTACTTGTCAGAGAAACATGAAGAATAATAGCGGAAGAGAGCCAATGATGATTTGGCTGAATCCACCAAATATCAGTATTTTGCAATAAAATTTGAAACAAACTTGTCTTGTACAACCACATATTCTACATCTCTGAAAAATGAACCCATGAAGATATTCTCTTCCGCTAGTTACTTCAGAAAAAAATGTTCCTCTTAAATAGCTTATTCTGGTTCAGGTTACATTAGCAAGAAAACTAATATAAAAATTCTTCCATTTTTAGAGGCACAGAAAAAAAAAACATTTTAAATTAACTAAAGAAAATACGACACCTGTTTTCAAAAAGCAAACTATACAGTTTACCCCACACTTTTCTTTTGCTCTGTTACTAATTAGCGATTATGTTAGTTGACCTTCATAAGTAGCACAGCCTGTTGTGGGAAAAGATCGAGAACAATCATAATATGATGTAAAAAACCACCAACAACAAAGGAAACGAGGCAAGCAAAATTCAGAGACTGGGATAATGAATGTGGTCCAAAGCAAGGATGCAGGGTATAAACAGAAGACTTCCTATATATGCATGAAAATATGATTGGAACAAACAAAAACTAACAAGAGGGTGCAAATGGTCATTCAAGAAAAAAAGGAGTTAAATGCAACTGTGAGGAGTAAAAACATAGAAGGCATATGCTAGTAATGTTTTATGTATACTGTACTTCCATAGAAGGGCCTCAGACAGCAAAATGTCTTGGGTTGATCCTGCCTGTGTTGAGGAGGAAAAGAAAGGGGAAGCTTCTGCTGCCTGGTAAGCTTGGGGAGGACAGCAGAGATTAATAAGGTCAGGGAATTATAGAAAAAAATTAAATACTCAGAACTGAATACTCTATCATACTCTAACTATAAATTAAAATAAGCAAAGACTCTTACAACCATTTCTGTTGGCAGTGTTTGGAATCTCATGATCTAAACACAGTAATTTCCTAACCACAGTGGGATAGAAAAAAGCAAGAAATGGTTTTTCAAAAATCCAACGAAACTAGACTTTGGTTAAAGAACCAACTGGGAACTGTAACATGTGTTGGCTCCTTAGCACAGTCATTCATTTAACTAATTAATAACTTAACTAATAACCACATCACACTGCTGACTCATGTTCAGCTTGTGGTCTACTAAGACTCCTAAATCATTTTCACATGTACTGTGGTCAAGCCAGGTGCCACAATCTTATATCTATGCATTTCACTATTTTCCTGACCAGATGCAGTACCTTATACTCCTCCCTGTTGAAATTCATTTTTTTAGATTTGGCCCAGCTCTCTAATCTGTTCAGATCATTATGAATTCTGTCCTTTGCAGTATTAGCTACCTCTCCTAATTTGGTGTCATCTGCAAATTTGATAAGAATGCCATCATCCAAATCATTGATAAAGATACTGAATAGTACTGGGCCCAGGACAGAATCCTGTGGCATCCCACTAGTCACTTCTCTCGAAGATAAAGAGGAGCCATTGGTAAACACCCTCTGGGTTCAGTCAGTCAACCAATTAAAATCCACTGTTACTTTGGTGGAGAAACCCTATCCCGGGGTCTGCAATTTTAATATTAAAATATGGTTCTGTGTGCCATAAGAGGTTCCCCGAAGGAGCACATAGGCAGGCACGGCCGAAAGACAGAAAACAAGGTCAAACCAGTAAAATTCCCGTCGCGTAGTCCCAGGAAAACCTCAAGAGAAACAAATCCACAATAAACAAAAGGTCCTGTGCCCCAAGACGTGAACTTGAAGGGATTAATGTGTCTGCCCCAAATTGAGCAAATATCCCATCAAGCAGAGACTAAAAGTCATAACACAAAATCCAGCCAAAGGTCCATAGACCCAATAATCCCATCGCACAAAGGAAATTACCAATGTGGACCTTTGAGCCCACTGCAACTCCCATTGTTCTCCCCAGGAAAGGATTAATCTTCCAGGTACATTTTCCCCTACAAATAGTCCCCGATTTTGAGCGCCTCTTTGGATCACCCCTGGTCATCCCAGCAGACTATTGCTCCATCCGTTGAGTGATCCCCTCAGCCCTCTCCGTGCCAAGCCCCACTTCTCTGCTGTTTTTTTCCAGACCAAGAACTTCAGGACAAAGGTGCAGTATCACCTCAGCTACACCCCTTCAATATTCCCCTATGCAGTTTCCTCTCTTTTGCTTCCTAATAGGTCTTGAGTGAGTGTGTGAGTGATTGTGTTGCTGCGTGATATTTTCATTCAATAAAATCATTTATTGGACATTTTCATTTGGTTTTTGGCTTGCCCTGATCCTGTAAAAACTGGGTAAAAGACCCTGCTAGGTTACCCTGCCTCTTGCATTGCTATTGCTTGTGCTCTGGCTAGTTTCCATTCCCCATCACGTGGAGCACACTGAGGTATCCCCCAAGGGACCCCAGAAATAAGGGTAACACCACCTTAAAATCCACCCCATATGTTACTAGTTTGTTCGTAAGAATATCATGGGGAACCTTGTCAAAAGCCTTACCAAAATTAAGATATGCCATATCCACACCATTCCCTTCATCAACCAACCCCCTCAAAAAAAGAGAGATCAGATTAATCTGGTATGACTTGTTTTTGAGAAAGCCATGTTGACTTTTAGTGATCACAACATTCCTTTCAGACTGTCTGTTTAATTATCTTCTCTAGGACCTTTCCTGGTACTGATGTCAGGCTGACTGGATAGTAATTGTCTGGGTCAATTTTTTCCCCTTTGCTCAAGATGGGAACAATCTTTGCCCTCCTCCAATCTGCTGAGACTTCTCTCATTCTCCAGGAATTCTCTAAGATTATTGTCAAGGTTTTTGAGATTACTTCTGCCAGTTCCTTTAATACCCTTGGATGCAGTTTGTCCAGTTCTGGAGATCTGAATTCATATAAAGTAACCCAGTATTCCTGTACTACCTCTTTACTTATGCTGTGCAGCATTTCCCCTTCCATATCATCTGCTCCATTTTTCCCAGGCAGAGCAACGTTTTCTTTTTAGGAGAAGAAAGAAACAAAGTCGTCAGTGGTGTAGCTTGGCACAAGTGGGGGGGGGCAAGGGCAGGCAGGGGCAGAGGGGTGAGAGAGGATTAATACCGCATGTGTTACCCTGTATGTTGGGGGTCCCGGGAGGGGCACTCAAATTACCAAATAAAAACACAAGTTAGGGGAATTTAGCTTGAGCACTCTCTTGGCTAAACGAGAGGCAGGTTAACTTTAGCAAGGATCTTTAACCCTATGTCTATGGCTTCAGGTCAGAGACCATAGCCAGACAAGTTTTAAAGTAACAAATAACAGTTTTATTGAGCACAAATGACATAAAAGACACCACATGCACACAGCTAACTAGAAAGAGAAATGAAGAGCTTTTTTTTTAGGGGAACGGGTAATACGACACCTGGTCTCGTGGTCCTGGAGGAAAAGACGGGGTTCCAGGAGAGAAAGCTCAGCGTGCCTGGCTGAGGGGAGCTCCTTAGACAAACCGACAGCAAGGCTAGATGGAAGTCCAGGGTGATCCAAAGTACTCCAAGGAAGTCCCAAAAGTGGGGACGTTTTATAGGGTGGATTTTACCTACAGGCTATGTTATGCTTGGTGAGAACAAAGGAAATTTGGAGTTGGACAAAGGAGTTGGAAAAGGTCAGATTTTGCATGATGGGTTCAGTACTTAATGACAATAGTGTGGCCAGTTCGCTGATGGCCCGATATAAAGGAATGGCTTGGCTCTTGGCCGAGTGGCTTTGTGTAGATGTGTGCCAAGCAAAGCCGGTTTGCAGCGAGGTTTTCCCTAAAGCAACGGAGAGGCTTAAGTTGTATGCCCGAATGGGGTTTTGGAATGTACAACCATTAACAGCCGCGCCCTTACGTGCTTGTCCGGAGGACCTCTGCAAACACGTGGAGTAGGGTTACAGAGAAAGGTCAAGCAAAGGTCGAATTATTTGATATCAAAAGAATATCTAGTGCTCTCGCCAGACATATCATAACCATGATAACACATGGAGAGGGGCAACAGTGCAGGGGAGGGGTGACGGCAGGCAGGGGAGGGGCAACAGCATGCAGGGGGCAGGCAAGGACTGGAAATGCCCCCAAAAAGTGCTACCCAGGGTGCACCTCCCTCTCCCCCCATCCCTACGCCATTGAAAGAAGGTATTGAGCAGTTCTGTCTTTTCTCTGTCTCCTGCGAGCATTTCACCATCCTCTCCATGCAAACGCCCTACTATTTCTACTAAAATCCCCCCAAAAAACCTTTCTTATTGTTTTTAACCTTCTAGCAAGCCTGAACACATTCTACACTTTAGCTTTTCTGACTTTCTCCCTACACTTGCTGGCTATTTGAATTTCTCTTTGGTGATTTTCTCCTTTTTCTATTTCTTGCACATGTCCCTTTTAAATCTTAGCTCCACTGAAAGTTCTTAATAGACATCCATCTTGGATTCTTTAGACACTTTCCATTTTCCCTCCTCATTGGAATTGTTAGAAATTGTGCTTTCAATATCTCATTTTTAAGAAATTCCTATCCATCATGAACTTCCTTTTCTTTAAGTATCATTGACTATGAGATCACTCCCAGTATTTCCTTAAGTTTACTGAAATCAGCTTTCTCTAAGTCTAGAATGTGTGTCTGACTATGCTTGGCTTCCTATTTCTGCTGTATCATAAACTGCAGGAGAACACTGTTACTTTCATTTAAAGGTCCTGTGACCTCCACCCCATTAACAAGATCATCTTTTTCCTTTCACAGTTTTTAAAATATATTTTTATTGAATAATAAAAAGAAATAACACAAAAGACAACAAAGTAACAATACACACAATAACAGTACATAAAACAGAATAATTCAAAGGAAAATAAAGTATTAAATAACCTACACAATAAACTAACAGAAAGGAAAATAAATCTACAAACATCAAACTAGACTACAGAAAAACACTAAGATACATATAACTAAAAAAAATGATTCCCATCCCTGCTGCAAACAGCAAATAGTAATCTAACAGGAACAACTGTCATTTAATCATAAGCTAAATTTAAGGTATATACTTGTTGCCTGTTAATTGCTACTTGTTAATTGTTAATAAACCTAAACTTACAATTATTAATAATTCTAACTTAATCATTATTTCAATTAATCATTAATCATTTTAATCATTATTAAAAACATAATAATTACTTAACAGTTGATCATTAGTAACTTACTCTATTCTATGTTAAAATTAGTAGTTCTTAAGGTACTAATATTATATATAGTAAGTACTTCTTTTAAGAGAAGACAGAAAGTAAGAAAGTAAAACTATTTTCCAAGTAGTCATCTTATTACTTGGAATACTAAAGAATAATAAATCTAATATTAACAGTAAGAAATAAAAGAAAAAGCTATCTTTCATCATCAAATATCCTCAATCTCTTCATAACTTTTATTTCTAATAACTGAAAATCATAAATCATTTTCAAAAATCATGGATCATAAATCATTTTCATCATCAGATTTTTTTTCTTTTTACTTCATTCTACATGTCATTTCCCAAAAGAAAAAAACCCAGAATCATAGGTAAGTAGTCATCAATCATTTACATAAGCCATAAATCATAAACCATTTTCATCAATAGGGATGTATTTCCTCCTTTATTGCTCTCTATTTTTCTTTTTCCTAAAAGCCCTGTTTAAATAATCCTAAAAAGTCTTTTATCAAAGCAATTGTATGTAACCTATGTCTCTCATCCTTGTGCATAAACATTAATTCTTCAGGTCTGATTGAGATGACAAGAATATTTTTCCTCGGAAGTCTAACCACCAATGCATCCATCAATGAGTTACTATTCTCCTTTCCAAAGAAAACTTCTTGTAGGTTTACCGGCCACTTATTGTAAGTATTCCAAAATGATGTCAGGTGACCACAATTTTGGGCATCAGACTCCAAAATTACTTGTAGGATAGTGACATCCCTTATATTTTCCATCTTTTCAATCAGTTGTATTAGCTTTCTCCATTTCTTTCTGTGTATTTATGTAATTTTGAAGCATTTTCGAGTCAGAGGTCATTTCTTGTAACAGTTACATTTTTGCTCAAACTGCCAGTTTCAACTATTTGCTGTGACACAAGATCCTCGTCTTCAAAAAATTTATCTTTTTAGGTTTTGTGACAGTGGTAACAACTTTTCTGAGACCACTTCAAATTTTTTCTCAATAAGCAAATTAGTTCCTCTGAATTCATCTAGAAAATGAAAAAAATATTCTGGTATATCTTCAGATATATATCTTCAGGACTGTTTTCTAAGTCTTTTTTAGTTTGAATGTCACAATCCATGATAACAACCATGATAGTTCTTATTCAGTATTCCATATGTTTCTTAAACAGTAAGGATGTATTCTCAAAATATTAGATAAGAGGATATCTTGTTTGTAAATTTTCCCATAGATATTAAAATTAGAATAGCACTGTGCAGAAATCAAAACGGACAAGTAATTTTAAAGTTCCAACTTCCCAGTATGATTGTATTACTAATAAAAACAAAATCTTATTGGGTATTTACCGGTAAGTCATAGGAAGAAGCAAAATTATTTCCAAAACAAATACAGACACTCCAAAATCAAAGTTAATCTGTCGATCTTTCAAATACTCAAAAGAAAAAAAAGTTCAAAATCCACACCCTCATCTAAAGTGGTTCCAATGTTAATTCAAAAAGCAGTACTGTCCCTTTAAACAGAATGCAAGAAGACTTCAAAGCAAATAGGCAAGGATTCAAAATGTTGCATGCAAAGGCTTCTTCTCTTCTAAAAGCCAGAACCATAAAGGTAGAATTGCATACTTAAGAAGAGGTTTGGCTGGAGAGAATGTAGTGTCTCTATGGGGAGTTCAGTCCTCATACACATACACACACACACATACCTAGTTCCACCAAACGGCACAATTCTCACAGAGCCTCAGGACCTGCTGTGCCCAGTCCATTCCCATGCAGACACATTGCAGGTCCTGATCCTGGCTTGATGGAGTCTTCAGACTCCCTGTGAGTCAGGGAACCCACTAGTATGACAGGGGGAGGCCCCCCATCAGGCACAATGCTTTTGGGGACCATGACCTAGCAGTGCTTGCTAGATCATGTCCTCCATTGCCATGGTAAGCTGCCAGAACTGTCCTTTCACAGTTAACCAACATTTTTAATGCTAGTCCTGATGCTTTTTTACTTAATCTGATACCCAGTGCTATTCTCAACCGTATACCTGTGTTCATTGCAGATTTTACAACTTTTTCAAATTAAGACATACAAATCTGTTTTCCCAAGAATTCTCGTGATCATGAAGATGCAAATGAAGAAGATGGATAATGGTCCAAACAACTTAACCTGGAAACACAGAACCACAGTATTTGTCTTGACTTCCTTCAAATACCAATTAATTGCTCTGAAAATATATGCATATAAAACTAGAAGTTTATTGTGAGAGACTAGTTTACAGCAGCAACTATCTGCTCCCTTTCAAAATAAGGCCATCTAATTTTTAGAAGACCCTTTTCCTTCTTCTTCTTGTCTAGTTGTTACCTTGATTTACTACTGTTAAACTCCTCTGCTCCCACCCACCCACCTACCAACCACATTTCATCTCATTTTGCTCAGTCTCATGGTCAGCTTATGTAATAATACTAGAATCAGGCAACAAGAGGAAAAAGGTTCACTACATTATTCTTCTAGTGAAAATTGTTTGCAAGCATAAGAATTTAGCAAATAATGAACTAAAAGACCACAAAATGTTCCCTATCTGTGTCTGTAAAAGAGCAATATATTCCAGTGCTGAATCTCCAGGGAGAGCGAAAAAACATCTAAGATTCAGTTCTCCATATTACCACCCTCTGCTTTGGAAGCTCTTCACTTTAAAAGCTGTTATATGTAGATACTATGCCGTTATTGAAATAATGAGGAAAATGCACTTGTCATCTGCTATAATGACCTTCCACTCATTTTTACACTGAAAACCACTGTCAAGCCTGACCTTGGGAAATTAGAGCATGGTTTGCACCTGAATTCTACACTAACAAAACAAATGTTAATGGCAGATTGAATTTTGAAGTATGACTAACAAGTGAAAACTGAGAAATAAGCTAGTTCATCACAGCTTAGTGAGACCATTATAGAATCTTAGAGTCAAAAGAGGCTGCAAGTGTTACCCCAAAATGTAGGTGACTCATGTGACTCACCCACATGACAGAGGAGAATTAATTAGATAAAATTAGGAGGCCTGCAAGAGAGGGGTAACTTAACAAGATCTTTCCATCAATGTTTACAGGATCACACAGGAAAGAACCAGCCAGAGCTTCAAAAGTAAACTAAAAATGTGTATTATTGAGGGGAATTCACACATCCATGCACACAAGATACAATCAGTCATTCACATAAGAGCTAACCAATAGATAAGGGGAGGAAAAAATATGGATAGCGAGGCTGAGGGTTTTGGCTTATAATTACCAATCCAGAAGAGTAGTGAAGAAGCAGTATAGTGATTTAGACTTGCATCCAAGGACAGTACACAGCCATGAATCAAAGTGGCAAAGAGACATTCAGCAACTGGCGAACCGCAATCTAGTTGCTCAAAACTGGGAATTTTTATACTCTGTTTCCCTCCTTGAAGAGGTGTGAGTCAATCGCTTTCTGACAGCTTCTAAGTGTTTTCGTTGGGTACTGTGACTGGAGGAAGGTTTCAGTATGAAATCTGCACAGCAGGGGTGCTGTCTGCACTTGGATAGTTTGACTATTGTTTCTGATGCTGAGCAGTTGAGAGGACTAGCTTAGACCCATTAAGTAAGACTTTCCCAGTTAATCCACGGTCAACCCATGATGTGGCCATGCTGAGGTCACTTCTGCTTTGCAGCTAGTGTCCCATCTCCACGTGGCCTTTCAGCTATAAGCTATACATTTTAAATATAAAATTTATATTTTATGCCAATTAAACATTTGCCAATTAATATATTTTTCCAATTAAATCATATCAAAGGACAAGGGCCATCTAATCCCATCTCCTGCCATGCAGAACACACAATTAAAACACTGCTGAAAGATTTTCATCCAACAGAGAGTCATCCGCCCTCTACAGCAATCTCTTCCACTGTCCAACAATTCTTACTGAAGTTCTTCCTAATGTTAGGTGGAATCTCTATTCTTGTAATTTGAAACCATCAGTTCATGCTCTAATCTTTTGATCATTTTACTGGCCTTTCTCTAGACACATTCCAGTTTGTCAATATCCTTCTTGAATTGTGGTGCCCACAACTGGATGCAGTATTACAGGCGAGGTCTGATCAAAGCAGAGTAGAATGGCATTACTATTTCCATCAATCGGGACACTGTACCTTCGTTAATGCAGCCTGAAATTGCACTGAAGTTCTTGGCCATTGTATCACATTATAGACTTGTGTTTAACAAGTGGTCAACTAAGATCCCAAGATCCTGGTATTCCCATGAATCCCCTTTATCATTCATTTTGTTAGTTTTGGCCCAGCTCTCCACTGTGAGAATTTTTGACTGCACAACCTCCCCCAGGATTTTCCTAAGCTTATAGAAATCAGCTTTGTTGAAGTCTAGAGTACATGTATGACTACGTTTGCTTTCCCCCTTCCCATGTACAACCAATCTCCAGAGGACATGGTCTCTGCCATCCAAGGATTCCACCACTCCCACCACATTGACCAGTTCATGTCTGTTGGTTAGGATCAAATTCAAAACAGCCAGTCCCTTTCTTTCTATCTCTACCTTCTCTACAATTAAATTGCCTATAAGATTTGTGAAAAATATACTGAACTTTATATTCTTGGCCAACTTTGACTTCCAAGCAATATAAGGGTGTTTGAAGCGTCCGTTACTACTATATCTTTTCTTCTTGAATGTTTGGTCCTTTGTTTTAGCAAGGCATTATCAAAATCTTCTGTATAGCTGGGAGGCCTAGAGTAAATCTCCACCTCAGTCTATTTCTGTGATTCCATGTAATGTGAACTTCCTGTTCAGAGTTTAGCTGAACACTACACTTGTACATACTCTATTCAAGCCTTGATTGGCCAGTGAACTGGGCAGCAGTTTTTCTCCCCCATCCACCCTTTTCCCTCCTCTTTTCTAGACATGCCTCAGTTTCTTGAGCTCACTGTGCTCTGAAAATAATTTTATAGAATTAAGATGAAGCAGAAAACCTCGTAGCAAAGTCCTGCTCCTCACAAGTACCAGATATCCCTTAGTTGCCTATACTGAAGCAAAAGAGGTACACAGAGGGAGTTTTTGCTGTTTATTTATATTGTTCACTTTGAAGACAGCAAAAACAGTGGAAATCCAACTGCTCAAAGCCCTTGTAAATCTGTTTCTGACCAATGTTGTAAATCAGTAAGAACAGAGGCAGAATGGGTTTATGCAATATGCCTGAGATCTTGCTTTAGAATAGGTGAACATCATCCACCATGGCCTAGAAGGCCATCCACACATTACATAGCAACTAACTTGGATTTTCTAATTGTACACTTGCCAGTGAGCTACAGCTATTTGGTGAATATACCTATACGATCCATATGTCTCTAAATATATTTGTCTCACATGCTTGTTATTTTCTAGGTTTACAACTCACATATATTATTTATTTGCTGTGTGAAAAGGGCCAGAATAAGAACAAACAAACAAAATTAAATCTTTTCAACATATCCAAAAGGAATTAGCCAAGCTCTGCTGCTTTGTGACATTTCAGCTGATCATAATAGTACTATGGGTGACCTACTATGGCACATGTGTGCATATTTTCAAATAGACAAGTGTAGTTACTTATATTTTCTGCATAATATACCAATACTTAAGAGGAAAAGCCTACCGTACAGGTGTTAATAATTTTTATGAGGCCACATCTGATTTTATTTCTAATTTTATTTCAGGTTTGTATCTATAGACCTCTGTGATGAAGCAGCAGATCCCATTCTATTATTATTAAATCACTACCAAACAAACTACCAGGCAAAAGAAATATCAAATACTGCAACTAATTGATAATGAGGGTGGAAGAAAATAAGGAGCAAAGGTTGAACTGGGCAAAGTTTCATTGTAGAAGAGATTTTTAGTCTTTCAGGATCAAAAGTTTGGAGGAAAAGAATCTTGTGTCATCTTTGAGACTAATGGATTTATTTTAGCTTGAGAATTTGTGTATTATAGTCTATTTCCTAAAACTTCAGTACTGAGGGAATGGATATATATGCACACATAAGTAGGCGGAGATGGGATCAGAGTGAAATGGTAGCTAGAAAATCACAGTAAATACTTCTTTTCCAATAAAGGGTTCTGAGGCATCCAACAAATATAGGTCTGAGATTTCAAGGGGACCTTTTATATTCTCAAATAGAGAAGCAAATACTATTGCTCTTTTATTGTTGCTGCTGCTTCTGCCAGCTGGCCCAAGTCACTGGGAATGTGGCCTGATGAACCTAATTTGATAGCCTGTAGACTCTTCCTGAAAGCAACATACAGAATACCTAACTCTGAGAGAGTCACTTTCCCCACTTCACTCCTGCATATTCTTAAAAAAATATTTTTACCTGATGGTTTTACCTCTTGGTTTCATAAGCTAGCACCAACATTTTTGTATCTTTTTGGATTTTGTGCTTTGTGGACGTTCTCTTATGGTGCACATGATTATTCCTATAATATGTAGAAAATGACAGTTCTAAATCTGGTCATAAACTTTCAAAGAACTGGTTTAGCATAAACATCCTGGTATCTGTAAACTAATAGACAGGTCTGCTGGGCATTTATCTCTGAAGTGTCAAAGCAAAATGTTCTGTTTTAGGAAAAACTGGTCTCTTCTTAGAAAAGGAATTGTTTGGTTATACATACAACTGTAATATAAACCAGCCTATTAATAAATACCATGTGCTTAGGAACAGAAGTTTGCTCTCAGACGGAAATGGGGAAAGGGTGGGATCTATAAGAAAATCTCTGCCCTATTTTGTAACAAAATCATTTTTATTACCTGTCATTAGATCTCATTTGATAGGAAATGAACCCATCTCAGCCCCCTCTTCCCACAAATAACCTTTGAAATTAACTTTCATCATATTTGCCTTGCCTACAAAAATCAATACAGAAAAATTATGAAAATACTTGTACATGTTTCTTATTAAAAACAGAAGTAAGATACATGATGAAACTACTAGCACAGACATAATTTGGGGGCCAAACAGAAGCTAAGTTCCAAGTTTGGTCCTCAGAGCCATTCTATTATCGGCACTTTAAGTCTACTTTTAAAGCAAGATTTAGGGAAATTATACCTATTAATACAAAAATATTATGTATCAAACAGGTACACTTGCTGGAACCTGTGATGTGTTGCAGCTCTCTGATGAGTCTATACACAGTGAAAAACTAAAGTTTGCTTCCTTGCAGCTTTTCAGATGGTCTTTACTGGATAGCCTTGGGCAAACTGATTGCACAACTTCTGCCATAAATTTCTAATTTATATATTTCTAATTCTAATTCCCAGAATTGAAGAAAGGTTAAATGAGAACTGTTGTAGAGTACTCAAGGCAGTAGAAGTATAGGTTACAAATGATGTCATGGCTATAACAACATCCCAAAGCAATATGGGTGCTAGATGCTATCTAAAATAATCCAATTCCATGCTTTTGCATTTAGCACACCCACAAGCCTTGTATCACTTGAGAATGCAGGCATTCTCAATACATAATTTAAAAGAAATATGAGAGAGGAAAGTGCTTGACCATATTTTGCTGAAAACGTTTATAGTAAACAAAATGGTTTGTTTAATCAAAAAAGCCTCAAAACGTGGCTAGAAAGGAATGTGAAAAATAGCTACGTGAGAACTTCGTCAAACTCTTGTTTTTCTTTGTTGAAGAATTCGTGCATTGCTTATCTGTGCCTTTCTAGTAGATTTTAAGGGTGCATATCTTCTTCGTAAAATGTTACAAAAGAGAATTCGAAATCCTTTCGGTGACAGTTAACAGATGATAATCCAAAAACTGCAACACCATGTACTTACCCCACAATACAGAGAGGAAAAGTTGCACCAGCCAGAAAACACGAATCTCCATCCTGAAGGGTTCGACAGCAGTCCGCGGCGAAGCCACCACCTTTGGGGAGAAGCAGCAGCACACATGGGGGAGGGAAAGAGGCACCGCTGAAGCAGACTCGAGTCCTCAGCCGTTCCCTCCAACACAGAACTTAGGCTTCATTCCACAGCACCAAGCCCTGAGAAAGAACTTAGTCTCGGTGGGCAGGCGGGGGGCTCTCTTTCACACACTCCCACCCTTCTAGTCTGGCGCTGCCGCCCCTCGCCCCTCCTCCTTCTTCCTCCACGAAGATGTCAGCAGCAGCCTCCGCTCCGCCACCACTCAGCTCCGCACGCCGTTTCCTCCCTTGCTCCTCCGCTCTCCGCCCCGCCCGCTTTTCCCTGAGAAGGGGCATGAGGATGTTGCGGCTGTTCCAGGATCCTTCAGGACAAGGAAAGCGCCGCAGGAAACTACTGACAAGACAAGACCGTGAGAGCGGCGCCTGGGTGCTTCTGCCGAGAGCGCCAAGGGGGCGGCGGGAGTTGCTGTGTGCCTCTTCTCCTCAAGGCCTTGTTGAGTGCCGCCGACAACCAAATACTCCTGCCGCGTCTGTCTGCTTTCATAACCCTTTTGTTCGCCCGTGATTCGATTCTTCTCGCTCATTTTACTCTGAAATTAACCTACTGGACGGCACATCGTTCGCTATAGCATCAAGTCTTCCCTCAAAGAGTTTTTTTAAAACACACACACACACACAACTTTAAGACTCCTCTTGAACGAGCAATCGCTGCGTTCCTCAAAAAATAGCAGGCACTCTGATAACTTTGTCAGCTCAGGTACGAGGTTCACTTTTGACAAGGAGATAGCTTGGCTGAGACTGAAGGCAGGAGTCTTGCTGCAACATGGTGATTCACAACAATAAGTGACTTTCAGCACTGCTTAAAAAGAAGCTAGCATGCAGCGGCAATTTTACAATAAAACAGCTCAGACTAGAGCTAAAAGCATCCCTTTCATCCAAAAGGAGTAGCAAGGAACAGGGAAAGGGCTCTGTGGTTGGGTGGATGTTAAATGCCTAATCCTATCCTGAGCAAAGGTCAGGTCTCTCTTTTTTTTCTCCATTTAAAAACAACTGCAGTCCAGTGGCTATTAGCAAATATGAATTAGATCCTCCATGTCAGAGATCAAAGGCATCAAGGAAGGATTAAAGTGCTGAAATCAGGATCCAAAGATCTACTTAGATTTATGCAGGGGGTTTCCAGTCGTTGTGTGCCTTTAAATCATTTTCAACTACTGCCCTAAAGCAAACCTATCAAGGGGTTTTCTGAGGCTGATATCATAGTCCAGTGTTAATCTTTGAATTTCCTTCTTGAGAATTCATCTCTGTGCCTATGTTTGAAATTTTAGTGATTCAGAGTTTAAGCATTGGTCCTGATAGTCAGGATTGATCTGACTGTATAATTAGAATCAGAAATGCAGCCCACAAAAGGGAAATGATACTGCTTTTATTCTATGAGCCAGCATGATGTAGTGGTTTTAGCACTGGACTAGGACTCTGGCAATCTGAGTTCAAATCTCTGCTCAGCCATGAAAACTCATTGAGTGATTTGGGCAAGTCACACTCTCTCAGCCTAGGAGGAAAGCAAAGGCAGACCCCTGTTACCATACCCTATCATCCCTCCTGCAAGATATGCAATTTTCAAAAATTGGACTTATTAATGACTGAAGAACATGATCAAAGTCACATTGACCATAGAATGTGTTTCATGGTCAAGCTGACCTGAGACATGTTCAGGGTATAAGTCCAGAGAGGATTAAGCAGGAAAACCCAATGCTGATGGGTTTGTGCTGATCCTTTTACTACTCCAGGCTCTTTGCATGTCTGAATACAACGAAAGACAACTTGCCCAGATTGGTGAGCAATCAGAGAACATCCCTCAATCTTGTCCTATGGAGATCTTCCCATACACCCTACTTGACTGAACATTAAGAGATGATCATGAGTTCCATCAATGTTTTGTCACTCTGGAGTTAAGCAATCAGCCCATTCCAGACCCCTTTCTTAATCCCCTGGGAAAGCCATTACAGCTTTGTCAACACACCCCTTCAGGGTGTGAAACAGAGTATAAAAACCCTAGCTTCAACCTCACCCATATGTAGTACGTTGGACGTAATACATTGCATGTGATACCCCAGATTGCCATTGTGCTATACTCAGATGCAGTTTGAGCTACTCTGCTGTGATCTCTTTTTCAGGACTAGGAACTATTACTCTTTGTACCCAATCTCTCTCTAGCCAACCTTTCTTGCCACACTTTTCAATAGCCTTGTATCATTCTTAAGAATGCCTGCTTTCTTGTGTGTTTCTCAATTCAAATAAAATGCTTTGTTTAACCTTAACTGGAGTTCTCACTACAGTTAGTACTGATATACGTAGGTGAAAAGATCCTGCCATGACCCTCCTCTTGCAGACCTCCTTTGAGCTATAACTTGAAGGCACACCACCACCACAACAACAACAATAACGGGAGTTCCTGTTTGGTGATGAGCAATGGAGGATGTGTAGTAGCACCTGTCAATAAAGACGGGTGCAAGCACGGACTTCAAGGCTTGAAAACTTGACAGGACAACAACAACAATCAAGAAAATGCTCCTCTGATTTATGGGAAAGCCAAAGACCTTTGTAGCAGCTGTGTGGAGCCCCATGATCAGCTGACCTGGATAAGATCAGCTGTAATGGAGGCTCCTGTCTGTAAGAAGATGTCGCAAGCCTTGGAGAGGCCAGGAAATTACTCTTTTTCCCATTAATGGACTTTACATCGTCAGATCACCAGATTCCTTGGGTTACTGAGGCATTTACTTTGAATAAATGGATTAGGCAAGGAACCCCAAGCTGCTGCAGCTGTACAATTTTGGATCTACCTTTTATAAGTTCCTAGTATTTTAAAAAATATTTTTATTGCTTATTTTCACAGTCATTTTTTTTCCTAGTTATGTTTATGGGATATTGAGTATTATATTCTTTTTATTAGGATTTTTTCTCCTTTTCTGAACTGGGACTTGTATTATCTATCTGGTTGTGGTTTCAGAATTGCCTTTGTACTTTATATGCTTTGCTGAACTTTATTGAATTTTGATGGGATGTTGTTGAGAATTCTATTTTTTCTTTTTTTTAAAAAAAACGTTGGCACGCAATTTCTTTTTTTTTTTTTTTAATATAAAGCCTGTCGTTGCAAATTTTTTTCCCTGGGATTTGTTTACACCCCCTTTTCACATGGACTTTTTGTTGCCTGGGAAAATTGGGTTCTTATGTATTCTTATCTTTGTTTGTGAGAACATTTGGCATTACTCCCAGACTTGGAATACATTTTCAGAAGATTTTAATAATGGATCTTTGCACTCAAATTAAAAATACTTCAGATAATTCAGATGAAATTCCAAGCTATTTCTTAAGGTTCTTCTTAGGATTTTGACAGTTTGCATCATCCCTGGATGAGATACTGGACAAAATTACAGTAAAGTTGTCTTCTTGGAAAGGGGATGATGGAGGTGACACTATGGAGCACAGCCAAGCACAAGGATATGCAAATCATAGAATCATAGAGTTGGAAGAGACCCCAGGGGCCACTGAGTCCAACCTCCTGCTATGCAGGAACACCCATCAAAGCATTCCCAACAGATGGCCATCCAGCCTCTGCTTAAAAACCTCCAAAGAAGGAGACTCTACCGCACTCCAAGGCAGCAAATTCCACTGCCAGACAGCTCTGACTGTCAAGAAGTTCTTTCCGGGGTTCAAGTGGAATCTCCTTTCCTGCAGGTTGAATCCATTGCTCCTTGTCCTAGTCCCTGGAGCGGCAGAGAACAAGCCCACTCCCTTCTCAACATGACATCCCTTCAAATATTTAAACATGGCTATCATGTCTCCTCTTAGCCTTCTCTTCTGCAGACTAAACATCCCTAGCTCCCTAAGCCATTCCTCATAGGGCATGGCTTCCAGACCCTTCACCATTTTTGTTGCCCTCCTTGTATGAACTTTGTTCATACAAGGAGGGCAAGGATGTGTTACTGCAGTTATCTGGCCAAGCCCAAGATCTACAATTTCATATTATTTATGTTTAATATTTCCACGTGGCACTCCATAAGATGAACTCCACGTGTATGAAAGGGTCACGAAAAGCCAGTGTAGGCAGGCACGTCCGCATGGCCTTAATTATGCACGCTAGGTCTAGGCCAGTAAACAACTATCTGTCGCACAGCCAGTAGTGCCCTCAAGACACAGCCGACCATTAAGCAAATGCAAGGGCTCTCAGCCCCGAACTGCTTGCTCTATACAAATGCTAAGTGCTCCTCATCTGCATACTGTTCTAACAATTGGCAGTGTTGGCCAAATCTCATCAATTCTGATTTTGACCTTTCGGAGGCTTTATATCCACGAAAAACCCTTTTGTGCTCCTTGGGAGAGGGCTAGCCTCCAGGTACAGTCTTCCCTATAAAAACCCCAAGTTTGAGCTCCTTGTTGGAATGCTCGTGCCTTGCATCCTGAACTGCTACCGCTCTGTTCAGCGAGCCTCCCCTCAGCCTCCACGTGCTGCGAAACCAGAAACCCAAGCCTCAATCTCTATCTTCTCTTTTACCGGACTGCAGGATCAGGTGGAGTATCACCCCAGAAACCCTCTGAAAACCCCTATCAATTTTCCTCACTTTCTGCTTCTATAGTTCTTGGATGAGTGCGTGAGTGCGTGTGTCTTTGTTTGCTCAGTTAAGGAAAGTTTAATAAAATCTTTTAATTGAACAACTTGCCTAGTCCTTGTCGTGGCCCAACCCCGTAAACATAGGGTTAAAGATCTCACTATGTTACCCTGCCTCTCGTATTGCTAGCTTGTGCTCCTTGCTAATTCTCCCAACTTATTAATGTTTGGAGTGCACTTAGGTGTCCCTCCCAGGATCCCCAGAAATCAGGGTAACAGATGTATTACAAGAGTTGGTCTCTGACTTGGAATTGGATGTAGAGTGGAAGCAAGATGACACAAGTTCTGAACAGACCTTGCAGGAGATAATTACATCAGATTCTCAGGGCCTGGAGAAAGGAGGAGAAGATGTTCCATCATCCACAACTCTCAAATTACAAGCCCAAAATTTGATTGAAATGAAGATAATTCCCAAGGAAGCTTATGAGACTTTTATGAAGAAACTGAAAAATGTTTCTTTTTGGGGAGAGGATATGTTAGGGGGGAAAGACCACATTGGAGACAGACTCATTCTTGGATAGGGAGGTAGTGGTGAATGGGTTAATTTACAAGAGGAATTCACAAATTTGGATTTGTAATTATAAAAATTCTAGGCATTGTTCAATCCTGATTTGGCTGCAAAGTGACTTTTTAAGTCTTGTAGATCAGACTTTGACAGTACTGAAAGGAAATAGGAAAGGTTAATAATAATAATACATATGACGTTAGATAAAAGGGACCTTTGGCTTGATTTTTTCTCTCCCTGATCATGAAATTTGATGATAAATTAATGATGAGGAAAATAATGTTATTGGTCAAGACCTATGATTTTAGATGAGAATAGTGTTAAAATAAGATCAAAATGAGATTAGGTATTTAAGATTTTTGAGGTACTTAAGGTGATCCTTTTCTTTATTAAACTAAATGGTAGTTGGTTTATTACTGCACTAGAAACAACTATAAATATTAGTTTATAGATTATATGCTGTTTATCGAGAATGAAATATTACAAATACTAAGCTATATAAGTTTTAACAAAGTATACAAATGGAATATTAGTTAGCATAATTATAAATGGATAATATAAGTTATCATAATTTGTTTTTCTATTGGTAAGAATAATATAGAATTGTTAACTGGATCCTAGATATCTTTAATTGTTTACTATTATAATCAGACTTAGTCTAAACAGCTTTTTAAAAATGGTATATTATTTTAACTGCATGCTGCTTATGGGGTGGGAACTAATTTTAGTCAGGTGTTTATATTAGTTGATAGTTTGATGTGTGTTTGTATTAGTGGAGGGATATAGATTTGTTGCTCTCATTATTGCATTGTAATAGATTTGTTGTTAGTGTGTTGTTTTGTTTTGTATTGTTATGGTATTGTTTTACTTTGTCTTTGATGTTTTGTTTTTCTTTATTATTTTATTAAAAAAGTAAAACAACAACAACAAACAACAACCACCACCACCACCACTGCTCAAGGCACCAGATTGGAAGGTAAGGAGGGTCAGCCTTGATTAATACTTGGGTGGGAGATCATCAGTGAATACCTGGTGCTGCAGGCTATATTTCAGAAAAAGGAACTGGCAAAATCACTTCTTGAGTATTCCTTGTCTAAGAAAGCACTATGAAATGTATGGGGTCCCCATAAATTGACAGGCAACTTATAGACACATATACATACAGACATATATGCAAATGCACTCACACAACAGACCCCAAAACAGGGAGGTAGAAAAGAACTCAATATGCCATGAACAGGGGGGGCCGAAGCTCACCCCCTCCAAAAAAAATGATCAAAATTAGACCAGCAAGTATCCTATGTAATTGAGCCCCCTCCAGAATTATCTATCAGAAATGTACGAAATAATGATTATTTTCCTATTGCTTTCATGGTATTCAAATTGCTTTTGTTGAACCATCAGCTGGACAACAATTATGACAGTGATGAATGCAATGTATTGTTTTTTCGTTGTTTTGTAAAGGCATACTTTCAGAAAGTCAACAACAGCAACAACAACAACAACAACAACGCAATAATAATGACCTGTCTGCCAGTGCTGAGCCTTCCCACACTAAAAAAAAGCTCTGGGATCTGTGAATACATCACAGTAGTCATTACATATGCTTCTTAGTACATTACTTTGTCCTCGCAGCAACATAGGTCAGAACAAGTGGAAAGTGCCAAACTCTTGACAGCTTTCAGCAATGAAAATGGCCAGTCTTCAAGTGGAAGCAATACCAAGATTTACTGTGGCTAACCTGAAACAAAACTTCACCAACTGAATGGGCAAACCAGTCTTTGAAGCTTCTGAGCAGAAAGTCCCAGTTGAAGAAATGGTCTAGAGATGAAGCTTTGGTCCAGGTCATAATAATAGGTTCTAAATGTAATAACTATATATTACTGAAGGGTGTTTGAATTGTTGTTTAACATAACTTAGGCCATTTCCACATGGGCTAATAGAAACAGTGCAGAGCGTCCTCCAGGGAGGACGTCTGCACCTGGGAGCGGACTGGGTCGGACCTACTTAACATAGATCTGCACCTCAGCCTGCTCCAGAATAACCCCAAGTGGTCCTCAAGCGTGCTTTTGAAAAACTGCTTAAAATAGGTCTTTCAAAAGCACAGAGCGCACCATTCCGTCCCCGCTCTCCAGTGCAGATTTGCAGGCTTTCACCAGTGCGAGCCTGCAATCTGCCGGGGGCGGGCTTTAGGCTGGCGAGATTCAGTGGTTGGTCGAGACCCTCGACCAACCGGAAGCCACCATTTTCGTCCCTGGAGCAGTGCGGAGCAACGTGCACGCACTGCTCTGGAGCAGCGCAGACCCGACCGGGGAGCCAAGAAGTCCAGTAAGTAGCAGCACAGGGCAATTCCTTCACCCCGTGCAGAAATGGCCATAGTCATATCTTTGAAATTATGGGATGCGTATGTGTGTTTATTGGGTGATGAGGAGCTGAGATTAATCTTAATTTTAAGGTATGAAATTATACGTAGTAGTTGGCTTCATGGGTACTGCCTCTCTGAAGGAGACTCGGTATTGTGATCCTATGCTGATACTACTTGTCTTAACAAAGACTGACTATTGTGGTCTGTTGGTGCTGATGCCCACCTAGAGGAGAAAGAAACTGGGCAAAGTATCTCCCCAAAATTCCTGTGCAGCTGAAGGAGAGAAGGGAGGAGAGAGAGGAGGAGAGGGTTTTTTTCTTAAGAGAAAAAGAAATTAAGGGGTGCATTATTGACCTCTCTGAAACAATGCTATTATCAGTATGACTGTGAAAACAGAATAGCCATTTACTTTCTAAACAATGAGACAGCAAATCAGAACGAGACTTTCATATATGGAAACCAAAACACTGTGATTTTTTTTTAACAGACTTTTTAATGCAAAGTTTAAATTTTATCTAAAATTTAATTATATTACTGATGGGTGAAAGACCCAGGATCATTTTTCACTACTGGACTCTCTCTTGTCAATCTTGGGTAAGAGAAAGAATTACTAGAGACAGGGCTTCATTAAGAAAGAAGCACTTGGCAACAGAGAGTTAGCCCCTGTGGGAGATGAAATATTTTCATTGCTTAGTTTTGACATGCGCATTCTCAGACAAATAAATGGGTCCTAGAACAAATCAATCCTGAAGCCTCCCTAAAAGCCAGGATGACTAAACTGGGGCCATTTCCACACTACACTCTTATAGCGTGATTACTCCACTTTCAACATCCTATGGAATCCTGGGGTTTGCAGTTTAGGGAAGGACCGGCCGGCCTCTCCCTAAACTGCAAACCCCAGGATTCCATAGGATGTTGAAAGTGGAATAATCACTCTATAAGAGTATAGTGCGGAAATGGCCTGAGACTTGTATTTTGGATTTATCATGAGAAGACATAACTTCCCAGAAAAAGACGATAATGCTTGGTAAGGTACAAAGCAGTAGGAAAAGCAGGAAAAGAAGAAGCCAACATTGCAGCTGAATAGACTCAATTAAGAAAGCCATGGACCTGAGTCTGCAAGATCTGAGCAGGGCTGTTGATGATAGGACAACTTGAAGGGTCTCTCATTTATAGGATCAACATAAGATGAAGTTGACATGACAGCAAATGGTCTTCAAATGGTTCTTCAATGGTTCTTCAAATGGTTCTTCATCTTCAAATGGTTCTTCCATAAAGGAATCTATCATCTTTTCATCTTTTTATATAATTCTTCAGTATATTGTTTCCATCATCTTTCTACTTCTCCTTGTTCATATAGTGTCTTCCCCTGCTGGTTGTATAGTATTGCTGCTCTTGATGTAAATTTACCCTTGATTTCTTTGATCTTGTAGAAGAGGTCTCTTGTTCTGCCTTGCTTCATCTTCTATTTCTCTGCATTGATTATTATAGTAGTTATCTTTTTGTCCTTGCACACAAGTCACTGAACAGTTGCACTCAAGGTTTTGACCCTATTTCTGTCCCTTTTACTTTTGCTTCTCATCTGTCATCCAGTAAGGTTTTTCTTTCATTTTAGCTGTAGATAAGAGTCTTTTTTGCATTCTTCCTTGACAATATCCCTGGCTTTGGTCCAGAGTTCTTCTGGCTTCCAGTCAATTAGGATTAATAGAGTAAATCTACTCTTTACATTATCTTTACATCTTATAGGGAGGTTTTTCAGGCTGTATGTTGGCATGATGATTGGTTTAGTATTCTTCTTTAGCTTTACTCTAGTTTTTCATAGTAGCAGTCCATGGTTTGTGCCACAATCTGCTCCTGTTTTTGTAGAAAGAATAGCACTTCTCCATCTTCTGATTTCTATATTGGCCATCAGGTGACATCTATGTATACAGTTGTCTCTTTCGCTGCTTGAAGAATGTGTTTGCAGTGAACAAACTGTTGGCCTCACCAAATTCTGTCAGTTGCTCTCCTGTTTCATTTCTTGATCCTAGGCGAAATTTTCCTATAATCTTTGATCCTGCTCTGTTTCCTATTTTTGCATTCCAATCACCTATGATTAACAAGAAATCCTGTTTTGGTGTGTGATAATTTCTTCCTGGATTCCACAATAGAATCTTTCAGTTTCTTTCTCATCTACTTTTGTACTTGGAGCATAAACTTGGATTATGCTTCTATTGATGGATTTTGCCTGAAGTCTTTATATTACTTGATTAGACTTTGTATGACTGCTTTTGGTACAACTCCCTTTACTATAAATGCCACCCCACTTTTTCTAAAATTTTCATTTCCTGAGTAAAACACTGTGTCATTACCTAGAGAGAGTGATCCACTATAGCTCACTCACACCAAGAATTACAATGCGTATAACCTCTATTTCTTGTTTTACAATAACTAGCTTCCCATGTTTCATGGCTCTCACACTTTCCTAGTGCTACCCGGTTATTTCTCTTCTATTGTAAATTATAAATGGAATCGGAATTAATTTTCCATAAGTTGTGGAGAAGGAGAAAGTACACTTATTTACAGCTAATTTACAGTGAATGCTTAGTTGTAAATGGCTGCTAAGTGAAAGTGGACTTTCCCCTTCTCTGGGGATGATAACAGGATAGGAAATTTCATATAGTGTCATTGATAGGGCCAGGTCAATGCTTAGTCAGGTTTAGATTTCAGTGTCACCTCAAACCTTTTAAAGGTTTGAGAAAGAATCATAGAATCACAGAACTGAAAGGAGCCATATGGGCCATCAGGTCCAACTGCCTGCTCAATGTAGGATCTCCAGCTAGAAAATTCCCAGCAGGTAACTGTCCAGCCTCTTTTTGAAGATGTCCAGAGAAGGAAACCCTGCCACTTTTCTAGGCAATTGGTTCCAATGTTACCACGGTTCTGGCATGCCCGGTGATAGCACTAGATATCGCCTTGATATCAAACTTATTTGGCCTTCACCTGACCTTTCTCTGCCACCCTGTTCCACGTGTTTGCAAGGGCCACCAGACAAGCACGTAAACAGGCGCGGCCGGTAATGGTTGGATATTCCAATCCCCACTTAGGCAGGCAGATTAATGCCACTCCGTTGCTTCAGGGACCATTTCTTGCAGACACACCTTGCTTAAGCGCAACTTACACAAAGACGCACGGCCCTGAGCTGGCACCCTCTCAATGCTGAGCCGTTTGCATACTAGCTACACTATTGTTATCCAGCACTAAGCTAATCATGTAAAACCTGACCTTTTTCAACGCTTTTGTTCCGCTCCAAATTTCCTTTGTTCTCACCGAGCATGGCATGGCGTGTAGGCACAATCCACCCTATAAAAACTCCCCGATTCCGAGCACACCTCAGATCACCCTAGACTTCCATCTAGCCTTGCTGCCACTCTGGCCAGTGAAGTTGTCCCCTCAGTTCCCAATAACTGAGTCTGCCTCTCTTCTTGGATCGCTCCTGTGTTTCATCCAGCCTTGCTGTCGGTTTGTCCAGAGAGCTCCCCTCAGCGAACTGCGCTGAGTTTTCTTCCCTGCAATCCTCCACTTTTCTCTAGGACTACAAGATAAGGTGTTGTATTGTTACCCTGTATGTTGGGGGTCCCGGGAGGAGCACCCAAATAACCAAATAAAAACACAAGTTGGGGAAATTTAGCTTGAACACTCTTTTGGCTAAATGAGAGGCAGGGTAACTTTAGCAAGGATCTTTAACCCTATGTCTACGGCTTCAGGTCAGAGAGCAAGCAGGCAAGTTTCAAAAGTAACAAAAATAACAGTTTTACTGAAAGATAAACAGCAAACAAAACAACACACACATACTAGCTAACTTTGAAGCAGAAATGGAGAGCTTAGGGATGGGTAATACGACACCTGGTCTCGTAGTCCTGGAGAGAAAGACAGGGTTCCAAGAAGGGAGGCAAGACTCAGTTATGGAGAACTGAGGGGAAAACTTCACTGGACAGAGCGGCAGGAAGGCGAGATGGAAGTCCGGAGTGATCCAAGGAACTCCCAAAAGTGGGGACCTTTTATAGGGTGGATTTTATCTACAGGCTATGTCATGCTCGGTGAGAACAAAGGAAATTTGGAGTTGGACGAAGGAGGTGGAGAAGGTCAAGTTTTGTATGATGGGTTTAGCTCTTAAGACAATAGTGTGGCCAGTTCGTTAATAGCCTGACATAAAGAAATGGCTTGGCTCTTGGCCATGCAGCTTTGTGTAGATCCGAGCCGAGCAGAGCCGGTTTGCAGGGAGGTTTTTCCCTGAAGCAACGGAGAGGCTTAAATTGCCTGCCTGAATGGGGTTTCGGAATGTACAAGCATTAACAGCCGCACCCGTACGTGCTCGTCCAGGGGACCTCTGCAAACCCGTGGAGCAGGGAGGCAGAGAAAGGTCAAGCCAAGGCCGAATTATTTGATATCAAAAAGGATATCTAGTGCTCTCACCAGACATATCATAACCGTGATAACAGTATCACCCATTCCCCCAAAAACTCCTATTTCTAATTTCCTAGTTAGCTGTGTGCTTGTGGTGTCTTTTCTGTTGTTTGTCTTTTAATAAAGCTATCATTTTTATCACTTTAAAAACTGTCTGACTGCTCTTCTGAGCTGACGCTGTATACATAGGGTTGCAAGATCCCTGCTAAGTTACCCTGCCTCTCGTTAGCTTAAGAGAGTGCTCAAGTTAATTTCCCCATCTTGTGTTTTTTTGGTTATTTGGGCATCCCTCCCAGGACCCCCACAATACAGGGTAACACCAATGCCAAACTGCTCTCTGTCAAGAAGTTTTTCTAATGTTCGATCAAAATCTACCCTACTGTAACTAAAAACCATTAGACCTAGTTCTACCCTCTGAGATAGCAGAGAACAAGTCAGTAGCTTCCTTTTTGTGATAGCCCTTGGGGTATTTAAAGAATGCAATCATGTCACTCCTCAATCTTCTCTTCTTCAGGTTGAACATACCCAGCATCTTTAATCTATCCTTATATGTTTTGTTCTCCATGCCTCTTATCATCCTCATTGCCCTTCTCTGAACTAGCTCCAACTTGTTTATATTGCTCCTAAAGTAAGGCATCCACAACTGAACACAGTACTCCAGATGAGGCTTGCCCAGCAAAGAATATAGTGAGACCTGAAATTATGCTTCTCAGGACTTGGAAATTATGCTTATATTAATGCAAGCTATGAGACCATTTGCCTTCCTTGCTACAGTATCACACTGTTTCTGTTTAGCTTATGGTAACAATAATTCCAAGGTCCTTTTCACGTATAGTACTGCTGAATCAAGTATCCCTCATCATGTATGTGTGCATTTGGTTTTTCTGGCCTAAGTGTAGAATTTTGTATTTGCCTGTACCACATTTTATTAATTTCAACCTCAGTTATTGAGGTTCTTTTGAATTCTGTTCCTATCTTCCAATGTGTTAGCTACTCCACCCAGTTTTGTATCATCTGCAAATTTGATAAGGATTCCCTCCAACCCACAGTCTAGACCATTGATAAAAATACTGAAAAAGTGTTGGCACCAGGACAGAACCCTGTGATATTCCATTCCTTCCAACATGAAGCACAGGCACTGATGACAACTCCTTGAGCACCATTTTCCAACCAATTATGGATCTATCTGATTATGTTTCCATCTATTGCATATTTGGCCTGTTTGCATATCATGGGAGACCTGGTCAAAAGCTTTGCTAAAATCCAGATGAATGACATCCATAGCATTCCCACCATTTACTGAACTAGGGACCTAATTAAAAAAAGATAAATGATTAGTTTGCCAGGATTTGTTATAATCTGTTCTAATATTTGTCATGGTATTGAGATGAAGCTGACGGGCCTGCAGTTTCCTGGATCTCTTTGAAGAAAGGAGCAATACTTCCTCATTTCCAGTCCTCTGGACCCTCAACCATTCTCCAAGATTTTTCAAAAATGATAGTAAGTGGTTCTACAAGTATGTCAGCAAGCTCCTTCAGTATTCTGGGATGCAGTTCATCTAGCCCTGCAGATCTGAACTCATTCAGGTTAACTAGATAATTTCTGACTAACTCCTTATCAATCTTGGTCTGCAACCTGGATTCTTTGCCAAGGTCATAGAATCATAGAATCATAGAATCATAGAGTTGGAAGAGACCCCAGGGGCCATCGAGTCCAACCCCCTGCTATGCAGGAACATCCATCAAAGCATCCCCAGCAGATGGCCATCCAGCCTCTGTTTAAAAGCCTCCAAAGAAGGAGATTCCACTACACTCCGAGGCAGCACATTCTACTGCCGGACAGCTCTGACCGTCACGAAGTTCCTCCTTAGGTTCAAGTGGAATCTCCTTTCCTGCAGATTGAATCTATTGCTCCTTGTCCTTGTCTCTGGAGCAGCAGAGAACAAGCCCGCTCCTTCCTCAACATGACATCCCTTCAAACATTTAAACATGGCTATCCTTCTCCCCTTAACCTTCTCTTCTGCAGACTAAATATACCCAACTCCCCAAGCCATTCTTCATAGGGCATGGCTTCCAGACCCTTAACCATTTTGGTCGCCCTCCTCTGGACATGTTCCAGCTTGTTGATGCATTGAAGCACATAGTTCACTTTAGTGGGGGGGGGGATTCAAGCAAAATATTAAGCTGTCCTGCCTTCCCATTGTGATAATTGCTCCTGGCTTGCCTAACCACTCTCAATTCATTTGAAGTGTGAGCTGTCCTTATGCTAATCCTGAAAGCTTGGGCTACATAACTAGTATTCTTCCTTAGTGATTCATCTTTCCCTCCATTCTTTATATATTCTCCTTTTTCCTTTTTTTTCCTCCTCAAGTTTACTGACTAGCCTTATGGACTATTTCCAAATGTTTCCCATTTTTCTTTTTCTAAGGAATTTTTTGTGATTGTGTTTTTAATAGTTCCTTCTTCATGAAACCCCACCCATGCTGGGTGTCTTCTTCCTTTCTCTAGTATTGGGATTCTGCCCAGTACTTTTCTGACTTTGATAAAATCAGCTTTCTTGAAATTCAAGGTCTATGTTTGACTATACTTTTTTTACCGTATTACAATTGTGAATTTTAGCATCACGTGGTCACTCCACCTTAAAATAACTATTTTGATTGCAGAGACAAACTCCCCTGCATTGATTAGGATTGTTACCACAGTTGCTAGCCCGGATTTGTGGGATATTAGATATCAATTTGATATCAATAATTCAGCCTTCTTTACCTATTCCTCTCCACATGCTGCAAGGCCCCGGGACAAGTTCGCAGACAGGCATGGCCACTAATCGCTGTAATATTCGAAACAAATACAGGCAGGCCAGAAATAGCCATCCCACTGCTTCAGGAGACCTCAAGGCAAGTACCCTCTTATGTATGCACACTACTTACAAAGAACTCCCTGCCCCAAGCAGGCAGCTTGATTAGACGAATACTCATCTGTCAAGCACTCTGCATTTGCATACTGGCTACTCTATTGATAATTCGGACTTAACTCAATCATGCTAAATTCTGACTTTTCGGAGGCTTTGTCTCCAGCCCGAAACGCACTGTTTTCCCCAAGTATGGACTAGCCTATGGCCACATTTTCCCCTATAAGAATCCCTGACTTTGAGAGCTTCCTCGGATCACTCCCAACTTCCATCCCGCCTTGCTGCCGCTTTGCTTGGTGAGCCTTCCCCTCAGTCCCATGTACTGAGAAACTTCATCTCTGCGAAATTCTGCTGCAGACTACCCGGGCTTCAGGACAGGTGTAGTATTACCCAAACCAACAACCTCCTCTAAAAATCCCTCTGTCCTACTCCAACCTTTATTTCTCTAGTTATCTGTGTGAGTGTGCTGCATGCACTGTTTGATTGTATTTTAATAAAAACAACAATTATTATTTCACTTCTGTTTGCTCCTTGACTTGGCCTGACCCTGTAGACATTGGGTAAAAGGTCTCGCTCCATTGCCCTGCCTCTCATATTGCTGGCTTGTGCTCTTTGACTAATTTCTCCAACTTGTATAATTTGAAGCGAACTTATGTGTCCCTCACAGGAGCCCCAGAAATCAGGGTAACAGAGTGGTGGAGCAACGCAGGCAACTCCTGTACCCCTAATTTGAGTAGGAGTCATGAACCTTCTCAAATTAGGCTGGTATAGACTTAGATGATGGCCGGTCAAGTTGCTAGAACTCTCTTAGGCAGGAACACGTGTGTGTGTGTGAAATCTGTGTGTGAAATCTCCAGGAGCTACTCTATCTGGTCTGGAAATCTGCTCCCCTTTCTTGCTTGCTTTGTGTATGTCAGCCGCCCCAGCATGGTCACTGCTGGCCCAATGCTGGCCATTGTCCGATAGCAAGGGGTGTTCACAAGCTGTCCTGGGAATCACATCCCTAACTTGGGGTCTATCGTGGGCTGGGATCTGAAGCGCTAGGGCGTTAGGAATAGTCCACACGCACTCAACATGTTAGTGGCAAGGCAAAAGCATTTAGGGAAGAAAATCCCCCCCCAGAGTAGAACACAGGTGCGTCCCATTTGTTGTAGTGAAAGCGAGGGTGCATCCCAGCTGTTTAAATTTCTGCTAGCAAAGTAGGTGTGGGTGGTGATTGCCAACCTAGCGTAGGGTTTTCCAAGGTTTAGCCTGAGGTGTAGGAAGGCGCCCCTCACCCAAAAAACTGTTAGGGATGGTTCAGCTTTGGTTCCTTGCCCCTTTTTCCCCGCTGCTTGGCCAGGCAGCGCTGTAAGTTCCTCTGGGTTCGTCTCCTCCCCTTCAGTGGCAGGCAGAGTACTCCTGAAGGTTTCCCCAGAGTCTAGGTGACTCTCCCTTTCCCTGAACCATTTCCTCGTCCTTTTGTCCCTAAGCTGTCAAGGTGGAAGGCCAGGCTTAGGCGTACAAAAGTGACCCTTGTTAGGCAGGCTGGAGTTAGGTTCCGTTCCCACTTCCCTAACGAAGTTCCACAGAGTTCATTTCCCTAAAATCCCCCAGGGGTCTCGGTGATCCTACCCTTCCCTCCAGATCCTAGTCCTTTCTGTATTAGGTAGAGATGTCCGAGACTAAGGTTGCCGTGAAAGACCTCATGTTAGAGAGGGAGGACAAGGGCAAGCTTGAGAAGTGGGCCCTCAGCAAAGGGAAATGTCCTTGGAAGGAGTCTAGCTTCCAAATGGCAGATCCCTTTGCCACGCTAAGGGAGGTGTACGCTCAGGCGTGCCAGTCAAAGAACCCATTCGGGCCATCAAAGGATGCTTTGGCTGCCTGGGAACTTTGGCTGACCGCCAGAGATGCCTCAAAAGCCCTGGTTGAGACCAGAGATAAGTTAGGAGAGGTAGAGAAGGAGAATGCCCAGCTTCATGCCGAGATGGAGGCCCTGCGCGCGAACAAGGTAATGTTTGCGTCTGTTGCGCAGGCCACCTCACAGAAACTGAGTGCTGCGACCTTGCAGGCTCAGACATGGGAGGAGAAGGCTCATGTCTTAGAGGTTGAGCTTGCTCATGCCAGGTCTGCAGCCAAGTTTATGGTGGGCCAAGTGAAGGAACAGCATGAGGATGTCAGTCATGAGGCTTGCCATAAACAGATTGAGGTGCTGGAGAGTCAGCTCCACACTCCCAGAGCATTGATATCTGCAGTGTGCCCTGAACTTCTCCCCTCATTCACCCACGAGGAGCTGCTGCCAGAGGACACTTGGGCCACCCTTCCCCACAACCCAGACTGGAGCGACCACAGGGTCCCAGTCCGCCCAGTAGAGACCCATTCCGTGACTAAAAGGATAGCCCCCACAGGAGTGGGAGGTGCAGCTAGAGCAGAGGTGCGGGAGACCCAAGAAATTGAGACGAGTGCCCCCTGGAGAGCCACCAAGGCCAAGGCCATAGCTGACCAGCTTGGCTCCTTAAACAAGTCCACCAGGATCATGTGGTTAAACACAGTGATCCACTCTCACCCAACAGCCAACGGCCAGGAGTTAACACAGCTGGCCAGGCTTTGCATGTCACCTACAGAACTCCCTACACTGGAATCAGCCATAGCGGCTCAAGGCTTAGTGAGATTCGAGGCCCACGACTGGATGAGGGAGGTGATAAGGATTTGTGGCCAGGACAAAGCGCTAGTGTGTTGTACGTCATGGAGCAACAGGGTCCTCGAGAGAACAACTCCTAGCCATCTTAGCGGAGAAGGTTCCCTTGGCCCCGGGAGGGTACAACTTCAATCATGTTGAATTCAAGACTCTCCTTTACGGGGGTCTGAATCATGAGACGAAGATGGCCCTAGGCTTAGTGGACCCTGCAATGACAGGCTGGGAGGAAATTGGGAACAACCTCCGGTGGGTCACTGACCTGCTGCATGAGGCTAGTTCTCTGAAGCCTCTCACCAAGCAGCATAGACGTGACGCCGGGAATTGGGAGCCCATACAGGAGGTGATATACTCCAACTATGGACCTCATTCCCAGCACAGAAAGAGAGCTCTGAATTCTGTTCCAAAGGGAAATTGGAATTTGCGGCCTCCTCTCAGACAGGACAATAGGCAGTGGCAAGCTAGGGATTCCCGCAGTCAGCCCGGCAAGGCACGGAACTCCTCTCAGCCACCCTCTGCCCCAAAACAGACCTCAGATTCGAGCTCTCCCAGGGAGACGTCTGGAGGGTACGACCCTATGACCCAGATGTACTCCTCTGATAGAGTAAGAATCTGGGGCATGCTCAGCAAGTTTGGACTGGACATGAGCCAGTTCTACAAGAGGCCAACATCTGAGCTTTTGGAAGCTCTGGAAAAGCAGCTTCAGGTGGAAGGTAAACAGCCAGTCAATGCCATGACCAACGGCCCTCCTCCAGCTGGATACTATCCTAGCCTGGACCTGCAGGAATAAGAATGCCCCCGGTCCAGGAAGCTTCCCCGTAACGTTGTGGCTAGGTTGAAGCCAGACAAATGGGGAAAGTTCTGGATGAAGGCAGGCATTGGGACCGAGAGGGACAAGACTCCTGCCATCCTGCTTGTGGATTCTGGTGTGGCACTGAATGTGCTGCACCCTAAGTTAGTGAGACACAGTGAGCCTACCCCAGAGAAGGTCCAGTTGTCTGGATATGGAGGGGGGACACCTAGCTACTGCATGGAAGAACATCCCAATAGCCATAGACACGTTCCATTTTAAACTGTGGGCTTGTGAGAACCGTGAGGAAGACGAAGGTCTTTTAGGCATCAGATTCCTCTGGGGAAATAAGCTTACAGTGAACTATGTGAATGGGTTTTTATGGCAATTGGACCAAGTACCCTTAGAGATCTCCGCAGTACACTGCTGTGCTGCCATTAAAGCCCCTGCCCCTGTACAGAGTGTTGCTAGCGACCCGTGGGTACAGGCTTTTCCTGAAGTTTGGATTAGAGACAAAAGTGAGTGTGGCAAGGTGAAAGGTGCTTGCATGTTAATCGAGGGCAAGGACCCCCCGCCACAAAAGCAAAAGCAGTACAAGTATCCTGCAGAAGCGGAGGAAGGTATAGGGAAGATGATTGAAGGTCTTGTCCAATGGGATGTTGTCATTCCTATGCAGTCTATCTGCAACGCACGCTTGTGCCCAGTGCTTAAGGTTGACGGTAAAATGTGGCAAATGACGGTGGACTTTTGAGCCCTGTACTCTGTCACTCCTCCCGTTGCACCAGTTGTGGCCAAATACAATGAGATTTTGTCTGCGATTGCGGCTGGGGCCAAGTATTACAGCGTGTTGGATTTGGCTAACGCCTTTCATTCAATACCGCTGGACGAAGAGTGCTGGTATAAGTTCGCCTTCACATTCCGAGGGCAACAGTACATCTTCAAAAGAATGCCCTAAGGTTTCCATTCAAGCCCTAGCATCTGCCACATGCATGTGGTCAAAATGTGGACTAGGCTGCAGCCAGCCTCACAAGCCCACGTTTTATCCTACGTGGATGACATCCTCATCCATTCTGATTCGGAAGAGAAAACTAGAGACATCACCCACGAAGTACTGCCCATTCTTAGAGACACCGGTTTCAAGGCCAGTAGAGAAAAAGCACAGTTGGTGACTGCGGAGGTCAAATACCTAGGACTTTGCTAAGGCACAGAAGGGCGCATGCCTGATGCCGAAAGGGTCGAGGTAATTTCCAAATTACCTGCCCCCATGGACATGCATTCACTCCCCTCGCTCCTGGAAACCTTCAATTTCTTCAGGGATTTTATTGAGTCTTTCGCCTCCAAGGCAAAGCCTCTGTATGCCCTGTTGAAAAGAATGCCCAGTGGGAATGGGGAGATGCACAGCAGCAGGCATTCACCCAGCTCAAGGAAGATCTGATGAAAGCACCACCCTTGGTGCACCCAAACATGTCCTCTGTTACCCTGTTCTCTAGGGGTCCCGGGAGGGGACCCAAATAACCAAATGCAAACACAAGATAGGGAAATTAACTGGAGCACTATCGTAAGCTAGCGAGAGGCAGGGTAACTTAGCAGGTTTTAAAACGGTAAAATGATATCTTTATTAAAGGACAGACAACAGAAAAACCACAAACACACAGTTAGCTAGGAATGAGAAATAAGAGTTTCGGGGGAAATGGGCGATATGACACCTTTTCTTGTAGTCCTAAAGAGATTGAGGATTGCAGGGAAGAAAGCTCAGGGTGGCTTGCTGAGGGGACAACTCGCTGGACACAGTGGCAGCAGGGCTGGATGGAACTCAGGAGCGATCCGAGGAGGACTCAGGATCGGGAAGTTTTTATAGGGTGAATTATGCCTACAGACCATACCATACTCGGTGAGAACAATGAGAGTTTGGAGCGGGACAAAGCTTTGGGAAAGGTCAAGTTTTACATGATCAGCTTAGTGCAGGTTTAACAATAGTGTAGCTAGTATGCAAATAGCTTGTCATTGTAAGACCGTCGGCTCGAGGCCGGGCGTCTTTGTCTAGAGTAGCGCTTAAGCAATGGGTGTCTGCAAGAGAGGTCCCTGAAGCAACGGAGTGGCGTTAATCTGCCTGCCTAGGTGGAGAATGGAATGTCCAACACTTACCGGCCACTCCTGTGTACGTGCTTGTCCGGTGGCCTCACAAACACGTGGAGCGGGGTGGCAGAGAGAGGTCAAATAATTTGATATCAAAAGAGATATCTAGTGCTATCGCCGGGTAGGCCTGAACCATAGTAACACCTCATACAACTAGCCACCTCAGATAGGAGTATAGGAGCAGTTCTATCACAGCAATTGAATGGTACTCAGCATGTTATAGTGTATGCCTCCCGCAATTTGAGCCCACATGAGACTAAATTTACACCCTGCAAGAAAACCTGCCCGGCACTAATCTGGGCTCTAACACACTGGGAATTCATGATCAGAGGCGCCCGTGTGATTGTCCAGACCCTCCCCACACACTGCTTAAGTACATTCTGTCTGGAAAAGTCCAGAATGGCCAGGTATCCAATGCCAGAATAGCCAAACAGACTGTTCCCTTGGTGTCACGTGGGGTGGATTTTCAAAAGCAGCCACAAGATCCGCCAGCTTCCTGTGGTCTAGTAGTGACCGGAGCCACACATGAGTGTCCTTTGCCACCATTGCATAAGACCAATTGGCCAGCTGAGTGTGGAGGTTCTCTTGAAGAGGCTCAATTGCAAGGCTTTGTTTGTTGGTTTTGTGATGGTTCCTCCATGCACATGGACGGTAGCCCATGGATAGGCTATGGAGCGATCCGAGTTACAGATTCCTTCACCCTACAGGGGAACGCCAGGGCCACTCCAGCCAAGCAGTGGAAGTAGAAGCTCTAAACTCTATCTTAGAGCACGAACCGCTTGACTGCCCATTAGCCATCTACACTGACTCAGGTTGGACTGCAAAAGCAGCCAGTGTGTGGCTTCCAATCTGGATTCAAAATGACTTAAAAACTGCAGATGGGAAACCCATCACTCATCTGGATAAATGGGTTAGTCTTGCTGCCCAAATTGAGGAAAGAACTGCCCCTACATGGGTTACGCATGTCCAAGGGCATCAAAAGTAAGGCACGGCTTCTTGTATTTGGAATAACCAAGCCGATACTCTTGCTAGGGACGCTGCTTTGCAAGATGATGGGGCTCCCGTTGCCGCCATCAATGTCAACCTGAAGCAGCTGCTGCTCTCTCCAATGTTTGATTTGGGCACCTTTCAGAAGGGTGACCCCGAAATTGCTGAGCTGGCCAGAAACGGCTCTGACGAGTCTGGCCACTTTAAAATAGAACAGTTAGATGGTGTGTTCTGGGCAATTGATTCCAGTGGCCAGCGCCATTGGATTGTGCCCAGAGACTTGAGAGGTGATGTAGTCCAGTTTGTCTACGAGCAGGGACACCGCGGACGCGGAGTCACGTTAGATCGAGTGAAGGAAACTGGTTGGTGGCCCCAGATGAAGGAAGATGTTAACCAATGGGTTGACAATTGCTTATCTTGTGCCATGGTCATTGCTGACCCCACCGGACCCAAAGCTCCCATCCAGCATCAGGGGATTGAGGGTCCGTGGACCCGGATCCAAATTGATTTCATAGGTCCTCTGCCTCCCACACCTAGAGGGAACAAGTACTGTTTGACAGTAGATTGATCCCTTTAGCAAATGGGTTGAGGCTTTTCCTTGCAGAGATAATACAGCCAGTACAGCTGCACGGCTGCTGTTCAACAATGTCTGGGCTCGCTGGGGCATGTCATGTGACCTGGACTCAGACCTCGGAGTACATTTCACTGGGGAGTGTAGGGCACTGGGCATACGCTAGCGATTCCACATTGCACATCACCCGCAAAGCTCCGGGCAGATTGAACGTACCAATCGTTCTTTGAAGGAGGCACTCCGGAAGGTTGTGCACTCCTCGGGAAAGGATTGGGACACCAAGCTGCCCATCAGCTTGATGGCATTCAGAGGCACTGTGGCATCACATGGTTTTATGCCACACATGGTTATGACAGGGTGTAAAATGATGTTACCCGAGGCCTTCTGGATCGACACCAGCCTTTCATCAAATTTGGAACCTGTTGTTCTGAACAATGAGTGGGTGAAGAATCTGATCCAACATATAGGACAGGTACATAGGCAGGTAGCAGCCCAGCTGGGCAAGAACGTGCAGAAAATGGACAAGAGATTGGGATGGGTTCATCATCCATGCCAGTGGGAAGAGGGGCAGCTGGTTCTGTATAGAAACTTCTATCGGGACAAGCACTCTCTTGCTGCTAACTGGGTGGGTCCTGTCCCCATTGTGAAGAGGATTTCTCCTGCGATCTACCAGGTCTGCATACCTAGGAAGAAGGGAGATTGGTTTAAGTTCTTTCACGTCTCCCAACTGAAAGAATGGAAGGGTCAGCCGGTTGATCCTGCCTCTGTGGTAATCCCCCGAGTCGGAAGATTCCGGTGCCCAAGAGCCCAATGTGTCCAGTAATTTGTCAGACTTCCTTGAGTCACAAGGAAGTGCCAGCCGTTAATTTGTCTGAGATGTTTGTCTCCATTTACAAGACTTTTGACAATGGTAAAATTGGCATTGTCTGAACGGGTGGAGAGAAGTGGCAACCTCTCCGACTTCCCGATTATGTAAATAGTTCCTGTTTGGATTTGTACTTGTGTAGTTTAGGATAAGTAGTGACGGACTCCCCTATCTGTGTTCCCTACAGGGAGACGGAATGGGACCGTTCACATGGATTCTGGTGTTGTTTTCGCTGTTTGAATGTATCCTCGGAGCCTCACCAGAATATACCACCCATTTCATCACAGATTGGCAATATAACATGCAGACAGTATGCCATTGGAATCTGTATCCAAAGGCAGAAGCCCTGCTACACAAGTCTCAGTTGTTGCCATGGTTCCAAAAATGATACCCCTTTGAAGTATTCACACAGCTTCAGGTATGCCCTAGAAACAGAATCAGTTCAGGTGTGAGAATGGCTGTTGCAAACAACGATGCCAAGCTCTATACAGAAATGGCAGGAACCACTGCTCCTCTGACCATTAAAATGGTCTGGAGCACTCACCGCAACACTTCACTGTTTGTAATTAGGTTCACATATGATGATTGTCACCCAGCATGGGAATGGTAAATCTTTCTATTCACTTGCCAAAACTTCACCCGAACTCCGACAGGCTGCAAATTCTCCTGTGGGAAAATGTGGTGCCCTGACACTCCTGTCTACTCTCCTCCGTCTGATAGCCTACCAGCCATGTATGTGGGTAGCTCCGTAGTCCAGAAAGATATTGATATGATCGCTTACTCAAATGCCCAACCCATTGTCACCACAATGGTCCTAAATTTCACTGTTGTTAACATTTCAAAGGTTATCCCTGCCTGCCAGCCTTATCTAAAGTTAGCATGGACTCAGTGGGAGCACTGGGGAAAGTGGTGGCTGTTGTTTTCCCACCCACACACTTGCCCTAAGTGATTCCTCTTAGGAGGAATTGGGACTGGCGGCGCAATTCTTAATGCAATGGACAATGAGGTATTGGCGAACAAATTAGGCATGATTGGCTCCAAGACAAAAGAAATTGGTGTATCCTCCACCGCTGGTTTAACTAACTTGGCGAGAGGAATGGATTTGATTAGTCAATTATTACCGCAATGGGTTGGCTCTGAGAGAGATATAATACCCAACCTTGGTCGTGTTTTAAAAACCACGACTCACAACATGTCAGTTGCTATTCAGTGTACGCAACTGCAAAGCAACATATTCACCTTTGCCGCTCAGGTGATTCAGGCCAGCCTCATGGGATTAATGCACCCGGAGATTCTGAGCTTGTTAAGAGAGCGATATCCAGAATCGCTGGAACACCCTGCTGCTTTGGCACAAATATGGCATGCCACTTGGGAGAGCCTAACTCTCAAGGTGGAAGTCGTACATGAGAGGATTCTGGATTCGGTAAGTTTACATTCATTATCCCATCTAGGACTCCCTTTTATAGCTGCCAATGCCACCTTGCTACCCCGACAAATGTACCATTGGTCCAATGGTACACACTCATTTGATCTATCCAGTTGTTTATTTCACCACCATTGGATACAATGCTTTCGAAATATTGACAGTTTGAGTTATGGTAACATCTCCAAATATGTTGTAGTCCCAGTCAATTACACAGTCATGGCCCAAATGTGACTGTACTGCCTAGTGGTGCAACTGTAAGACTCAACCACACCGCCAGCAACCCTTGCTTTTGTTCTCAGCACATCCAGGATTGTTTTGGTAAAGACTTCTATCTCTGGCAGGAGATAAGAGATTATATTTTAGAGAATGGAGATGTGCCCATGGAATCCAAACTAGTCGGATTCTACCTTGAAGACAAGATCCCCGTGTCTACACGGCTACGGAATCTCTCCCACCTAGCCAAAAGAGTACTGGAGGTTTTGCACTCCCTCCACCAGATTGCCTTGACAGTTAATCACTCGGCCAACGTAATCATTGAACCATCTGAAGATTTGGAAACCACCTCACAACAATCCTGGTGGGACACCTTCACTTAGTCATCCACAGGGCAAGCAATCGCCCACTTCGCCTTGCACCCTCTAATTATCTTAGTCGTGTTTCAGATCATACTTGCCATATACTTAATTGGGCTTGCACTGTGGGTCAAGAAACAGATTTTCCAGCTGCAAGCTGGCCGGTTTTATTGAGAGCTCCAAGGCTCATAATGTGTAAATAGTTTATTGTTAGTGTGAAGTGTTTTGATCTTGACGTCCTGCTTGGTTTCAAAAGCCTATCCGAAGGTGACCAATCTTCAGGCCTGCCTCAGAGTCCAGCTTTCTGAGGTAGGGAAGTTGCTTATTCGGAGCCTACATCAAGCCATCAGTACCGTACCAGCAATGGCCCCAAGTCCTCGGGTTTAAATCATCAGGCTTGGAGCTCCAGCTCTGGGTCTGAGCGAAGGGGGTGCTATCACAGTTATGATATGTCTGGTGAGAGCACTAGAGATCCTTTTGATATCAAATAATTTGGCCTTTACTTGACCTTTCTCTGCCACCCTACTCCACGTGTTTGCAGAGGTCCACCGGACAAGCACATATTGGGCACGGTCGTTAATGGTTGTACATTCCAAACCCCATTCAGGCAGGCAACTTAAGCCTCTCCGATGCTTCAGGGAAAAACCCTCTTGCAAACCGGCCTTGCTCAGCGCGAATCCCTACAAAGATGCATGGCCAAGTGCCAAGCCATTCCTTTATGTTGGGCCATCAGCATACTGGCCATACTATTGTCATCCAGAGCTAAGCTCATCATGTAAAACCTGACCTTTTCCAACTCCTTTGTCCAGCTCCAAAATTCCTTTGTTCTCACCGACCATGGCATAGCCTGTAGGTAAAATCCACCCTATAAAAAGTCCCCATTTTTGGGAGCACTTTGGATCACCCTGGACTTCCATCTAGCCTTGCTGCCGCTCTGTCCAGTGAAGTTTTCCCCTCAGTTCCCAATAACTGAGTCTGCCTCCCTTTTCGGACTGCTTGGAACACTTTGGACTTCCATCCCGCCTTGCTGTCGGTTTGTCCAGTGAACTCCCTTAAGCAAACCACACTGAGATTTCTTCCCTGCAACCTCCTCTTCTCTCCAGGACTACGAGACCAGGTGTCGTATTACCCATTCCCCAAAGCTCTCCATTTCTATTTCTCAGTTAGATAGTGTATGCTGTGTCTTTTATGTTGTTTGCTCTCAATAAATGTTATTTTTGTTACTTTAAAACTTGTCTGGCTACGCTCTCTGACCTGAAGCCGTAGACATAGGGTTAAAGATCCTAGCTAAAGTTACCCTGCCTCTTGTTAGTTTAAGAGAGTGCTCGAGCTTAATTTCCCCATCTTGTGCTTTTATTTGGTTATTTGGGCGCCCCTCCCGGGACCCCCAATATACAGGGTAATAGGGGGACCGCAGCGAACATCCGCCATGTGGAAATCCATCCTGTTAGGAGGATCTGCATGTACATACCTGTGTTAACAGCTAGCTTTTCAAGCTGGCTTTTATTTTGAACATCAGGCCAGGCATGGTCACTTTGGCATGGCTTCTCATTGGGAAAGCGGCCTCTCAGACCGATGGATGGATGGGGGCTCCGAATCAGCAGCCTCGCTGCCTTCTTGGCCTTCCTACGGCCAATACTACTCTATTCTTGGGAGCTATTTAAATTCTCACTCCATCTAATATTTTTTGGATATAGTGAAACAAAACTGAGCTCCCATCAGACTCTGAGCCAGTAATTTGCATTTACTTTATACACTGGTTACTAACATTGTCTGTTTTTTGCAAAATAGCCACAGGTTGACAGCTCCAGAGAACCGGGACGACCCCCGGACCTGACCATCACCCCCAGGTACCGTGGAGGGGGGGTGAAGAAGAAAAACCACAGCTCCAACTGGGAGCCAGTCCAAGGAGATGCCCGATCCCTCTGCTGCAGCTGTGGGACCATGGGGGGGAGGGTGATCCAAACACCCTCTGACGGAGATAAAGACCGTTTTTGCCAAAGACTCTGATTTAAAGGACTTTTGCCTTTCGAATGGACTATTCCTCCTGCAAAGATCTGCAAGATGCAAGCAGCGGATAGTTAGCTTTCACTTGTTAGTTAGTCTGCAAGATTGGATACATTGTAACTTTCATCATTTTGCTTTGCTCGGTGCTGCAGTGCCTCATTGGAAGGAACGCTTTTGCTTCCAAGTTCAACGGTTTTGCATTATGCCATTTACCGTGATTGCTTATTTACTGACAGTTCTCTATTGATGGGACAATTTAATACTGATTATTGCTAATTGACATTTGTGTGAATGTGTTTAGGTTTAGGTTTTAGATAGGAATGTATTTATAAGATAGAAACCCTTCGTGTTTCCCGCAAAATTCCCTTTGCCTATGGAGAAATACTACTTCTAGCCTGTAGACCCCTATTTGGTGCTAAAATTGCTTTGAAATGTTTAATTGGAAAATGCTCGATATTGTCCCAAATCACCCATTTTCAGGGGGGATTGTTACTGCAGTTGCTAGCCTGGATTTGAGGGGTATTAGATATCACTTTGATATCAATAATTCGGCCTTCTTTACCTATTCCTCTCAACATGCTGCGAGGCCCCCGGACAAGCTCACAGACAGGTACGGCCGCTAATCGCGGTAATATTCCAAACAAATACAGGCAGGCCAGAAATAGCCATCCCGCTGCTTCAGGAGACCTCAAGGCAAGTATTATGTATGCACGCTACTTACAAAGAACTCCCTGCCCTGAGCAGGCAGCTTGATTAGACGAATACTCATCTGTCGAGCACCCTGCGTTTGCATACTTGCTACTCTATTGATAATTTGGACTTAACTCAATCATGCTAAATTCTGACTTTTCGGAGGCTTTGTCTCCAGCCTGAAACTCATTGTTTTCCCGAAGTACAGACTAGCCTATGGCCACATTTTCCCCTATAAGAATCCCTGACTTTGAGAGCTTCCTCGGATCACTCCCGACTTCCACCCCACCTTGCTGCCGCTTTGCTTGGTGAGCCTTCCCTTCAGTCCCACATACTGAGAAACTTCATCTCTATGAACTTCTGCTGCAGACTACCCGGGCTTCAGGACAGGTGTAGTATTACCCAAACCAACAACCTCCTCTAAAAATCCCTCTATCCCACTCCAACCTTTATTTCTCTAGTTATCTGTGTGAGTGTGCTGCATACACTGTTTGATTGTATTTTAATAAAAACAACAATTATTATTTCACTTCTGTTTGCTCCTTGATTCAGCCTGACCCTGTAGACATTGGGTAAAAGATCTCGCTCCTTTGCCCTAGCTTGTGCTCTTTGAATAATTTCCCCAACTTGTATAATTTGGAGCACACTTAGGTGTCCCTCACGGGACCCCCAGAAATCAGGGTAACAGGATCAAGTCCAGGATTTTTGATCCCCTTGTTTCTTACTCCACCTTTTGAAAGAGGGAATTACCTACAAAGCATATTAGGATTTGTTGGAGACCCTATACTTAGGAGAGCTAGTATCCCATCTCATATAAGAATAACTGAAGTCCCAAATAGCTACCAGTCATTGCTTCTCAGAAATTTCTGAGATTTGTTTCTGAAACACATCATCCATAATCTTATCTTGATTTGGTAGCCTGTAGTAAACCTCTCCTACATTTTTTAAAAAATTTATTTCTCCACTTCCAGAGGTGAGAACAGAAGATGAGCTGTGTCTGAGAAGACATCCTTGACTGAGTGTTTTTTACAAGCTTCTGGGGCTGTGTTTGTTTGTTTGCCTGTTTGCTCTGTCTATGTGCTCTCCGTGAGCACATGGTCTAACTGACTAGCTAGGGGGAGGAGCTATCAGCTCTTTATAACTTCTCCCAGCAGCGACAGCCTTCAGCACGTGCACTCATGCACTTTGGTTTTACAAGTTTAGCAAGATTTTATTGCTTCTTGGGTTGAATATCTCCTAAGGCAGTCTGCCTGACCACAACATCCAGGTTGGTTGGACAGCTTGAGGGAGGAACTAGAACCACTGTACAATTGCACCCTCAGTCCTGGTAGTTTGACAATAAGAACTTGGCAAACAGAACTTGGCAAACAGGTAGTTTGACAATAAGAACTTGGCAAACCAGGGGAATTTGAAGACTAAGCCCAGTTTTACTTTTTCTAAATTGACTGTCTAGATTATCAAGTACGGAGGGTAGGAGAACTGCTGCAGTCACCTGCAACGCCTGTGGCATGTTTCTTTTTTTGCTGCAAGATGTCATTGGGTACACCTGCAACAAATGCAAGCTGGTGGCCCTCTTGGAGGAGAAGGTTCACCAGCTGGAGGGCTGGGTTTCTAATCTTCGCGTTATTAGAGAGGGTGAGGAGTTCTTGGATAGGGTGGAGAGGACCTTCTTGAAGATGGAATACACCAAGGAGCAGCGGACGAGGAAGTTGGTTCACGAAACCAGGGGACAGATGCTTGGAGGAATGTGACATGGAGAAGTAGAAGGGCCAGGTACCAAACAGAGACTCTTGTGCTACAGAATCACTTCCAAGTTCTCGATCTTATCAATGATGAAGTGGAACAGCAGGAAGAAGTAATGGAACAGCAGAAGGAAGTAATGGAATGTCACCAAGAGGAAATTGAACGTCAGCAACAGGAACTCCAACACTAGCAAGTTGAAATCCAACAGCAGCAGGATCAACAGTCTCAGCCTAAGCAAAATGTCCAGACAGCCATGGAAGAATCGGCTCATTGAGTAACCCCAAATGAACCTCAGGGGAGAAAAATTCTGGTGGTTGGGGACTCCTTGCTGAGAGGAACGGAACTGACAATTTGCAACCTGGACAGGATCAATTGCATTGTGTGCTGTCTCCCCAGGAACAAAATCAACGACGTAACAGAGAGGCTAACAAGACTGGTCAATCCCACTGACCGTAACTTCCTCCTTTTGGTTCACATTGGAACCAATGACACTGCGAGGTACAGCTTTCACTGCATCACAAAGGATTATGAAAGTATAGGTAGGAAGCTGAAGGACCTTGGTGCACAGGTTGTCATTTCGTCTCTCTCCCTGTGGAAGGACATAGCCCACGATGGGGGAGAAGAGTAGTGGAAGTCAACAACAGGCCCCACAGGTGATGCTGCTGGGAGCGATTTGAGGTTTTGGATCATGGTCTTCATTTTCATGAAGATGGTCTTTTGGCAATGCATGGTCTGCACCTCATGACTGTTGACAGCAACGTTTTTGCTAACAGTCTTGCAAAGCAGATCAGGAAATCTTTAAACTGAGTTTGGCTGGGGAGGGAGACATTATTATTAAGGGCAAGGATTCAGTGAGTGCTGCGAAAAATAGCCTGAATGATATAGATAGAGCAGGCCAAGCAGTACTAGAGACCAACAGTGGGAGGAAAAGTAACTTTAGTACAGAACTTCTGGGAAGGGCATATAGTCTTAAGTATCTCTACACTAATGCACAGAGCATGGGAAACAAGCAAGATGAACTCAAACTCTTAATACAACAAAATAAATATGATTTAATAGGCATCACTGAAATGTGGTGGGATGAGTCCCATGATTAGAATGTAGGAATAGGGAGTATAACCTATTTCACAGAAATAGATCAAACAAGAAAGCAGGAGATCCATGACTTAAATCCAGGAAGCCAGGTCAAGAGCATCTGGGTAAGAATTAAGGGAGCGAGAAACAATAGGGATGTGATTGTGGGGGTTTGCTACAGGTGTCAGGAACAGAATCCACACGCAAATAGTACAATGCACATAGTACTATTTATTTGGAGTGAAGTACATTTAATGACTTTAGTGCAAAGACTGAAGGAAAGCGAAAGTGATTGAGCTTAAGATCCCCTGAGGCCCCTCCCTCATCTGAAGTCCCTGGGAATCTGGCTGCTGTTATCAGTGCATTCCATTCCAGTACCAAGTAGTGTTTACCTAATGGTTCTCAGCTACATCTACTACATACTACATAGCCCATTAACATATCATGGAGGGTAACCTGACATCCTGCCCTTCCCTAAAAGAAAAAAACATATGTGAAACAGGTGTGTGAATGACAGTATCAAGGCAGGGAAGATTTAGTAAGGTGAGTTTTGTGAAAGGAGGCAACAAGTTCAGGAGCAAAAACATCACTTGCAGGGACCCATTCATCCAACTGAGGCAGGAAGCTCTTCCAGAGGATCAAGTATGGAAGCCAGCCCTTCTCGATCCTGGAATTGAGGATCTTGGATACCTCGGTGAGGCCAGAGTCATTTGGAGAATAGTCCGAAGAAGGGGCTGGTTTCAGTAAGCTGCAATGAAAAACAGGGCAAATCAGTTTGTACTTAGGAGGCAATGAGAGTTTGAGAGTTACGTCATTCACAACTTTTTGATAGGAAAGGGGCAAATGAATTTAAGAAAAAGTTTTTTATATGGGCCCTCAAAAGTTAAGTTCTTGGTAGACAGGTAGACAAGATCTCCCAGTTTGTAGTGGGGGTTTTGTTGCTGCTTTGCATCAGCAAACTGCTTGTGAGAAGCTTTGGACAAGTGAATGGCAGAGTGCACAGAGTTCCAGGTACCAGAAACGTGCAGATCCAGTCGTTGAGAGAGGGGGGATATGTGTCAGAGGGAGCAATCAAAGGAAACTGTTTTGACCGTTTTGACCATTCCATAGACAGCTTCAAAGGGCAATTTTCCAGTTGAGGCATGTGTAGCAGAGTTGTAGGTAAATTTGGTAAATGTGAGGAGGGTAGCCAATTGGATTGATTGAAGTTGATGAAACATCAAAGATGTTGTTCAAGGGACTGATTAACCCTTTTGGTCTGTCCATCCGTTTGTGGATGATGGCTTCTGCCTAGCTTTTGGTTGACTTCAATGGATTTCAGGAAAGAGGTCTTGGAAGTGAAAATTGGTTCTCTATCTGATATAATGCAAGAGGGCATCCCATGGAGAAGACAGATGTGAGAGATAAACATCATCCATGGACGTTCCTTTGGTCTGTGTGCTGTTAATTTCATGGGTTTTAAATCTTGTCTTTACACCAGTCATTTTTTTCTCTCTCTCTCCTTCTCTTCTTTCTCCTCCTTCCCCTTCCTTCATTCTCCTCTTCAATTTCTGCTCCTACTTCTCCTTCTCTTTCCCTTCTTCACCTCCCTTTCCTTTCTGTTAATGTACTCAGACTTCCAACTTACTCATACCTTATTCAGCATACTTTTATGTTCTTTCCTCCTCTTTTCTCATTCTTTCTTTCCTTCACAATCTCCTTTCCTTTTATCTTCTCCTCCTCTCCTCTATCCCTTATTCTTCTCTTCCTTTCTCCTTCTAGATCTTTACTCTAGTTCTTCTTATTATGAAAAGACAGGGAAGAAATATACACACACACACACACATACATAGATGAAGAAAAAATAGAGGGGAAATTTGAAAAAGAAAAAAGGGAGATATTTGGGGGAAGAAAAAAAATCCCCACAAAAAAGTTCAGACCAAAAAAGAAAAGAAGAAGAAGAAGAAGAAGAAGAAGAAGAAGAAGAAGAAGAAGAAGAAGAAGAAAAGGGGGGATGGAAAAAGAAAAGAAAATCCAAAAATCAAATATCAGAGGCCAAAAAACCGAAAATCCAAAACACAGGAGCAGAACTTTTAGTTTTGTTGTCTTAAGAGGTGATACAGTTTATGTTGCTTTCAAAAAAAGAAATCAGAGGAGAAGCATTCTTTAGGCTGTCGGTGTTTCCAAGGTCATTATACTCCCATTAGCCACAAGACAAGAATGGCTTCTTTGCTGACTGGGAGATTCTAGTTAGGTGTTAAGCAACAGGGCAATACAGCAAGTTAAGGCTCCCTGCTAACTTCAAAATCAAATTGCCTTATCTTCAAGACTGTCATTAGTTTTATTAACCTTCCCTCTTTAATCAGCAAGTCCAGTTTGTTCAAGCTTTTCTCAACAAGTTCACAGCAAGGGAGCACATACACAGCAAGTGAGAGAAAAAGGGAAATCAAAAAAGAACAAAACGGAGCTCCACAGTTCTCAGATCAAGCAAGAAATTTCTGGGACCTAAATTTAGGTATTGGACTCATAAAAGAAAAAGAAAACACAAACAAGAGGGACTCAGCCCTAAGGCTGGTAAACCTCAAAACAGGTTGGGGCAGATCACGATCAGAAAAAAAGAAAAATGATCAGAGAGCTTCTAATCAGAGGTGTTTCCCCAACTGACAGTGAACTTTTCTTGATTTTAAGTGATTCAATTCATGTTATTCACAAGTTTCAAGAGGTCTGATGGATCGATTGCCGTGCAGGTAAGGGGAAGGAAAAAGTTTCTCCTCCTGCTTGACAAAGTGGTGGCTCCACTTCTGTGACTGTGTCCATTTGCAGTCATCGTTCCTTTTGAGCAACAGCTTGCTAGGACTCTTGCAGTTAAACCAGAGATCTTCAAGGAGCCCCCTAGTTAGAGCAGTCTGCGGATCGCCACCATTTTCTTGGTTGGAGATCAGATTGCGATCTCCCTTCGTTTTCGCCCATTCAATGCCGAACCGGAAGTCCCAGATCGGACAATTTACAATGTAGTCTTGTATGACCTTGTGAAGGGTGGGCCAATAGAATTTATTTCTGATAGCATGAAGTGTCTTGAGAAAGCCAAAGTGACCTGCAGATTTAAGGTCGCAATGCTGTTTGAGGACAGCATTCCTGCATGGCAGTGGGACGTATAATTTGGAGCTGACAAAGGCAATTCCATCAGTCCGAGTGACTAGGTCAGGGTGCGATTTTAGCCATGTGTCTCTGACATAGTTGGTTTTCGGTGAAGTGAGGAAGTCTGTGTCAAAAGTTGTGGAGACAGTAGATTGAAGTTGTGCTTGAGCACAAGTGGTCACACCAAGTCAAAGTGTGCTGGGGTGAAGAGCATCTGTTGCTTGGGTTCAGGTGTATCTTTGGGTGCCTCATGGTTAGGGAGTTGCGAAAGTGGATCTGCTTGAAGATTATTTTGAAGTTGAAGCACTAAAAGAATTCTGCCCAACGTGCTTGTTTGGGGTTCAATTTTCTGGCAGTTTCTAGGGTCTCGAGGTTTCAGTGATCGCACCAAACTTCAAAAAGTAGTCTGCCACCTTCAATGAAATGTCATGAGATGAAATTTCTTTGAGATGAACACGCATTGTTTCAGTTGTCCGTTGTCGTTTGGTAGGAGTGCTGCTCCCATCAGAAAATCGGAGGTGTTTGTTTGCACAATGAATTTCTTTTCCAGGTGGGGGGAGGAGCAGCGGTTCGGTAGTGAACATGCATTTGAGTTCATCAAATGTAGTCTGGCGTTTTTCAGTCCATACCAGTTTCTTTGGTGGAGTTGTTTTTTGGTTCTTTTTAACAGACATGGTCTTTAAGAGGTCTCTTAGTGGCAGTGCAAGGGTGGCAAAATTGCCAATGAAATTGCAGTAGAAGTTAGCAAAGCCTAGGAACTGCTGAAGTTGTTTGCGGATTTTTCAGAACTGGCCAGTCCAAGATTGCTTGAATTTTTTAAGGGCTCCATATTCAGTGTATTGTTGCAAACTCTGTATCCAAGGTAGTCAAATGTCTGTGTGTGGAATTCACACTTAGACAACTCAACATACGGTTCATTGTCAATAAATTTTTGCAACACTTTATGGATGAGCTCTACATGTTCTGGGAGAGTCTTGGGATAAATCAGTATGTCATCCAAATACACCACAACACTGTTGTGGTGAAATTCTTTCAGAACATAGTTCAGAAACATTGGAAACATGGCAGCTGTGCTTGCAAACCAAAGGGAAGCACAGTCCATTGGTAGTTCTCAAGGGGGATGGAAAAAGCAGTGAGCCATTCACTTTCAGGAGCCATCCTTATCCGAAGAAAAGCCTCCTGGAGATCCAGTTTCGTGAAATAGTTCCCTTGTACTAATTGTGCCATTATATCCACCATGAGAGGAATGGGATAGGCATTGGGGATTGTGATACTGGTTGAACTCCATAGCCACCCCCCTCAAGACTGACTTCTGCTTTGAACAGGAGCAGGAAGTTCCTCGTGTTTATTAATTCCTCATACTGCCACCACCCACTGAATCCTGCTCCGTGGATTGCCAATCTCTATGCATTTCCTTTCCCTTCCCTTCCCTCACCTCCCCCTTCTAAGTGAGAGAAGTCCTATCTAAGTGTGTACCAATGAATGGTGTGGGAATGGAGAGGAAACAGAAATTCTACAGAAAAGTATTTATTTTAAGGCATGCAAGTAAACAAGGCAATAATACTCATGAGAGGCTCCCCCCCCTCAGGTATGCTTGTGTTACAGTAGTTATAAAAAAACCAGATACATTCTTAAGATCAGCCAATTTCCAAAATAATAAAAAGCCCTAACACAACTAACTATCTAATATTCTAGCTACTCACATTGGGGTTCACAGGCTTAGATGGTCTAAGAGAAGAGTGAGGCCAGGAAGCGAGGCCTAGGACCTGCAGCCTACTACTGGCAGAGATCTCATTTCCAGGATGCTTCTTTGTTGTCTCTCTCCCTCATGGTCTCTCAAGGAGTTTTATAACTTCTCCATTGAAGCATCTGGAAGATGCTCACCTTTTCCCCCTTGATCGGGCAATTCTCTCCCCGTGACCTGTGAGGCTGACCCACAATAAAAAGTGTAACCTAACCCCAACACCCCATTAACCCTTGGTTTACCTGAAGAGAGAAGTATCCCCCTTCAGCTAAATCTAGATAATGGGAAGCCCCATTATCACATGCGCCCCCCCCCAAATCTCAGACAGTCTGGAAACAGCTGAAGGCTGGAGCCACACCAGCTGGAATTTCATCCTGTAACCTAAGAAAGAAAAGAATCAGAGAATACATGCAAACACACAACAGTACAGATTAGCCATGTTGTCAATAACAGACAGGTAAAACTCATCCCTCTTAACCTCCTGCCAGTTCTCTGCATGACAATGAGTCTACAACAACATTTGAACTTCCAGCCACATGTTGAATGTCAGTCAAAGTCTTGTAGGGACAGACTCCATCAGAGTAACTTCTTGTTAGCTCCCTGGACTGTATGGAGCCATCAGAGGGCAGCATGATCAGTCTAGAGAGTGAAGCGACATCCCCATACATATGGTCTCAGCTTCTCTAGTGCATACACAATGGTGTGGCGTTCCTTCTCCAGTATGGACCAGTTGGACTCCCTCACAGAAAGCTTCTTGCTGAGGAACAGAATGGGATGCACGGTGCCATCCAGACACTCTTGCAGTAAGACTGCTCCAATGCCTTTGTCAGAAGCATCTGTAGCCACAATGAATGGCTTGTCAAAGTCTAACACCATGAGCACAGGATCTGCCATCAAGGCCTGTTTCAAGGCTGCAAAGGCTTCTTGGCACTCTGCTGTCCATTTCACTACCTTAGGCTTTTTGAACCTGTCAGATTTGTTAGAGGTGCCGCCACTTGGCTATAGTTGGGCACAAATCTCTTGTAGTACCCAGCTAGGCCAAGGAAGGACTGTACCTGTTCCCTGGAATGGGGAATGGGCCAGCTATTAATAGCTTCCACTTTGACTTGGAACAGAGTGATAGTCCCCTGTCCCATTTCATGGCAAAGGTAGGTCACTCTGTCAAGCACAAATTGGCATTTTTTTGCTTTGACTATCAGTCCAGCATCACTGATGTATTGGAAGACAATCTCCAGGTGTTTCAGTTAGTCTTCCCAGGACCCTGAGAAGATTGCAATGTCATCTAAATAGGCAACAGCAAAATCTCCGCATTCTCTTAGCAAACAGTCCACCAGCCTCTGGAAAGTTGCAGGCACATTGCGTAGTCCAAAGGGAAGTACATCGAACAGGCCCATATGAGTGATGAATCAATGCTTAGACTCCTCTGCTAGGGCGATTTGCCTTTAGTCAAATCGAGGCTGGATAAGTACTTAGCATGCCCCAATTTCTCTGACAGTTCATCCACTCTGGGCATTGGATAATGTTCAGGATGCGTCACTGAGTTTTCTATAATCTACACAAAAGCATATGTCCTTCCCCCCTTTCTTGGGCACAAGGACAACTGGAGACGCCCATGGACTGCGTGATGGGCGAATGATCCCATGTCCAACATCTCTTTCACCTTCCTCTCTATCACCTCTTTCCGTGTAGGTGACACTCATTGTGGTTGTTCTACTGATGACCTGCTATCATCTGTGGCTACCACATGTTGAGGGTCTATGGTGCGACCTGGGATAGGTGAAAGCAGGGCAGTGAACTTGCCTGTCAGTTGAGAGAACTGCTTGCGTTGTTTAGCATCGAGTCTTGGGGAGGGTTTAACATCTTCCAAGCTACCACCCTCCTGATCATAGAAAGCACCCTCAGGCCACTCTTCCTCCTCATCTTCCTGGACTGAAAGCATGAGACGATGACTGGGCCTCTCGTAGAAGGGTTTCAGTGAATACACATGATACATTTTTGGCTTAACCTCAGAGTCTGGAAACTGTATGAGATAGTTCACTGTCCCAATGCGTTCTTGCACTGTGGCAGGTGCTTCCCATTGTCATAGGGATCAATGCCTGATTAATGAGATTATAGTTTACAATGAGTCTCGGGTCCCCCCGTCTTGTTTTTGTCCAAAGAATACTGGACTGGTGGTAGGGGAGGAGGATGGATTAATGAAACCGCATTGCAGGTTTTTGCTTAAGAACTTCCACAACTCTTCCAGTTCTTGTCTGGTCATAGGGTATATTTTGGCTTTTGGAATTTTAGCATCTTTTCACAGGTCTCAATTTTCAGTCAAAGTGTCTGTGAGGCAGAAGCTTGTCAGCTTTGCACACTTCGAAAACCCTTTGCAGGTCCCAGTTTTGTTGGGGAATTTTTTGCAGTTCCTCGGCACTAAACTCCAGTGCTGCAGCATCTTTAGCTGCCTCTAGGAGGGGTTCCATGGGGTCCTAGTGCCCTTCCGCCTGAGTCTCACAGATGCTTGGGACCAGTTAACTTTAGGGTTATGTAATTTTAACCAGTCAAACCCAAGGACCACCTGGAATCTGATTTTGTCTGGCACTAAAAATTGTAAAGGGTCTTGTGTGCTTCCCACCTGAACATCTATAGGCTTGCTGCGCTCACTGAGTGGTTTTCCCACCATTGGAATGCCATCCATCTGAGTGAAATTAACAGCTCTTTTCATTGGTTCAAATTCAACAAGTAGTTCTTTGGCCACTAGAGGGTTCAGTAAACTTGCAGTGCATCCTGAGTAAACTAAGGCCTTGTAGTCCCTTAGTGCCCCATCACTCCCTTGCAACTGTACTGTAACAAAAACATGACAAGAGTTGGTGGTACTTACATCTACAGTCTGGTCTTGAGTCCACTCGTTACTGTTAGAGTCAGAAGGTGGTGGAGGACTTTTGTTGTCCTAGCAAGCACACACGAAAGATCCATCACCTGAGTGCTTGGCCTGTGGCTTTGGGGTCTTGCTTTTGTGGGGGTGCTAGTTTGGGAGTGGGTAGAGGTTCCTTTTTCTCATCTGGTTGTTTCTCCTTGCTCTGACAGTCTGTTCAAAGCAGCCTTTTTTCCCCGCAGTTAAAACAAGTTCCCTCCCTCATTCGTCTTCTCTCCTCGTTGTCCAGACCACCTAGTTTCCTGTCTCCAGTGGTCCTGTACCCTGTTTCTTGGGCTTGTTTCAGCCAAGCAAGTTGGACACTCTCAATCAGGCTCTCCGCTTCCCCTGCCCAACAAGCTGATGGGGTTGCTTTGGGAAAGACATCTATCCAGTATGCTGAGGTTCAAGCCATCCTGGAAGAACTGCTTTAGGACTTTATCATTCCATTCAGGGACTTTAGCTGCTAGTCTTCTGAATTCATGGGCATACTCGCCCACAGTCCCTTTCCCTTGGCACAATTTCCTTAGTTGGTATCTGGTCTGTTCCTGTATGAAGGGTCTTCAAATCTCTCTCTGAGTCAATTCATGAACAGTTGCAAATCTGCAGTTTCCTCAGCATTTGTGTCAAATAAAGAAGTGACCCATTCTGAAGCCTCTCAGATGCTGGCTCAGATACCTTACTCTGGCTGCATCATCATTAAAGCTGCTGCCATAGTCTGCCATGTAGTTGGAGGCCACATTAAGGAAGTAGTTGAGGGTCGCTCCATCTCCATCATAAGTAGCTTTCATTTCCCCAAAGGGTCTAGGGCCCAGTTGGGGAAGGGGCCCTCCCTGTGGGACTGCTGCCGCCGCTGTTCCTTGTTGCTGGAGTCTGCCTAGTTGAGGCCCTGGATTCCACCAGTCTGCCATCTGAGTGCATTTTGATCATCTCAGTGTGCAGTTGCTCCACTTCATTTTCTTTAGTCAACAATTGTTCCATTAAAGAAGATCCACTTACTGTAAAGTCCCATCGGGTGACTCGATGGCGCTGTTGCCTCATCGTGTCAGGACGTTCTCTCCAGTCCCAGGTAAGCCCAGTAGTAGGAGTGCTCATGGAATTTGAAGGGAGCGCCTTAGCTCTGACAGCCAGTGTAAAAGTTGGAATCGCTTCAGCTCCTTTGGCTTGTTATTTGGAGTGAAGTACATGTAATGACTTTAGTGCGAAGACTAAATGAAAGCTAAAGTGATTGAGCTTAAGATCCCCTGAGACCCCTTCCTTATCTGAAGTCCCTGGAAATCTGGCTGCTGTAATCAGTGCATTCCATTCCAGTACCAGGCAGTGTTTATCTAATGGTTCTCAACTACATCTTCTACATACTACATAGCCTATTAACATATCATGGAGGATAATCCGACAACAGACCTCTGGGCCAGCCTGAGGACTTGGATGATATCTTCCTGGAGCAGATGACCACACATTCAAAAAAGAGAAAAAGAGTAATGGGAGATTTCAACTATCTTGATATATGTTGGCAAGATTGCAAGGTCCAACAGCTTGCTTGCTTGCCTTGCAGACAATTTCATGGTGCAGAAGGTGGAAGAGGCGACAAGGGGATCAACTATTTGAGATCTGATCCTGACCAACAGGGATGACTTTGTTGTTGTTTTTAAAAATATTTTTATTGAAAATTTAATTTTGAAAATAAATTCCCCCTTCCCCACTTCCAAGCTTACATTTCCCAGTTGAATCTGCTTATTTTCATTACATACATTCATACATGCATAATTTCTGCTTAACAAAAAGGAAAATTATTACATTGTTTCTTTTCCATTTCTTCCACCTTTATATCTTTATCCAATCCAAAACTACTCTCCATTCCCCTTCAAAATTCTGGATAGGTTTATTTTTCAAAGAAAATGTTATTTTTTCTATCTCTACCATATCTAGAACTTTTGACTTCCATTCTTCAATATCAATATATTTCTTTTCTTTCCAATATTGTGCATATGTCAACCTTGCAGCAGTTATTAAATATAATAATATCTTCTGGTGACATCTTATTTCTCTTTGTTGCCCTAACATAGTTAACAAATAAAACTCTAGTTTCACTTCAAAATTCAAATTACAAATTCTTTGGATTTCATCATGTATCCCCTTCCAAAAATTTTTTCCTATCCTGCAAGTCCACCACATATGATAACAAGACCCCACCTTTTCATCATATTTCCAACATTTAGCATTTCCATTTTTAGTTATTTTTTTGTAATCTTTCTGGGGTCATGTATCATCTATGTAGCATTTTATAAAAATTCTCTCTTAGATTTAAGTTTGGTGTAAATTTTATATCAGTTTTCTAGTTCAATTGAGTGTCCAATATTCTGTGCCCATCTAACCATTGTATCTTTAACTACTTCTGGTTCCATTTCTCTTTTCAGCAATACTTTGTAAAATTTGGAGATTCTTTTCTTCTGATCACCCTTCATCAGTATATCTAATTCAATTTCTTTTCTCTCAAATCCATACAATTTTTGATCCATTTTAAATCTCTTTTTAAGTTTGTCTCCATGGGAACCAATTTAACTCATATCCTAGTGCCTTTAGTTCTTCTGCTGTACACAATCTTGGTTTATCTCCTTCCCATTTCAGCAGCTCTTGATATGTTAATAAATTTCCTTGTTTTGTTGGAGCTATTTTATATGCTTCTTGGGATGAAGTCCACACTGGAAGTCTTCTATAAAATTTTTGTTTTATTTGTAGCCAAACTTTCAGTAAAGTTTTCCGGATACAATGGTTGCTAAACTCTTTGTTCACTGTAATTCTGTCATAACATAAGTATCCGTGCCATCCAAACCTATTATTTATTTCTTCCAGTTCTTTAATTGTTGTGTTTTCTACTTGTATTCAGTCTTTAATCAAATCCAAGCAACATGCATAATAATAGGTTTTTAATAATGGCACATCAAATCCTCCTCTCTCTTTTGCATCTTGTAATATTTTAAATCTTATTCTTGTTTTTTTTTCTTGCCAGATAAAGATCCATAAATCTTTTTTCCATTCTTGAAAAACTTTCTCTTTTCCTATTATTGGTAAGTTCTGAAAGAGAAACATAAGCTTTGGTAATAAACACATTTTAAAGGCGTTTATCCTTCCCAGGAGAGATAGATTTAAATTTTTCCATTTTTCCATATCAGTTCTGATCTCTTTCTATATCTTAGAATAATTATTGTCAAATAATTCTTGATTCTTATTCATTATAATAATACCTAGATACTTTGTTTTCTTAGTTAGTTGATATCCAGATCTTCTCTCCAAATCAGCTTGTTCTTTTTTTGTCATATTTACTGTCATCATCATTGTCTTTTCTCTGTTTATCTTATAGCCAGCCACTAGTCCATATTTTTGTAAAATGTCCGTCAGTGCCTGAATTGATTCTTGAGGTTCCTCCAAAAATATGATTACATCATCAGCAAATGCTTTAAATTTCATTAACTTATTCTTTATTTTTAGACCTCTTATCTGTGAGTCTTCATTTATTGCAATCAACAACACATCCAGTACAGCTATAAATAATAGTGGTGATAAAGGGCACCCTTGCCGTACCCCCTTATTTATGGCAGAGCTTGTCATAATGTCTCCATTTATGATCAACCGCACTGATTGATCCTGATAAATCATCTCAATCCATTTACAAAAGACTTCTCCCAGGTCATATTTTTCCAAAACCCGGTGCATAAAATGCCAGGAAACATTATCAAAAGCTTTTTCTGCATCCAAAAAGATAAGTGCTGCCTTCTTCCCTGGGCTTTTATCATAATATTCAATCACATCCAAAAGTGTTCTTACATTATTCTTCATATATCTACCTGGGAGGAAGCCTGTTTGACCTTCTTGAATTTTGTCCTGTAATATACATCTCAATCATTTTGCCAACACTGCCATCTATGTTTTATAATCTATATTCAGCAAAGAGATTGGTCTATAATTTTTAACTTCTCTTTTATCTTTGCCTTCTTTAGGTATCAATACAATATTAGCTTCTCCCCAAGATTGTGGTTTACTCTATTTTTCTATTTCTTTCAAAGTTGCTTGGAATGGCTGGATTAGTTCTCTTACAAACCTTTTATAATATAGCGCAGTGAAGTCGTCTGGTCCTGGCGCCTTATCCACCTTAAAATCCTTTATGACCTGTTCTATTTCAGTAAGTGTTATTGGTTTATTTAGCTGTTCCTGTTTTTCCAATTGTATTTTTGAAATCTTAACCTTGGAGACAAATTCCATCAAAGTTTTCTCATTTCGATGAAGAGATTTTAATTCATAAAATAATTTTCCAAAATATTCTTCGAACTTCTGCTTTATCTCCTCTTCTTCCCATTTTTCAGTTCAACAACTATATTTCTTTCTCTCTTCTTCTTAAGTTTATACGCTAACAATTTCCCAATTTTGTTTGCTAGTTCAAATTGGGTCAATTTCAGCTGTTTCATCTTATTTTCTATTTCCTCAGATGTGTTCATTGTTATCTCTTTCAGTACTTTTTTGATCTCCCATTCTAATGATTTCTTCAATGAGTTTTCTCTAAATTCTCTTTCTTTCTCTTGAAGTTTAATCATCTACTCTTGGTGTTTCTCTCATTTTTTTTATTTTGAATTTGTCTTTTTTGTATGAAAAATCCTCTCATTACTGCTTTAGATGTGTCCCAGACCGTCTTCATCTTCATATCTCCTTTTAAATTTTCCTCAAAATAATTTTTTAGTACTTCTTTCACTTGCTGTATTGTCTCATCATCATTTAATAAACTGTTGCTTAAACACCATTGAAACTGTTTTGCCTTCTCCTGTGTTTGCAACATCACTGGATGATGGTCTGAGATTATCTTTGGCAGTATTTCTATCTTTTTTATCTCTGATAACAAATGTTTAGAAGTAAAAATCATATCTATTCTGGACCAAGATTGATGTACTTCCGGGGGGAAAAAAAGTAAAGTCTTTTACATTTGGGTAAAACATTCTCCGCACATCTAAAACTGATTGTTCTCCGCACATCTCGAAAAAAGTTTTTGGCAGTCTTCCTCTTCTTTCTTGGTCTTCTTTACCTTGACCTTCTTTACCTTGTCCAGTTTTACATACATTACTCTGTTCCAGTCTCCTGCTAAAATCCAATCTTCATACTCATATTCTGATATTTTTTCTTGCAATTCCTTATAAAATTTGCTTTTATTTTCATTTGGAGCATAGATTCGAACTAAGAATTTTTTTTGCCATTTTTTATAATTTCCACTCCCAATATTCTTCCTTCTTCAAATTCCAATCTTTTTTCTTTCTTTTTTTTGCTGGAATACCTTTATCAATTCAAATTGCAACCCCCCCCTTTTTTTTTCTTCCCATATAGGGATGAAAAGCATTGACCTAATTTAAAATTGCATAAATACTTTTCTTGATTTTTCTTTATATGGGCTCTAATAATACCATGATTTGAAGTCTTATTCTTTCTAAATGGTGAAATATTTGTCGTCTTTTTCTTTGTGAATTTATTCCTTGTACAGTCCATGTTATTAACTTCATATTTGTTTCTTCACTGCTTTACTTCCCTTTCTTCTTTTTCTCTTCTGCTTCTACCGATTCAGACTCTTCTTCAGAAATTGGGCTCATTTCATCTGCCATTGTCATACCCATTTTTATTGCTTCAGATGTTTGATCCAGTTTGTTGTCATCAGTACCCGCTGTCGCAGATCCCATTTTCAAATATTTCTCTTGGAATTCAATTGCTTGCTGAACAGAGCATTGTTTTTATCTCTGTCCTTGTTGCCTTTAATTATTCCATCATATCATTCCTCATTTTTTGGAATTCTTCTAACAGTCTATTCATCTCCATCATTTTAGATCCTATGGATCCTATTGTTACTGCAGTTTAGGCCTCCTTGAAGACACCCCAAAGATATCATTTTGATATTATAATTTGGATCTCTTCCACCACCCCTCTCCACGTGTTTGAGAGGCCCCCGGACAAGCACAGAGCTAGGCTCGGCCACTAATTGCTGAACATTCCATTCTCCACCCAGGCAGGCCAGAAATAGCCAGATCCTTGCTTTAGGAGACCTCTCTGAAAACACCCTCATTATGTATGCATGCTGCTTTACAAAGGACTCCCTGCCCCGAGCAGGCACCCTGGCAAGCTGAATACTCAAATGCCAAGCACTGAGCATTTGCATACTGGCTAGCTCTTTGTCAATTCAGACTTAACTCAATCATGCTAAATTTTGACATTTCCTAAGCTTTGTCTCACCCCCAAAATGCATTGTTTTCCCCAAGTATGGCATAGCCTGCAGTCACATTTCTCCCTATAAAAACCCGTGATTCCGAGACCATCCTCAGATCGCTCCCAAGTTCCAGACCGCCTTGCTATCGCTTTGCTTGGCGAGCTTCCCCTCAGCTCCATGTGCTGAGATACATCAAACTCCAGCATCACTCTCTATCTTCTTTCCGAGCTTCAGGAACAGGTTTCGTATCACCCAAATCAACTATCCCTCTATCATATTCATCCCACTATCATACTCACTCCTTTATTTTCCTTAGTTATCTGTGTGCGTGTGTTGCTTACACTGTGTGCCTGTATTTAATAAAGATCATTCATTATTTCCAACACGGTTTGCTTCTTGACTTGGCCTGACCCAGTAAACACTGGATTACAAGATCCTGCTGCGTTACCCTGCCTCTCGTAGTGCCAACCAGTGCTCTTGACTAATTTCCCCATCTTGTGTAATTGTAAGGTTATTTAGGTGTCCCTCCCAGGACCCCCAGTAAAGAGGGTAACAGAGTGGTGGAGAATGCGGGCAGCCCCGGTACCCCTAATTTGAGAAGGAGTCACGAGCCTCCTCAAATCAGGCTGGTACTGACTTAGGGAATGGTCAGACAAGTTACTAGAACGGAGTTAGGCAGGAACACGTGTGTGTGTGTGAAAATTCTGTGTGTGTGAGCTCCAGGAGCTACTCTATCGGGGTTGGAATCTATCCCCCTTTCTTGCTTGGTTTGTGTATGTCAGCCACCCCGGCACCGCTGATCGCAAGGGGTGTGCACAAGCTGACCCGGGAATCACATGCCAAACTTGGAGTCTATCGTGGGCTGGGATCCAAAGTCTTAGGGTGTAAGCACGGCAGGGACAGTCTACACCCATCCAACACCATAGCAGCAAGGCACAGAAAGCACTTAAGAAAGGAGTCCCCTCTCCATTCTCTCCCCCCAGAGTTGAAGACTCGGGTGCGTCCCGCTAGTAGTTGTTCTTGAGTAGTGAAAGCGTGGGTGCATCCCGCTTGGCTAACTGACTAGGTGCGGGTGGTGATTCCCGACCTTGCCTAGGGTTTAGAGGTTTGGCCCGTGGTGTGGGAAGGTACCCCTCACCCAGAAAACCAGTTAGGGACATTTCTGTTTGGTGTCTTGCCCCTTTTTCCCCGCTGCTTGACCAGGCGTCGTAATACGTTCCGAAGTGTTCATCCTCCCCCCCGTTCAGGCAGTTGGAGTACTCCTGAGGGTCCCCTGGATCTAGGTGACCTCCCTGTCCCTGAAACATTTCCTTGTCCTTTTGTCCCCAATGCTGTCAAGGTGGAAAACCGGGCTTGGGTGTACAAAAGTGACGTTTGTTTGGGCAGGCTGGAGATAGGTTCCCGTCCCTCTTTCCTAGAGAAGTTCCACAGAGTTTGTTTCCCTACAGCTCCCCCCAGGGTCTAGGTGATCCTACCCGTCACTCCAGTTCCTGGTCCCACTTTTGTGTTAGGAAGTATAGTTGTGCAGTGTTGAAATGGCCAGGGAGAGCCCAGTTACTGTTAAGGACCTCATGTGCAAGGAGGAGGTCCGAGGAAAGCTAGAAGGGTGAGTGTTGAGTAAGGGGAGATGCCCCTGGAAGGACTCCATCTTCCAGAAGGCCGATCCCTTTACCTCACTCCGTGAAGCGTACACCCTGGTGCGGAAGACAAAGAACCCATCCGGGCCATCAAAAGATGCTTTGGCTGCTTGGGGACTTTGGCTTACGGCCAGAGATGCTAGTAGTGCCCTTGTTGAGACCCGAGGGAGGCTAGCAGAGGTAGAAAAGGAGAATGCCCAGCTTCATGCCGAGATCGAGGCACTGCGTGCTCACAAGGTAACTTTCGCGTGTGTCATGCAGGCCTCTGCACAGAAGTTTAGTGATATCACATTAGTGGTGCAAACTTGGGAAGAGAAAACCCACGCCTTAGAGGCTGAGCTGGATCATGCCCAAGCTGCAGCCAAGTTCATGGTGGGGCAAGTGAGAGAACAGCAGGAGGCTGTTAGTCATGCAGCTTGCCTTAAGCAAATCGCAGCACTGGAGAGCCAGCTCCATACCCGTAAGGCTTTAATTTAGGCTGTGTGCCTGGAGCTGCTCTGGCAACCCTTCACCATAATCTGGATTGGAGTGACCCTAAGGTCCCAGTCCACCCGGTAGAGACACGGTCCATGATGAGACAGACCACCCCCTTGGAGAAGGCAGTTCAGAGAGGGCAGAGACACAGGAGACGTAGGTCACTGAGACTACAGTCCCCTGGCGTGGGTCCACTAACTCAGTCCACCAGGATCATATGGTTGAATGCAGTCATCCACTCACATCCCATGGCCAACGGCCAGGACCTAACCCAGCTGGCTCGGCTTTGCATGTTCCCTCCCAAGCTCCCAACTCTTGAATCGGCTGTGGCAGCTCGAGGCTTGGTTAGGCTCGAGGCCCACACCTGGATGAGAGAGGTAATTAAGATTTTGCAGCCCGGACAGAGTGCAAGAGTGCTCTATGTCATGGAGCAACAGAGTCCTCGTGAGAACCCTGAGGCTTACGTGGCACGGAAGCAGCTCCTTGCCATTCTGGCCGGGAAGGTCCCTCTGACCGCTCACAGCTACAACTTTGACCATGTGGAATTCAAGACTCTGTTGTACGGAGGCTTGAACCATGAGACACAGATGGTCCTGGGTTTGGTGGATCTGGCCATCACCAACTGAGAGGATTTTTACCCTGCCTCTCGTAGTGCCAACCAGTGCTCTTGACTAATTTCCCCATCTTGTGTAATTGTAAGGTTATTTAGGTGTCCCTCCCGGGACCCCCAGTAAACAGAATAACACTCTCCTTTCTTGAACTTGTGGTTGGATTTATGTCTGTGTTGTCTTCTTTTGGCCTGTTGCCATATCTTTCTTCCCTTATTCTTTATTTTCTCTATATTTACCCTTGTCAGCTCTTGATTTAAAGCATATATTCAATATAACATATGTATAACATCCACCATTTAAATTCAATAGTCATACACAATATTTAACTCATTTAAATCTTTGCTATCTATCAATTTATTCCTATAACTGCTTATTTCAAATTCTAATATAAGGGAAGCAATTTAAGATTGTTTTTACTATTCTATTATTTTTGTAATATAACAATTATTTCTTTACAATTTAACATTAGTTTCAGATCACATCAGTTCATATTTTTAAACAATCTATGTTCATTTTCTCTCTTTCTTACTGTCCACAAATCAGGACTCAATCCTTCCCTTTTTCTCTTCTCATCTTTAAAAACTTCTCCTCTCTTCTTGAGGTTAATCCATTTGACAAACAGAAGCCAGACTAACAAATAATTCCCTTTACAATCCACAGTTATTAAAACTCACTTTTTAAGCTTCTTCAATATAACAGAAAACATCCCACAGTCAATAGTTCCTTCTTTTATTACTTTACCTCTCTTCCTGAGGTTAATCCAATTTTGGGACCATTTTATAAAACCACAAACCAAACAAAACAGAGTCCAATTCTGAGCTCCCTTCTGTGTTGTAGTTGCAATAGGTGATATCCAGTTTTTTCTTCACCTCTCTTTCTGAGGCTAATCCGTTTTGATGCTGCTTTTTGTCTCTAATTTGCTTTTACCTTTCTATAATCTTCACCTCTCTTCTAGAGGCTAATCCAGTTCAAAAAAAGTCTGTACAAATCCAGCTTTTATTATTTTCCACCTCTAGATCTTCAAACCACTTCTGTTATGTCCTCCATTATCTCTATTTAGTCTTCGCTGTCTGCTATGTACTTGTTCACATCCCCCTTCTCTTTCCTCCCGTCCACAGCATTTATTAAAATTAAAATTCTATGTATTAGTTGTATTTAGTCAGTATTAATTTTTCCAAAATGAATACATTCACAGATCATAAGTGGAAAACTTGTTCTATCCAAAAAGAAAAAAGAAAAAGTCTTGCTGCTCACCGTGGTTGCTGAGCCAGCTGTGTTCTCCATTTCTCTCCCCAAGTCACTCCACTCCTCCGCACCTCCACATCTCTGAACTTTGCAGTCTACGCCAAAGCTCTCCATCTCAAACAGAAGTTAGAGTTTCTATTTCCATCTTAACTTTTCTTCACCTTGAGGATTCAGACTGGTTGTTTCTTTCTTCAAACCCTTCTCGTTTTTAAAAAAGTTTTCTTTTGCTGGTGTTAGTTTTCCTGGCTGCAAATCTGTGGCAGCGACTCTGTCCTCTGTCCCATTCGTGTCGGTATCTCCCCTTCCTCTCCACCGAGGCTGGAACAATGAGGGACTTTGTGAGCTGCTCTGCTCCCCCCTACCTGTTAAGAGGGTACCTTTCTATAGGGACACAACGTCCTCGTGAGGTGTTTTCCCTACAGATTCGCAATGGTAGCCCTGAACCAGCTGTTCAGGCTACCAGCTGCGCTGACATCTTGGCTGAAAGTCCCCAGAGATGACTTTGTTGATGAGGTGGAGATGGTGGAATCCTTAGTGGGGAGTGATCATACTCTTTTGGAATTTGTCATTAAGTAGGAAGGAGAAGCCAAGTGTAGACAGACACACATCCTAGACTTAAAAAAAAGCTGATTTCTGTAAACTTAGGGAATTACTTGCCAAAATCCCATGGTCAAGAATACTGAAAGAGAAAGGAGTTCACAACAGATGGGAGTTTCTTAAAAGTGAAATACTGAAGATACAATTTAAAACTGTGCCAATGAGGAGGAAAAATGGCAGGTGTCTAAAGAAACCAGAATAGTTGACGAAAGAACCCTCAGCTGAGCTAAGTGTTAAAAGAAATGTACAGGAAATAGAAGAATGGTGAAACCACCAAAGAGGAATTCAAACAAATAGCCAGGATATGTAAGGAGAAGGTCAGAAAACCTAAAGCGCAGAATGAACTCAGGCTTGCCAGAGACATTAAAAAAATAAATAAAAAGGGCTTTTTTAGATATGTCCACAGCAAAGGAAGAAGGAGAAGATGTGTGTGGAGAAGATGGCCAATTACTAACAGGGAGAAGAGAGAAGGCAGAACTACACATCTCTTTTGCCTCAGTTTTCTCCCAAAAGGATAGAAGTACTCAGCCTGGGGGGTGGGGAGCAGGTGAGGAAGGGGGGGGGGAATGCAACACGGAATAGATAGAGAAGTAGTACAGGAATATCTGGCTAGATGAATTCAAGTCCCCAGGGCCAGATGAATTACATCCAAGGATATTAAAAGAGCTGGCAGAAGTCATTTTAGAACCACTTACAATGATCTTTGAAAAGTCTTGGAGAATAGAAGAAGTTCCAGCAGACTGGAGGAGGGCAAATGTCATCTCCATCTTCAAGAAGGGAAAAAAAGAGGACCCAAATAACTATTGACTGGTCAATCTGACATCAATACCAGGAAAGATCCTAGAGCAGATCATTAAACAGTCAGTTTGTAAGAAAATGATGCCATAATCACTAAAAGTCAACATGGATTTCTCAGAAATAAGTCATGCCACACTAAACTTATCTCTTTTTATGAGAGTTACAAGCTTGATAGGTGAAGGGAATGCTGTGGATGTAGCATATCTTGATTTCAGTAAGGCCTTTGACAAAGTTCCCCATGACATTCTTGCAAAGAAGCTAGTAAAATGTGGGCTGAACAGGGTTACATGGATTTGCAATTGGTTGACTGACCGAACCCAAAGGGTGCTCACCAATGGCTGTTTTTCATTGTGGAGAGAAGTGACTAGTGGGGTTCTGTCCTGGACCCAGTGCTATTCAATTATTCCATGTCTTCATCAATGACTTGGATGAAGAATTAGAGGGCATGCTGATCAAATTTGCAGATGACACCAAATTAAGGGGGGGGGTGCTAACATGCCTGAGGACAGGATCAAAATTCAAAATGACCTTGACAGATTGGAGAGCTGGGCCAATGCTAACAAAATGAATTTCAACAGAGAGAAATGGAAGGTCCTGCACTTAGGCAGAAAAAAATGGAATGCACAAATATAGGATGGGGCACACGTGGCTGGATAACAGTACATGTGAAAGAGATCTAGGAGTCTTGATAGATCACAAGCTGAACATGAGTCAGCAGTGTGATGTGGCAGCCAAGAAAGCCAATGTGATTCTTGGTTGCATCAACAGGAGTATGGTGTCTAGATCAAGGGAGGTAATGGTATCACTCTATTCTGCATTGGTTAGACCTCATTCAGAGCACTGTGTCCAGTTCTGGGCTCCTCAATTCAAGAAGCATATTGACAAGCTAGACCGTATCCAGAGAAGGGCGACCAAAATGGTGAAGGGTCTAGAAGCCATGCCCTATGAGGAGTGGCTTAGGGAGCTGGGAATGTTTAGTCTGCAGAAAAGAAGGTTAAGAGGGGACATGATAGCCATATTTAAATATTTGAAGGGATGTTATGTTAAGGAGGGAGCGAGCTTCTTTTCTGCTGCTCCAGAGACTAGGGCAAGGAGCAATGGATTCAAGCTGCAGGAAAGGAGATTCCACCTGAACTTCAGGAAGAACTTCCTGACGGTCAGAGCTGTCCAGCCATGGAATATGCTGCCATGGAGTGTGGTGGCGTCTCCTTCTTTAGAGGTTTTAAAGCAGAGGCTGGGTGGTCATCTGTTGGGAATGCTTTGACGGTTGTTCCTGCATAGCAAGGGTTTGGACTCGATGGCCCCTATGGTCTCTTCCAACTCTATGATTCTTTGATTCTATGGTTCTATGATTCTAGTTTTGCTTAAGTGCTCTCAACTGGTCCAGTTTACTCACTTACATGGATTTCTGTACAAGTGAATTTGACCTTATCATACAGTGCTACTGCCCTTTCCTTTTCTTTCCAATCTATTCTTTTTTGAAATATCCTGTCCTTTGATTGTTATATTCCAGTCATGGGAGTCATCCCATCAAGTCTTTGTTATATCCATAAAATCATATTTACCTTCCTGCACTAGAACTTCAAGATTGTTTCCCAAACTCTGTGCACTGCATTATAGATGACATCTAAAGCACTGTTTGTTCTTGTCTTTTATTCTACTGCTAGTTTTTCAGGGACCCCCATTCACTCACTTAACTTCTCCTTTAAAATTCACATCCTCATGTTTAAAGCTTGTTTCGAAGCAGATATTTAAAATTACTCCAACCCCACCCCAAGGATTTGGTTTAAAGCCCTTTTGATCAGATTCACCATGCTTTTGCAAAACATTCTTCCTGGTCTTTGTGAGGTATAACCCATCTATAGCCAGTAGTCTTTCGTCTAAGAAGTGAAAATGATTGTCTTGGAAACGAAACTTCTATCAACACCACCTGCATAGCCAGTCATTCCTTGGCAGTACGGTCCTATCCCTGTTCCTCTATTTTTTACTGGCAGTACTGTTACCACGGTTCTGACATGCCTTGTGATAGCATTAGGTATCTCTTGATATCAAACTTATTTGGCCTTCACTTGACCTTTCTCTGCCACCCTGCTCCACGTGTTTGCAAGGGCCACCGGACAAGCACGTAAACAGGCGCGGCCGTTAATGGTTGGACATTCCAATCCCCATTTAGGCAGGCAGATTAATGCCTCTCCGTTGCTTCAGGGACCATTTTCTTGCAGACACACCTTGCTTACGCGCGACTCTACACAAAGACGCACGGCCGAGAGCCGGCACCCTCTCAATGCTGAGCCATTTGCATACTGGCTACACTATTGCTATCCAGCACTAAGCTACTCATGTAAAACCTGACCTTTTCCAATGCTTTTGTCCCGCTCCAAATTCTCTTTGTTCTCACCGAGCATGGCATGGCCTGTAGGCACAATCCATCCTGTAAAAAGTCCCCAATTCCAAGCCCACCACGGAACACTCCGGACTGCTATCCTGCCTTGCTGTCAGTTGGTTCAGCAAGTTGCCCCCTCAGCAAACTGCACTGAGCTTTCCTCCCTGCAATCCTCTGTTTCTCTCCAGGACGATGAGAAAAGGTGTCATATCACCCATTCCCCCCGAAAACTCTTATTTCTAATTTCCTAGTTAGCGGTGTGCTTGTGGTGTCTTTTCTGTTGTTTGTCCTTTAATAAAGCTATCATTTTTACCATTTTAAAAACTGTCTGACTGCTCTTCTGACCTGACGCTGTATACATAGGGTTAAAAGATCCCAGCTAAAGTTACCCTGCCTCTCATTAGCTTAAGAGAGTGCTTGAGATCATTTCCCTATCTTGCATTTTATTTGGTTATTTGGGCATCCCTCCCGGAACCCCCACAATACAGGGTA